>OY754340.1:59612478-60022632 GCA_963573305.1 Pyrrhosoma nymphula | reverse complement strand
ACATTTTCAAAGAACATTGACACTTGATGAACAACTTTGGCATGTTGTCAAGGAGCATCCACTCCAACCGATTTTTATAGCATTTCCTGTATCAAACAATTAACTCCTAACACGCCACCGCAAACGCACTCCTCATTTGTTTACTTCTGCGCATGCCTGAGACTATGTACAAAATGCAACACTTGATTCTCACTGCCAGTAAGCCACAGCGAATGTTAAAGCGCTGGTTGTCAAAAAGACAGAGCAAAAAAAAACTCGAGTTTTAGAGTTATTTACAAGTATTAGGTTAATTTCATTCTACGGGAAAATTATAAATATTTATTCTATTATTATCACGAATTAATGCTTTAAACAATTAATTACTTCTCACCATTAGGTGATGTTAATGCACCACTCATGCGAATACCTATGATTGAAGGTTGGTGGTGTAGGAAGTGCTGTATCTAAGTGTTGACTAAAATAGGGAATTGCTAAGATTATTGCCACCGAAGACATAATTGTGAAAACATTTTTAATAAGATATTGACTATTTTTAAGTTGTTAATAAACTTGTTTTACACATCTGTCATAAAGTTAAAATAAATCTTTTTTTAGACCTTTTATTTTACTAGAGCTTTTCCAATTGCCTAAAACAATATTGTTTACCGAATCAAAGGGGAAAATTAGTGAAAAGAGATTTAACGCCGATTCATCAGAATGTATCATATCATGGAATTATTTGTAGTTTTCAATGTTTTCTAAAAATTAAAATCTTTAATATTGTCTCTCAGAAATTAATGAGCAACCAAGTTGAAAATAAATTTAACGCATTTGAAAGTAGGGCTATTTACAATTTTAACAACTGGTCTGATAGGATTGTCATAGGCTTGTGACCATAAACCATAAATATTGGACGTAGCGCAATAATTGTGGAATAAGAAAGTTTGTATTTAGTCCTGAATTCAATTTTATTTTCCATAAAATGTTTTTGACATGACTACTTACACTATGAATGATGTGATGTCAGAATGTTTATTTTGGAAGCACTAGATTTGATTTCGTTATAATCGGTTAGTTCATGAATATTTATAACATATTCTTTTTTATTTATAAATGGTAATTTATGTAGATCTGTCAGTTTTGAAGTACAAAAACATCAAGGATACTTTTCAAAAATATTAAATTATTTTTAATTTTCGTGATAAGGATTGGAAATGAAGTTCGAATATTCATTGTAATTAATAATAATAATAATAATAATAATAAATCCCAGGTATTAGACGATTCCTAACGAAATCCTAACGGAAACGTCGGACCTTTGGACGGTATATTGCGTGGTCTATGCTGTTGCCAAAATTATGGCTCACTGCCAAAAGAACACCTCTTGGGAGGACAAAGCAGCAAAGAGGCTTGAACAGTTGGAGGCCAAGATCACGCAGGCGAGACAACAGGCGTCGAGAATTCAGTGTGTGATGGAATACATCGCATCTGGGCGAGCTTTCACTCCTAAAGTTCGGCGCATAGCGCGCAGTCTCAGGTACAACCATCACACGCTGAATAAAAGCGTGCTGCTTACCATTAAGCAGCACGCGGTCGATAGAGTACGGGCACTCACCACGGCCCGGAAAAAACTCCTGAAGAGGAGTAGGGGCGTGAGAGAAAATGCCACCTTTCTCCTTCAGCCGTCCCGTCTCTTTCGACCACCTCCGCCTGTTGTTGAATCTCCGCCACCCGTCCAAGAGGTTGAACGTTTCTGGAAGGAAATATACGAAACGTCGAAGCCATTCAACGGAGACACTCCGGCCATAGGCCTCTTTAAAGAGGTTTGTGACCGCCACCTACAAGATGTGGATGGACCTCTTTCAGTCACCGAAAGTGACGTGAAGAAGGCCTTCTCTGGCAAGAAGAATTTCTCGGCTCCAGGAATGGATGCCGTGAATAACTTCTGGTGGAAGAAATTTACTTCCACCCACCAACACCTCGCCAGAATCTTCACGTCCTTTCTAAATGGTGGAAAACCAATTCCACCTTGGCTGACTGAGGGACGCACGGTTTTAATACCTAAGAAGGGAGACTTGTCCAATCCAAAGAATTACCGCCCTATAACCTGCCTCAACACTGTATATAAGGCGTTCACCTCGATCTTGAGCGACCTTATCCTACACCAAGTCCAGCCGGTTTGGGAGGAGGTGTACGAGCAGAGGGGCTCAAAGCGGGGAATCGCGGGATGCAAGGACAACCTGCTCATTGATAGGTGCATATGCCAGGATGCCATCATGCATAAGCGAAACCTATCAATGGCCTGGGTGGACTACAAGAAGGCTTTTGACACCACTTCGCATGAGCTATTGATCGCCATGCTGAAGTTGATGAAAGTCCACCCTGAGGTTGTGTCCTGCATCCAACGCCTGTTACCACTGTGGAAAACGCGCTTCGTTCTGACCTCAGGCAAGCGGTCAGTTTCCACAGAGTTGGTAACATACCACCGTGGCGTTTTTCAAGGCGACAGCTTGAGCCCCCTACTGTTCTGTATTTCCCTCCTACCCCTGTCCCTTAGGCTGCGACGAGGTAAAGGATACATGTGTGGTGTTCCAGGTGACAGGAAGCATAAGGTCACCCATTTGTTTTATATGGATGACCTGAAGCTGTACGCTTCTAATGCGAAAGACCTTCGCACTGCCCTGGACACCGTACTGGAATACAGTGAGGCTATAGGAATGGAGTTCGGATTGGACAAGTGTGCATCCATCCACTTGGCGAGAGGAAGATTTTCGGAGATCAAGGAAGACGTGCAACTTGTTGACGGGAGCGTCATTCGTCACCTCGAGGACGATGACAGCTATGAATATCTCGGCGTCCCCCAGCGCCGAATGCAGGAGGTTACAGCAGTGAAGGAAAGGCTCACCGCCAAATACAGACAGACTCTCAGGAACATCTGGAGTTCTGAGCTGTCAGGCAAGAACAAGGTTCTTGCCACGAACATGTTCGCGGTTCCTACACTGCTGTATACCTTCGGATGGATGAAGTGGAACGTCAACGAGTTGCAGAACCTCGATAGGGGAACGAGGAAGATGATGACCATCTATAGAAGTCTTCATCCGAAATCTTCCGTCGCCAGATTGTATCTCCCTCGCAATGTAGGTGGTAGAGGACTATTGAGTCTGGAATGTCTCCACAACAGAGTTGTCCTGGGTACAGCTTGCCGAGTTTTGAAAAGCAGGGACCCCCTGCTCAATCTCGTGAGTGATCACGAGAGTGCGGGAGCAGGGGCGTTTCTCTTCCAGGCGGCAAAGAGGGCAGCGGACGAAACCGGTCTCGACTTCGACCCGTCATCCGACGGAAGCGACAATGACACGACCATCTTGTCATTGAAGGCAGACGTCCTCAAGCTCGAAATAAAAAAAGCCGAGCAGAAGGCCTTGCTCAAGGTGCATACCGATAAGCCCATGCATGGAGGTTTCTATCGAAACATCGAAAAGCATGGGCTATCGAAGGAGCTAACGTTTGCCTTCCTACGCTCCGCCGGTCTGAAGTCCGAGACCGAGGGTTTTGTCCTCGCGTGCCAGGATGGTGTCATAAACACACTCGTGTACCGCCGCATTATATTCAAAGCGGAGGTTGCGGACACGAGATGTAGGGCGTGCCGAGCCCAGCCGGAGACTTTGAGTCACCTTCTCTCCGGCTGTAGTTATTACGCTAAGTCAGCATATTTAGCTCGGCACAACGCGGCCCTACGGGTGTTATACTTTCATCTTCGACACCATTATGGCATCGACGAAACACCTGTGCTGCCCTATGCCCCTGGAGATATTGAGTCCGTCGTGGAGAACGATAAATGCACGATCTGGTGGAATTACTCCTTTTCCACCACCAGGCACTTGGAGGCGACCAAGCCTGATATCGTTCTCCTCGACCACCTCACACGATCCATGTTCGTGATCGAGTTTTCGGCTCCGGCTGAAACTAACATGGATGCGAAGGAGGTGGAAAAACGGACGAAATATCAAGACCTGCTTTTCGAACTTCGACAGATGTACCCCGGACACTCTGTGAAACTGGTGGTCCTCATCATAGGTGTGCTCGGTGGAGTTAAGGGCTCGCTGCTAAATAACATCAAGTGTATTCCGTCCTGCGTGGCACAGGCGGAATTACTAGTTGCACGCATGCAGAAGGCCGTCATCCTGGGGTCACTCCGTTTACTGCGGACGCATGACCCTACCGCAGCGTAGCCACACATCCGATGGGCGTCGGACGTGGCTGCGATTACTGCCCAACCCCTCTCGAGTCTTCGGCCATTATGACGGCAATGAAACCTGATGCTTGCCGGGGACTCGGAGGGTCATGTTACAACTGTAACAATTAAAATAATAATAATAATAATAATAATCGAGTCTTCGGCCATTATGACGGCAATGAAACGTGATGCTTGCCGGGGACTCGGAGGGAAGTGTTACAACAGTAACAATTAAATAATAATAAAACGTCTTTATTGGGCGAGATTGGGACTAGAAAGTCCGATCTTCCATCTAACCCCTAATATTGAATTAATAAATATAATATGTATTTAAACTCTTTTAAAACAAAAATAAAGGAAATATTATAACAAATGACACTTTTGGAATAATAATAATTTGATTTCTCACACCATTTATAAATTGAGCACTAATATATTCAAGTGGCAATTAATTAACAATTAGACGTAATATTGGATATCCTCCTCTCTTCTGGTATTTCCAGTTGTTGTAAAATTGATATTTGAGACATCGTTTACATTGAGAGCAATACGATTGAATTAATGATGTTCCTTCTTGTATTACATGCAACCTATACTTAAAAAGCTGTGCGACAAATACGCGAAATGAATTAGAATATAAGATATATAGTGGAAAATATGCAGTATTTCTACTTTCTTACCACAGCAAGGTGCCATCTCCACGTTCAACGTAAGATGAAATTGTTTTGTCATTTTGTAGCTCTCAGGCTGCTATTCTGAATCTAAGATTTCTTACTCAACTGGCAGTAATTGCCTGAGAGATATAATTGGCTGTTTTCATAGGTCGTAATAGGATGATTCCATTAAGTAAATATAAGCGAAAAGTGGGCATAAGAAAAAGTCAGTGTCATACTCAGTATCAATTTTAAAGAAACAATTTTAATTCCATTATAATTCCTGAAGACTAGCTATTAGGGTAGAACTTGAGTTTTTTGTAGGTCATGATACATTTATAAATTAATTTCCTCGAGGAAGAACCTATGGACGTAGTGTTTTCTATAATTTTCACGGGGTGACATTGAACTTGTTTCAGTTGATTTTCATTAAGTTTATCATAACGATACACGAAAGTGGTGAGCTTTTTATAATTCAACCCTAGTATACTTGTTCGTACATATGCTTAGTGAATTCTAAGATTATAACCAAGGTTTATGAAGTGTTAGTCTTTGCTTGAAGAAATAAGGGATGGGAAACCATGGGCGGAATAAGAAGGGGGCAGGGGGGCCGGCCACCCCTGCCCCATTTTTTCATAAAAACAAGTTTTTATTTCACCAGCTCAATGTACAATGTTAAAAGACAATTGGAAACTTTCCAAAATCCACTTGTCTAAACAGACACAGTATCCTCGATGTTTGCAATTGTACTTTTGTAGTCTTCTTGTTGTGAAAGCTTTGGTGCCGTAACAGAATTGTTATAAGGGATTATACTATTTATGCTAACCAATATACACCTATTTACTATGTATGCAGAGAATCGTGCCGCGTGCTTGGGCAGTTGAGCCGTAGTGCGTCTGCGAGAAGGGAATACAGCATAGGAATACAGTCTCCACGCCCTCCTTCAGCTTTGCCTATTATTATGCGACAACCTCCGCTCTCGTGCTTGTCGCGACATGTCAGTTGCCCGGCTTTTGCGAGTGTATTGCTCCAGTTGTTGTGAGTGACAAGTTCAAGAGTTCTTCTAATGTTTAGGACTGTGCGTTCTTTCTTTATTCTGTGATATACCTGACGTGCAGATCAACCTTTCAGCCTGAGATGTTAAGTTCAGTCTGTTAATTACAACGACACAACTTATTTGCGCTTTCTCGCGCTCGCCATAAGTGTCAGACAGCCGGCTTCAACCTCGGGCCCACGTTAGCCTCCATTGCTATTTATCTGCTTTTTGATCAAGGAATTTAACACCCTCCTATTTACTGGACATATATTTTAATTGTGTTATCATAGAAATGCTGTAAGAAGTCCAAAAACTTTAGTTTTATCCCCTCTCCTTTTTGGAGGCAGTAAAATTGAGGAATCTCTAAGTAAAGCAAAAATATTTTCAAGTTTTACGCTATAGGGTGAGAAAAATACATGCTTATAATTTGTTTGCAACTCGTCAGAGAAGGTTTACTTTTGTTTACAGGCGTCTTCTTCTAGTAGGCCTGGTACAAAGCGGAAAACTAATAGTTCCTCTGCGGACCTTCGAATCTTTTTCTCTCGCGTCCAACAACAATAGACACCAGAAGCAGCTGGAGGAAAAAAACAATTTGTTAACAGCATTCCTTCATGCTGCATAACTGGTAATGAGACTCAAGCTTAGTCCATGGTCATTTTACAATCCCCTCCACGTAGCCACGAAACATCGGCTTAAGTTTCAATTTATTCACTTCCTTTGGCTGAAAATTTCAACTGTGACGTAGGTCTCTTCATTGTGCCAGGAATGGAAAAACCTGATGATAGGAAAATATCAGAACTTTTGGAAGGCCATTGGACACCCACAAGTGACTACAAGTATCCCTTTTTCTACTCTTAGGAAGGGAACCGCGGAAGAGCGTCGTTACGTGAGGATAGAACATCTTGAAAAGTACCCTTTGCTTATGGTTTCTCCCTTAATGAATGGACGTTTATGTAGGTATTTCCCTTTTTTCCCAATTAACGGCAGCTTGCGGTACAAATTTGCAGTTAAAATCCCTCGATACAGAGCCGTTAAAGTTTTCAAAACTGCTAGGGAAACTAGGTGATCTGGAAAACCACCAAATTCCACCAGCACACAGTCTATCACAAAGGTGTAGTGCTGTTGGCCCTGAATTTTCTGGAAAATACAAAAACCTAAACATTAATTCACAAGCCAACTGGATGGCTACAGAAGGGAGAAAATCTAGGAAAATAGAGAAAATCTGAAGCTGATACTTAAATATGTGAATTTTCTTGGCATTCAGAACATACCATTCAGAGGTCATCGGGACCAAGCGACGGTGCATTATCGTTTGAAGTGCCCTTGGCGAATTACAATCACGTCCGAGAATTACTGCGTTTTCGTTGCTAGGCATTATTAAAAAATATAAAAATATTAAAGTAAAATAGTATTTTCTAAATATGAACTTATCTCTTTATTTCATTCCAACCAATTTTCATTTTGTACGGCATTAACGAATATTTCTTTCAATGAGTTCAAAATCCTTTTTGTAGGTTGCCGCGGGTCGATGGATGGGAAGATGCAGGTCTTTCACGTTTTGCACCGCGTTGCTCTATGTTTCCTTGGACGACAGTTTCGTCGGCGTTGTAGTCGGCTTCTTCAGTTCGGTGAGGTGAAGGTGCAGCCATTCGTCATCTTATATATATCAAGCGTTAGACCTGACTCCAACGGGTGCGATATATAAGAAGACAAATGGCTGCACCTTCACTTCACCGACCTGAACAAGCCGACTGTAACGCCGCCGAAACTGTCGTCCGAGGAAGCATAGAGCAACGCGGTGTAAAACCCGGATAACACTTCACTTCTTCACAACAATGGCATTCATTACATCTTTTTTTACGTTTTACAAATGTGATTACATAGCTTTACTCAATAATTAATCACACCTCCTATATCAAATATAGCCACACCAAAACTACGTTCCAAGCGCTTCATTTCTTTTAATTTTCCGTGGGAAGTCCAACCAGACCTCCATTTAGTTCAGAGGTGTTGCATACCCCCAGGCGTCGCGGGAAGTGAACCGCCCCCGCAAAACAACGACCTTAATCCGCCCCTGTGAAAAACATGCCCTAGTGCTAAGAAATTTCATCACGGAGTACGAAATTACTCAATCATGTACATTAATGTTATCCAGTGGTCAGTAAAAATTATATATTATATTCAATTCATTATGGGAAATTATTCGTAACTGAATGGCAGATAGGCAATAGTTCTCACATCTTAACATAATTGCTATAATTAAGCCCATTTAAGTAATACATTTAGTAATTATTTAGTCAACTGGCAGTATTGGCCTGGGAACTCTCATTAACTATTGTTAAAGTATGGCATCGGATGGATTTATAAGATCAATGTTGGCGAGAATTGGACATAAACATTTTTAAATTATGATATCAGTTGAAATTATACAGAAACAATATTTTTGCCTCTATAATACATGATGGTTAACTATAAGTAATTAACTCATTCCTTGGTGGGAAATATTCTCTAGCTTACGATGAACTCATTTAAGTAATATTTTACAATTTTCACGGGGTGGCAAGGAAGTTGTTTTTTCTTAAGTTGAAATTGATTTTCACTTGAGCTTACCATTACGAATAACCGAAACCAAATCATGTTTACCATCGAAGCGATTGAATCTGAAATATTATTTCATGTATACGAGGCTTCAATTTTTAATTTGAAACATCGTATACTTGTGCATACATATGTTTAGAGATATCTTAAATTATACCAGGGACTTGGTCTCTTCTCTCGAGGTTAAATGTCCGCTTTAGTCACATCAACCCAAGTGACTTTTTCACCCAGTTTTATCAAACGTATTAACATGAACTCCATGTCAGTTATAATGCTAAATATGCGCCTTATTAAAAACTTTCAGTCAATGAAATAAGCCATTTATCTGGAAATAGTAACGCGTAAAGCTGTTTAAAGTATAATTATATTTATCGTCTAAGCGAATGAATCTGAAATATTTTTTCAAGTATACGAGGTTTCAATTTTTATTAAATTCGTCACATTAACCCAAACGACGTTTTCACCCAGTTTTAACAAACGTATTGCCATAAACTCCATGTCAAACGTCATGCTACATATGCTTATTTTAAAGACTTTTCACTCTGCGAATTAACTCATTTATCTGAAAATAGTAATGCGTCAAGCTAAAGAAGTGCGCTTTTCTCATTTCAACTTTCGAGGTAAATTTCGGCATGCAGAGTACCGAATTTAGACTGTATCGCCGTAATCATGCAAAAAGCAACTTTCGACGCTACTCTTAAGAATTCCTCGGTCATAATGTAAGTCAGAACAGCACAATATACATGCTCTTTACCTTAAACTGGTAATAACGATTAGTCATTGGAGTGACTCTTACAATGATATGCATAATTTAAAACATAAATGTCAGTAAGGAGTGTTCATCCAAGTAACGTATTCCGGATAATTACTCTCTCAATGAATCATTTTTGGCTTTTAAGACGACATCGTCTTGTGAAATTGACTATCGTGTGAACCAATTGGTTCTCATTTTTATAATTCTGAGATATCGATAAACTGCTATGGAGTTTCGCGTTGTGAATGATTTTTTCGGTTTCGATGTGTCCGAGAATATATGGGAACTGTGTTTCATATTTTTTGCAGCTATCTTCGTCTTATTAGTATCTAGTATTTTGGAGGCGAATGGGTTTAGTCGTAAGGACATCAGATGCGGGATATCGCTAGCTAAAGAAGCATTTTCGAAGAGAAGGGAATTGATGAGGGGGGTCTGATAAGAGACGTATAGAAGAGGCTGGTGAAAACTTTAATATGCAGCGTGGCGCTATATTAGTCGGAAACTTGGTCATTGCGAAGGGATGATGTGCGTAGACTTGAAGTGTTTGAGATGTGGGTTTGGAGAAGGATGGAGAAGGTTAGCTGAATGGCGAGAAAGACGAACGAGGAGGTAATGGATATGGTCGGAGAGGAGAGGAAGCTTGTGGCAGAGGTTTGGAGAAGGCAGAAGAGATGGATGGAGGAGGTTTTGAGAGGAGAGGGCATGTTGAAGAGGGTGATAGAGGGGAGAACACTGGGGAAGCGTGGGAGAGGAAGTAAGAGGTATTGGATATGGTCGGAGAGGAGAGAAAGCTTGAGGCAGAGGTGAGTAGAAGGCAGAAGAGATGGATGGAGGAGGTATTGAAAGGAGAGGGCATGTTGAAAAGAGTGATAGAGTGGAGAACACTGGGGAAGCGTGGGAGAGGGAGGAGGAGGATAGGAATCCTGGACGAAATAAGAGGAGGTAGAAGATATGAAGAATTGAAGAGGGATCTAATAACGGGCCATCCTTAGGAGGGAAAGCGAGACACAGTCTATGAGATTGGGATACAGAATGGGGACTGTCCAAGAACCTACCAATCAGCTGTTAGAATACTTGAATGAATCTTCGTCTAAGTGCTGAATTATATTGTACGTTTCAATTCATTCTTTTTCTATGCTTGAAACAATTGCTCTTGACTCTTTGTGTGATTTATGTGATACGCTGAAATTCTTTCAGAATGTTTAATGACAGAAATTTTAAAGCTAGAGAGAATCTATGATTTAGTGATGAATCCATGTGTGTTTCCGAAACACAAAAGATGTTGTGTAGACCTTACTTAATTATAATACGCAGTTATTCAAAGTGTAGGTAATTGGTCTTGAAACAAGAAAAGTACTCTTCAAGTGACTGAATAGAGTTTATGATGTGTCGTCATCGTCTCTTGATGATGTCGTATGGTTGAACCAATTAAATCCATTGTAGAATTCGTATACGTTAATTATATTTGTTAGCAATGGATTTCGCGATTTCAATCAGGGTCCCAGTTTTAGGTTAGCTATATTTACGTATCTTGCTACTTCATTATTGAAGGCAGTTTCGTTAGTGTTTCATACATTATGCTTCAAAACACACTCAGGCTAAGATTGCTATTATGAATCATATAACAACCAAGCTATTCGTCTGAACAGCGGGATAATTCGCAAATTTCATCATTCTGGTGAACCAGTGGAAATTTGCAATTCAGAATACAGATATAGCCAACGGAAATCGCTATTGCAACGAATAATACGTTTTTTGGCATTCTGAACGGTAGACAGCGTCGGCCAGTGTGGAAATATTTTAGCCCGGCCTTTTCATGTCTTGCTATTTTCAATAGTGACCTTCTTTATCATCAACATCCACAAAATATCCTAAAGCCACCTCAGGGGTGTGTGGCAGGGGGTGAGTATTCACCAAAATTTATTACACTATAACCTAAAGTTACTGTAACTGCGACTTATTATGCATTAGCATAAATCAATAAGCTTGTCATGAGGCGAAGCCTCACTACTAAACTACAAATATTATCACAATAGACAGGGAACGTTAATATATATGTATTTTGCAACTATAAATGGACAGAGACTCAAGACTTTCTCACCGATAGTGGATAGGAAAAACGCACTTCTCCGGCTTGACACAAGACTATTTCGGGAGAAATTGATTGATTCGCAGATTGAAAACGTTTTTATAAAAGCGCATACTTAGCATGATAAATGACATGGATTTCCTGGGAATACTTCAGTTAATAAAAGGGTGAAAAAGACGTTAAGTAAGGTGCGACGAAAGCTGACATTAAACATCGATGATTTAGGCTGTGCGTCAATGATTTAGACACTACTATCATAATATTGGTACGGGGAAAGAGAAAACTCAATCACTGAAGTATTGACGTGTACCACAAACTTATAAATTTGTTGTGTGGCTTTGAATGCAAAATGTGAATCTCTAAAAAGTTAAGCATTTGTTTAATTGGACCTGTTTTAATTGGAATTCGTAAATATAGTTTTTCAAATAGATTTAAGTCTTGCATGTGCATGCAATTGTTTTTGTTTGTGAATTTGAACTGTCAACTGGACCTACTCCGGTAAATATTTCTTCCTTGAAACGCAGCTGATTCTGGACTGAAACTCCACTAAATGGGTGAAACCAGGCTTGAAAATACCTTGCAACTGGATTGCACAGTCTTTGACTCAATAACAAAACTGCCGTCAACTGAAACTCCACTGCTACACTCCCTTGCTACTCCATTGAAATAGAAATGCTTCTCCCTTGCTGTATGAGTGCTCAAATTCCACGGAACTGGACAGTTGGACCAGGCTAGGTCACTTTTCAGATGAAGTCCACTGCTTCTCCCTTGGTTCAACATTACATTGTCTAGACACTCGGCTTCTCTAGTATTTAAGTATCCCCACTCATTCACATATTCTATTTGTTTCTCCCTTGTCTCCTTCCCTAATTGGTATAGAAAACAATGTGTAATGAAGGGGACAATTGGGGGAGGGAATCAGAACTCAAGGACGAAATTAGGTTGTAACATTTCCCCCATAACTAATAAGAACATCTCTAGTTCCTTTAGTTAACTTTGGTATTTATTGCTCACCGTTCCACTTTTCGTAATCTCTGGATCCCTGGCGTCTGCGTGTATAAAGCTATCGTTTCTCCGTCCCTCCTCTGTCTTCTTGGGTCGTTCGTCGTCCTCACGCTACCATAAATATATCTGCATCTACTACCGTGGTCTTTCTAATATATTTTGATGAATACCCCTTCTTTTGCGAATACTTTTTTATTGCAATCTGTCCACCGCCGCTTTCTCTGCAAATATCTTAACTTCGCCCCTTCCGCGTCCTTCTCCTACGATCGACTGTCTCCCTCTCATACAGATTTCGCATTTCGGATTGCATTCATAGACTTTAAAAGAGAAACATTAGTAGAACAGTTACAGGAGAGCCCAATAGCATTTTGCTCATACGTAAGGGAAGTTCAAGGCAAAAGATCAACAGTTGTTCCGCTACGAAACGAAAAGGGCGAATTATTGACAAGCAGCTCGGAGAAAGCCATCGTATTAAATTCCTACTTTCATAGTGTGTTCACCAAGTCATCACAGATTACATCCGTCAAAGTAAATGATCACTTCCAGCAAAAGATGCCACCTATCGATATTTGCACTCACGGAATAGAAAACTTGTTAAATGCCTAAGGTTCAAATAAAACCCGAGGTCCTGATAAAAATTAATGCCCGTGTGTATAGAGAATTTGATTGTGAAAAAGCACCCAACTTGCAGAATATATTTAGTAAATCCATCAACGAGCACAAAGTACCCATGGACTGGAAAATTGCTAATGTCACGCCCATATTCGAAAGCGGTGATAATGAACAGCCATCGAACTACAGACCGATATCTCTCACAACTTACTTTTGCAATGTCCTTGAACATATAATTATAAAGTTCAGTTATGTGAAACTTCGATATGCAGAACGATATATGTTGTAGCGTATTTTTACAAAAACCCCTGAGTGAGTTTGTTATGGGAGAGTGTTGTAGTCGTAGTCTCGTAAATGTTGGAAAGTTTATATTTTTAAGAAAAAAATACCCAAGTGGTTTAGGAATTAGAGGGTGTGTAGTTGTGGCTTAGTAAATACTGTAGCCTATTACAAAAATCGCCTGAGTGGGTTATTGATTCAAAGAGGGTTTACTTGTAGTCTCGTAAATGTTGTAGCGTTTTTTTTTAATCCTAAATTTGTTAAAATCCTCCGATTGGGTTAGTGATTGGAAGGGGTATAGTTGTAGCGTCATAAATATTGTAGAGTATTTGTTTAAATAAAAAAATCCCCTGCGTGGGTTGATGATTGGAGGGGGGTGTAATTTTAGTCTCGTTATTCTTTTATCGTATTTTTTTAAGAAAAAAACCCACCAAGTTTGTTCGTGGAATAAAGGGTGGTGTAGGTGTGGTCTGGTAAATGTTATAGCATACGTTTTAAAAAAATTCTCCCGAGGTAGGTCGGTAATTGGATATGGTAGAAGTTGTAGTCTCGTGAATGTTGTAGCGTATCATTTTAAAGAAAAACACCTCATGATTTGGTTGGTGATTGAAGGTCGGTGTAGTTTCAATGTGGTGAATATTATAGAGAATTTATAAAGAAAAAAAACCCCGAGTGGGTAGGTGATTGTAGGTGAGTGTAGTTATGGTCTCGTCAATGCTGCAGCGAAACATTTCTAAAGAAAAAAAACCCGAGAGTTTTGGTGATTGGAGGGTGATGTCGTTGCGGTGTAGTTAATGTTTTCTCGTATTTATTTCAAGAAAAAGATCCCCCGAGAGCATTAGTGATTGGAAAGTGGAGTAGTTTATACGTTGTAAAAATTGTAGAGTATTTTTTAAAGAAAAAAATTCCGCTAGTAGTTTGTTGATTGGATAGGAGTGTAGTTGTAGTCTCGTAAAAGTTTGAGCGAATTTTTTAAGAGAAAATCCCTTGATTGGGTTGGTAATTGGCGGGTGGTTTTGTTTCAGTGTAGTTAAAGTTGTAGAATATTAAAAAAAAATTCCCCCTAAAGGGTTCGTGATTTGAGAGTGGTGTAGTTGTAGTTCCGTAAATGTTGTAGCGTATTTTTAAAAGAATATAATCGTCCGTGTGGGTTGATGATTGTAGGGTGGTGTACTTATAGTCTCATCAATGTAATAGCGTATTTTTTAAAGAAAAATATCCCCCGAGAGGTTTGATGGATGAAGGTTCGTGTAGATGTGGTGTGGTAAATGTTGTAGCATATTTCATAAAGCAAAAAACCCCGAGTGGGTTAATGGTTAGAGGGGGGGGTATAGTTGTAGAATTTTCAATGTTTTACCGTGTTTTTAGAGTAAAAAATCCATCTAGTGTTTTGGTGATTGGAGAGAGGTGTAGTTTTAGTCCCATCAATGTTGTAGCGTATACTTCTTTTAGAAAAAAATTACAGCTTTGGTGATTAAAGGGAAGTGTAGTTGTTGTCTCGTAAATGTTATAGCGTATTTTTTTTAAAGAAAAAATTCCTTCGAGTGGGTTGGTTGGAGTCGAAGGGTGTTGTAGTTTTGGCTTGGTAATATTGTCGCGTTGTATTTGAAGAAAGATATCCCCCAGTTTGTTAGTGATTACAAGGGGGTGTAGTTATTGTCTCGCAAATGTCGTAGAGTATTTTTCTTAATTCCTCGAGTGAGTTTGAAATTGTATCGTTGTGAAATTTCTGTGTTTTTAAAGTAATACGATATGTTTTACAGAAAAAAACTTCCGAGTTCGTTGTTAATTGGAAGGGGGTGTAGTTGTAGTCTCTTAAATGTTGTAGAACAGTTTTTAAAGAAAATTACCTCAAAGTGTCTTGGTGTTTGGAGAGGGGTGTATTTGTAGTCTATTTAATGCTATGGCGTCTTTCATTAATGAAAAAACACCCCGAGTATGTTGATGGTTGTACGGTGGTGTGGTTGTATTGTGGTAAATTTTGTATAGCGTAATTTAATAAAGAAATAAATTCCCCGAATGGATTATCAATGGGATGGGAGTGTTGTTGTAGTCTCGTAAATATTGTAGAGTATTTGTTGAAGACAAAAAACGCACGAGTGAGTTATTGATTGGAGGGTGGTGTAGTTGCAGTTTTGTGAAAGATGTAGCGTATTGAAAAAAATCCCCCGATAGGGTTGTTAATTGGAGGGGAGTGCAGTTGTAGTGAAAGGTTAGTATAATTGCACATACATAGCATTGCAAACATATGTAATGTAAGTGGTTGAAGGTGAGCGGTAGATACGTGAATTAGTGGAATTCGAACACTGTACGCTTCGATACCAATGCCGAGGACTTTCTTGCACTTTTGCTCCATTCAGTGACATGAAAATAAGAAAACATTCCCACCTAGAAAAACTCGGGTTTATCCGACCTGTTTATGGCGGTCCGATATATTGTCTTGATAACTTACTTATCGGGCGATACTCTCCAAAGCGATAAATATTACCTGGACGCTTAGTCAGTAGTGATTCTCAACCTGTACTGGTATACCAGCCGGTATATTGGCTGCGATACTCGATATTTTGAGGTTTTGTCGTGAAAAAACTTTCACATATCGTGAAACATATTATGCGGAAAATGTTTCTAGTGGAGATCTGGCTTCAGAATAGGCTAAAGAGAATTGTGGTTGAAACAAAGAGAATACCCGATTGTGAACACTGGCTCATTTCGTGCAAAACCCATAAAAATATAGAGTAATCCACGATATCAATGACCAATTACACGACGTTAAAAATTAACTTGAGAGTATCGATTACAAAAATGTGTCGATTTCTCCTGTATTAAATAATGAGTAAAATTAACATGAGAAAGAAAGTAGCGATTAGTAACAAAAGTTCGTCAATTGTTAGTAATCGTTACCGGTAATATGATTACTTGTATTCAATTACTTCCCATCACTGTCCATTATCGTGTAGCTGTGGTTGAATTTTACAGGGAAATAAAATCAGCCTTCACAACTACTAGACTACTTCTGGTTAGTATAAAGGAAATCATTCTCTATTTGTGCTTCATAAACAAGCTCCATTATAAATTGCAAAAGTTTTTTAACAAGCTTTTACCCGGAATGGCCCGTGGTTCATCTTTTGCCCGAAAGTTTGGCAAATATTGTAAGTTTGCATAAATTTCAAAAAGACTTTAGTTCAGCCAGTTATCTCTTCACATAGTGTTTGCTAAATTATTTTCCGTAAAATTATATTATTTCTATGTGATCATTGGTTTATTCAGCGATTTTATGCTTGCAGCATTTCCGCAAGTTAGTTATGTCTTGATTTAAATGTGAACAAAGGTATAAGAAATGGAAAAAAATCTATTTTACTCTAGGTAATAATGCATTTGTATTCATACTATATTGCAATATAGATCTCAATTTTTTACTAAAAAATATCAGTTATCATGATTCGAAGCTCTTTTCTGTAACTATCACCAAATTGTCATTTAAAAATTAGTTCTCGAAGTTACATTAACCCACGGAAGTGGCCCGCTATATAAAACTTTATTACGTCTATACGTTTAGGGCGCGGGAATATGTGCGTAGAGGCGTAGGGTAGTTGAACATGCGAGATAGATACATTTTAATCCGGTAGATACAAGATAGAGTAATTTAAAATACTATAGCATGCCATCGCGCAATAATATCATTCATAGTATTTAAAATTTTCATTTTTTATTTAGAGAGGGCAGGGAAGAGACAGTGGAGAGGGCAAGGGATTGCCAGCTCATTAGATATATTTACAAGGGTCCGTGCAGTTACAAGGCCATTTATTGCACTCTGCTGCTACCCCACTTCCAAACTCCCTTTGTTTTGTATCAATTTCAAGGCAGTTTAAGCAAATGAGCAAGGCAGTGTGATTCAAGTTTGTTTCAAGGGAAAAATTTTCACCCGAGTCTTCAGGAAATCGGGAACACCGTGATTGTTCTGCATTGTTTACCAACATTTTAAAGACGAATATTTGCCATAAGGCTTCATCTCCGAAACTGCATGGATTTTATCAGTCAGATAATTAATATCATTTGTACTTTCCGTTAAACTTCATCCTTTTTGAAACCATAACGACAGCACATATAATTGAAAGAGATAGTATCACACCAGCTGGGCAAACTGTGTTGGAATTGCATTTGTTTAAACACTAGTGATACACGGATATTAAACTGAATAGTGATCTAATTAATAATTGAATTAATGAATACCTTTATGAAGTGCGCTACTTAATTCATCAATGGATGGTTAACACTGATTGAAAACAGAGTAATAGCCGTCAGTTGCACAAGGTGTCTCTTACATTCATCAGCTTAACAACACACCTCAATTTTGCAAGGTATTTTAAAATAAGGAGGCATCTAAAGTTCAAATAAACGCCAAACATGCCATAATATTTATAAAATATCCTGTGCCTAGACACAGTTACAATGATATTATGTAAAACATACCGCTTTTCAAAAAGGGAAGTTATCGATGTTTTCCACTTATATTTTCAGGGTTAAATATATCACACTAGTATCACTCCGTGGGTAAAACTATTCTCAAAATATGAAACACCAAGTTCCTCAATTGGAGTGTCTTTGCGAATTCATAAGTAGTTGCCACTTTTAAATGAAAGGTGGAAGTTTTGGAGTCTCCGCATCTCATAGTAGCAGTTTAACATGATTTATATTTCTTAATAATGATTAATGTGGTTAAGGAGGTAGTGTGCTCTTATTATTCATTCCATAACAGACTTTATTCGTGTGCAAGTTGGATAGACTGTTTTCCAAGCAGAAGTAAGTCAACGCTAAAACATAAATACCTTTTGTTGAAGCGTGGAATCACTGTAGAAATGCTTACTTTCCTTCTAGGGAGAATACTTCCGTCGAGCGCTTCGGCGGGTTGCAGACATGGGTCGGGTGACTCGCACCAGGAGGGTGTAAAAAGCCCGGAAGAAGAGGTAAGTGACACCAGCGCCTATGTTTATATTAGTGGCGGACTCACGCACTATTCACTCTGGGTGTGACGTAAGCGACGTTGTTGACATAAACAAACTCGGGCGCTAGATTTCATTGAAAAAGGCCGGGGATAGAGACGTTGGCAAATTTTGCCTCAGGTGACTATGGTTTGATGTATAACGCGATGCATTTACTAGCGATTGAAGCAGGCAGAGAAAGGAGGAATGTTCTCGCTGTGAGACACTCGACGGTTTTCTTTGGATTCCTCATTTTAGAATCTAAAATATCTTCTGTCACCTTACTGTGATCCCTTGCTTGGAATACTTTCTCTATTTCCCCATTCAAGCATTTTCTTCTTTAATTCAGGATTTCTCAATGTATTTCACCTCTTGATGCGCTCATTTAGGAGTAATTTATTGAGAGAGACATTAGACGAAAACATATTTTCTCCCTCAGTTGTTACTTTAATCTATGTTACCATTTATATACGTTCTGACTCAGCATTTCATTGAGCCCATCGCAGCTGAGTAGTGGCATAAGCAGGGTCTTAATTAAGAATGCTTTCAAAAACACTATGAGCCTTTGCATTATATCAACCAATTATCTTTACATACGTGGTTTAATTGAAGAAGTTTATCTGAGTTCACATGAAAACATATTCTGTAAAATATTCATCATCTGTGAAAAAGGAAAGTTCTTGTTAATACTACTAATTGATTCATAGAATGGTTTAAAATGATAGAAACCCTATATGTTTATTTCTGGTTATCAACTAGTATTATGCCCAACTATTGTGAATGGGTATTCAGTTGAGTTCTTTATTCATTTTACACATTTAAAACTTCCAATGTCCTCCGGCTTTCATAAAAGTATTTGACAATTACAATGTGTCAAATTTTTATGACAAATTCATACAGATTCAATTGAGATTAATTGGGAAAAAATAATTTCGGAGCTCGGCTTTACGCTTAAAGTCACGTACCGAAATATGTTTTCTCAGGATGATATTATCATTAAAATATTATTATTTACACCAGGATAAACACACATGTATGCATATATAAATAAACTCCATAGCCTTTTATTTTATGATTTAGATATATTATTCCCTATCACTTGATTCTGTGAATTAAATCCTGCGAAGATGTATCCACCGTTTTAGAATCACAATTTTGGTTGATTAGCTAATTTTAATTTATCCGAAAAATGTCCATCCTCTTATCCTTGCCTAATATGAAGAATCAATACATAGTCCAGTCAATGGAGATTTTACTGTAAATACCGGACACCGGAAATTTTGTACCGCAACCTCCCCAAATAGTTTTAAATGCCGGTATTTTTAATATCAAAAAATGTACACTTTCGGTTTTCATGACCCATCTTTTATACTATGGGTCGTAGCTCAAATTTGAAAACTTTTTCTAATGTAAATTAACGAACATTTAAAAAGGGAGACCACATCAGGACTGACTAACATGTCTTCGTTAGCTTTGGACCATGTAGATGCATGTGCAGGAGAGAATTTGTTAAAATAATGCCCTAGTATAAAAAAAAGGCAATAATGGTGGACAACCAACTTCCACTTGAAGACGCGGGCATATTTTTGCATACGTCTCTAGTCATTTTATCGTGTTGAATATTCATTACCCTACCCTATGTCTTTGTTCCTACATATTCGTCTATGAGCAATTAACGGTATTATTTTTAATATTCTGACATACTTTCGACCAAAGCCTTAACTGCCATAAAATGATGTATTCTTGTATTTTCTCCATTCATGAAATGTTATCGTGTTCATCTTTCATGTTTTCGTTTCTTTGTTCCCTTCAGGAGAAAACTGTGCGATTCTACTCTTAGATCGGAAGGCATTGAACCTCAACGGACGAACATGGCTTCTGATAAAGAAGAGGAAGGTAAAGAGGAGATGTGTGAGCGAGACTTGTCCAAACTCCTCATTCCTCTTAAGGGTTGCCATTTGATGAAACTCTTGTCCAAATCTGATATTCTAAATGGGGATGGTACTGAGTTGGAAATTGTTAAACAGTATTTCGACCACTTAAATGAAATCGAGACAACAAAAACATTGATGGAGGTGCTGCAAGACGTTGAAGGATTGCAGATAGCCTTTGATTTGGAAAGAACGAACATTGTGAAGCTACGATCGTGTAGTTCAGATAGAGAAAGAGGCTCAACAGATGTAAAACTGCCAAAGATATGTGCTGCAGCAAAGATAGATGAGAAGTATGGCATACCGGAGATATCCAGCAACTTAGCTCATGAGATGTGTCATTTAGCAATGGAGGTGGTTTACAAAAATAATGGCCTTCCGTATAATAAAGGTGATATGGAGAGAGAAAAGGAATATAAAGGGATTATAAAAAACCTCCAAGAGTGTCCTGGGTGTCAAGAAATAATCTCTAAAATTTGGAAAAACTACGACTCGCGTGTCTATGGACAAGAATTGATAGTTCGTGTACCTGAAATGAAGGCATTTTACAAAGATAAAGAACCAGATTTCTATAGCCTTTTAAACGGCCAGGAGAAGGCATTGGTGTCCTATTATGAAAAGAATGTAGAGCCTGATTTAAGGAAATATATTGATGGTAATCATACAAGTGGCAGGATGTTTTGTAGAAGTCTGATAAACTACCAGAAACGTTTCTCTTCGGTAGAGAGAATTCAGGTAACAGAAGGCATCAAAAGAGACCCAGTTATTGGAAATCACAATTGCCTTAAAGTAATAAAAGCGTCCAACGTGAAGCTGGCACAAAGCCACTTGAAATCGTTCCTAAAAAATCCAGTCTTTTTTGACTGGTCATTTTACAAACAAATCTTAAGCAACAAAAATGAGGACCCATCATCCCGAGATTGTATCAAAGAATGGCTAAATACAGGGGAGATAAAGACACTTGTAATGACCTGGGACATTGAAGAGAAACCAGAATTCTGCACACAAAGAGAATGTACTGGTAGATGCTCAAGTTTTTACTTCAGTGACTATACAGATTGCGTTTACCTATTGGTCAGTACAAAGTGGAATGTTCTGGAAAATATAGAGTCTAACAGCTACACCTGGGATGACCTCTCTCTGCGCACTAAGAAAATGATCCAGGAGAGGAAGGTTAAATTTTGTGGTAAGAATGTCGAGCTAAAGACTTTAATTTCTCGTCTAGAAGGGGAGGATCATTTTAATAAATTTATGAGGGAGTGCTTGGTTTCCGAGGATATTAATTTGCTCCTAGGAAATGAGGACATCGAGGTGGGTAAAACGAATTCTTTAATGGATGGACGGACTAAAAACATGGCCTTGAAACAACCTGAATTGTTCATTGACCGAAACATTATCCAAAATGTCGTAAACCTCGATAAGGATATGCTCAAGAGATTCGACAAGGATGTGTTTTTTGTGAGTAATGTACATATGAATGATCTTTGCAAACGCGGAATAAGTAAAAGTGACATTAGGCAATGGGATGATAGTACTAGTAATGATCCAGCACGCTACTATATATTGCCTCCATCGCTAGATGTTAACGAAGATTTGGCTTTCAAGCAGGTTTTGGAGCATCTCCGTAGTAAGCATAAAGGACAGGTGAAAACATTACATCACTTGAAATTGAGAAAAGACCTCTTTGCACACATAAAATCTGTGAATATTCAAAGTGAAACTGATTTGAATAAGATAGACTGTTTAAAATCTTGTACAGTCCAAAGATTGCTTGAAACACCAGACTTCGAAAGCTCAGATCCATTCTTGCTAGCTGATGAACCAGGGACTGGGAAAACCTACTTCCTCCACTCCATGGCTGTGAAGATCAAAGAGAATCATCCTCAAAAATGGGTTTCAATTGTAGATCTCAGTCTACCAACAGTACAAAACATTTTGGAGACAATGGAAAAAAATACAAGTTCTTCAGAAAAAGACTCCTTTGACTCTTTTTTCTCGATGGTTGGAAGTGGGAAGAAGGAGTCACTGGAGAGGAAGATTTTTGATGTATTCTGCAAGGCAAAAAATAACATCAATGTCTTTTTTGACGGATTTGACGAGATCTGTCCATCCCACAAAGAAGTTGCCACCTTATTTATTGAGTCTCTTATTAAAATCAACATCAAGCTGGCTGTCTCCACTCGTCCTCAGGAGAAATTTCATCTGGAGGAGAAATTGGATGTAATATCTTATCAGCTGGAGCCATTCAGGAAGGTTGACCAAACATCCTTCCTGAATAGGTATTGGGGACAGCTCTTTAGTAGGTTGGCGCTTCCTCCGTGGAAGAAGAAAATGGAGTGTTCCATTGAAAATATCGAAAATTTATTCAAAGAAAAGCATGATGATGGCATCAAGATATTGATATCTAAGATGAAAGAATTGCTGGTGAAAGAGAAATCAAGGAAAAGGAATGAAAAGAAAATCAATTTCACAGCAGTGGCTGAAATAATTCTTTCGGTCTGGGAGCAATCGGAAAAAGGCCTGGACAAGTTCACGGAGACTCCACTCCACCTGCACATGCTTGGCGCTCTTGTTTTTGAGGATTCCTTTAAGATGAATCAAATACTGAACAGTGGACAACTTTATCAGAGATTTTTTGACCTAAAGATAAAAATATACAACCAGGAGAAGGCTCATAGTTCCAGAAACGTCCAGTCACACGAAATGAGCAGGGGTTTTCAAGAGTTATTCTCCGAAAAACTGGAAAAATTATCGGTTAGCATTTTAGAGGGAAAAAAATCTTGTGAAATAACAGATAAGGAAATGAAGTGGGCCTGTGGCATTGGCTTGGTAGTCCAAAATGGAGAAGACTGCCAGTTCATCCACAGGACCTTTGCTGAGTTCTTCTTTGCCAGGAGGATGCTGAGAAAGGCAGGAAAGAAGAAGGTGACAAAGCTGTGGCTAGAGAAACTTTTCGTTGATGACCAGTATGCAAGGGTGAGGAAATTCATCGAAGATATTTTATATCTGTTCTCAGAAGAGTCAAAAACAGCAGAAGATTTTTTGATGCTGAAGAAGGCTAATTTGAATAATTCTGTCTTAGATGATAATTCATATCTGTTAAATTCTATCGGTCGCATTGTTTATGAATGCAGTGTCCATACTCTGCAGTATTTTGCGGACTCGTTTGGAGAAAGTGTAGCAAAAGTGTTAATTCAGGAGTTCAATATTAATGACTGCAATGAATCCCTGAAAGCCATGTATAGGGAAATTGAATATTTTGTCATAAGGGATGGTAAAATCTGCAACTTATTTAGGTTCTGCTTTTATCAATGGAGAAAATCCACTAATTATGCAGCATTAGTGAAAAAATGTTTGGATTTGGTGAAGAAGTACGACATGTGTGATGACATTAAAGAGAATTTACTGACCACTGAGGCAAAATGGCTACTTCCTGTGCCATATAATTATAGGATACTTGGTGATTGTTATTTAAAGCATACTGAAGAAGTTTTGAACATATTGTTGGAATACAAAGATATATTTGGTGATATTATGAGGGAATGGATGACCTTGGAATGTAATTGGTTTCCAAAGTATCGCTTATACATAATCTTCACCTCACGCATTGACTTATTTCCTAAAGTGATGGAAAGCCTTTACAATGAAACACAGCTGAAGAATATGATTAAGGAAGAGGGTATAGTTTCAAGCATATGGATTGATGTTACTGGTGAATGTGGACGTCTTAAAACAGAGCAGGTTTGGAACTTTATCAAGAAGGGTTTGGAATCGGATGTAACTCATCTAAGAAATTATCTTGTGTGGAAAGATGATAATGGGTGTAATGCTTTGTTCCACTCCGCATGCAATGACGACCCTGAAGTGATCGAGTTCATCTGGGAATTAGCCGGTAACATGATGGATGTTCAAGATAAGAAACAGTGGCTATTTGATAGTTTCGATTTGAGAGATAGTTTGAAACCTCGCAGAATGTGGTTAGGTTGGAGTTTCCATAAGTTTCTGGCGAGACGGTTGAATTGTGGTTTCCTGTCCGGAGATGAGATATTCCGCTTGCTGAAGTCTAAAGATAAAAAGGGAAACTGTTATATCCTAAATGAATATCCTTATGGTTTATTCTCTCACGTATTACCCATCGAACACACCATAACCTATGAGTCTTTCGTGAAAGAGATGTGTAATGTGGAATACGTTTATAATTTAAAAACTTGGTTGTACTACAGGCAATCCCATGCATTGAATGAAGATCTGAAGTATGAGGTTGACAAAATATTCGAGGAAGTGATATCTCGTGACACGTACGGGTTGGCTGACCAAATGGAAGTGGATGAGAGGGGGCTTATAGTTGACAAACAGTCAGACAGTACATATATCCTTCAGGACAGATTCAAGTTCTTTGTCGCGGCTTTCTACAAACAGGTCGAGTTGTACAGGGACCATTTCCAAATAGATGGACTCGTCAAGTGCTTGAAGGGGAAATATAAATTTTCGTGGTATGTACCTAATCTGTTACATTATGTTGTTGAAGATTTCCCGACACTGACCCTGGGTTGTGTTTTCAGCATATTGATTAAGTCTCTTCCCCGAGATGATTTCCTTGCACTCCTGTTTGAACCAGATATATATGGAAGGACAGTGTTTCATAAATCGGCTACGTACCCTAATGCAGGTGAATTAATCAAGCATAAATTTCCTCGTTGGAGTAAATTGAACGATGTGGTCTGTGCTCTTCTTGGTGAAGATGCTAAATCCAATATAAATGAAAACTTCTTCGGTGTACAAGATCCTACATGGTATGAGTTTTTTTTGGAGGAATTGGTCAGATTGAGGAGGATTTGGAGAAGTTATAGGATAGAGGAGGGCCAATCGGAGATAACAATCCGGAAGGATGAGGAGGAGTTTGAAGAAATGATACGAAGTGCAAAGAGGAGGATTGAGATGAAAAATGAACCAATAGAAGATGAGGACCGATAGACGGAGAGTGATGAAGATGGAGGAGAACCAATAGAAGATGTAAAACGAAATGAAAGAAGAGAAGAAAGGATTAAGGAGGCTTTGGATCAATTGAGAATATATATAAAGAGAGAAAGGAGAGAGAGAGAAGAAGAATTTTTTCGCGAGGATTTGGATGAGATTGAAGAGGATGTGTACAAGCCAGACAAAGGAGGAGCAATCGGAGATAACACTGCGTCAGATATTTGATGTAGATGGATGAAGATCGTGAAGGATTTAGAGGAGATTTCGGACGTGTTTAAGAGGATGTGTATAAGCCAGACAAAGGAGGTGTAATCAGAGATAACTATCCAGAAACTGATGAAGAGGAGAGTGATGAAGATGGAGAATAAGAAGAGATTGATGAAAAGAAACGAGAGGAGCAAAGAGGAGGAATTAGAGGAACGGGAAATAAGTCATGAATTGGGATTAGTCAAATGGAGAGCGTCGGCCATTATTATGTCAAACCTCAAATAGAACACACGTTGTTCACCATTTTTATCCAAGTATTATAAAACGTGTGTTTTAGGTTTTATAGAAAGGTTGTATACATTTTTTTACACTGGTAGTGTACAATTTGTATTCAACTATAGTTCAACCCCAACTGTGTGAGCATTGTCAATATACCATATAAGTACATGTACTCCTATTCAATCACATAAAACATATATATATTTACAGAGTACCATTGTAAGAAAGTTCAACCCAAACTGTGTGAGTAATGTCAATATACCATATAAGTACATATACCCCAATTCAATCACATACTACATATATATTTACTGAGTACCATTGTAACAAAATGTACTTATGTAATATAATTGGGACTGAGCCGGAGTTAACACACTGGATATTCCTTGTGTAAATTGTATTAGAAATGAACATTGTGTATCCCATCTATGATGTGTACTAATAAGCTGCTGTTTTTTGCAAATTAAATAATGCCACTAAATCAATACCAAAAATGTGTGTCCATTTCAATGCATGTAAAGTCATGTGAAGTGTGTTCTGTATTTCAATTGTTTATTGTACTATATATTTTAATCGGGTCCTGCTTCCAATTGTACCCATGTTATTTATTGCACTATTGTCTTTATAAACATATTGTTGAAAGATCTCAAGATCAAATAATATAAAATAAAGGGAAAGGTGTAGTTGTTTATTTCGTTTGATTTGGAAAATAAATAATTCGTATTATTAAATGTCATTTTACTCCAGAATAATAATGAATTACTCGCATTGTTTATTTACTGGTTTCCCTAGAGATGATGAGAAGCTTTGAAAAATTCCCTTTCTAAAAACAAAATGAAATATCACCTACTCTAAACCTTTGAAATTCTTCTAAATTGTCCTTGATCCATTCCCTTTCTCCCTGACCTGTATTTCAGGACTTTAACCTTGTATGTAAGTAAGAAATGAACAAGATGGGAAATGAACCTATTTAACAGAAGAGGAAAAGACCATATGGAATCCAATCACTGCATGTCCCCGAGTTACGTAGGCCTCGACTTACGTTGACATCGACTTACGTTAACCCTGACTTACGTTGACCTCGACTAATGTAAGCCTAAACATTCGTAAAATGATCTCTTAATAAAAAACAAGAGAAGTATGAAATTTCAAGGACGTTTTCCTGCATTATAAGGAGCGCATGTGCTTGAATGTAAGTGAAAGGTGGCCAATCTGAGAAGGAATGAAGAACGGAAATTTTCCTGGTCAGCAGTTGGTAAGTCGCAATATGACACTGTTATTTCCAAACACGGGTGTCAACTGTCTGTGCTGTACTCCCTAGATAGGAAAAATCATTCGCCTATTTCCGGCGTTCGAACCCGGATCCCTCGATTTCGCGCCAAGTGCTTTAAAGGAACAAGTTGTACTGGACTGCCACAGACATTGCAACATGCATTGAAAGAAATGTTTCGCTTTAAATATGTACTCATCAATCCTCAAATTTTGACAAATTTTTAATTCGCAGCTATGGTATTAAGTATTTTCATAAGGAATTCACGAGGGGCAACTTATGGGAAACTTAACCATTTCAATAACAAATAACTATCGCAATCAGAGTTTTTTATTTCGCATCGTTAACGTCATGATATTAAATATTTTTAAAAGAAAATCATGAGGGGCCACTTAAGGGCGACTAAACATTTTTAATAACAAACAACTAACGGATTAAAAGTTTCGGAAATGCATCTATTACGTAACTCGGGGACTGTCTGCAAAAGAGATGAAGATAGAAGGGGTTTGATTGGGCACACTGTCTGAGGCTCAATGGGTTCGGGATAAATATTCAATTTTAAGGAAAGATGGAGGAAAAAGTCCAAAGAGGAAGGCCAAGGATTAATACGAAGACTAAATGAATAGGAAATTTCATTCGAAGAACTATTTGAAAGGGGTAAGGCAATAGGAGGGTAATTGAGACTATACGGTAAACCAATCTTAAGACGTAATGATGAAGGATGTAAGGGTGTTAAATGTATGTATTTAGAATTACCAAGTTCATGTAGAGACTACTTGGTTCATTGTGTTGCTTGGCGGAGTTAAACACTAGGAAATACAATTACTTCACTGTCAGCCGTCGAGTTACGTCAGCCTCGACTTAAGTAGTCCTCAACTTACGTAAATCTTTACTTACGCAACCGGGAACCTAACCCAAAAATACCAGAATTAGGAAAATTACGGATTGGAAACGAATGTTGCTTACTTTCAAGGAGGTTGTGTGTGTTGTCACTAACATCTGGCCAATCTGAAATGGGTAACATGAACTGGCAAGCAGTCGTAAAGATGCAGTGAGATCCCGTGCTTTCGAGAAGTTTTGGAGTTGTTCAATTCGTAGTTACGTCAGTATGAATTTTAATAAGAAATATATAAGGTGCAGCTTTCAAGTCTTTAAAAAAAAATGGTAATTTACGTAATGCGGAAACGTGTAAACGTTAATATTTATTATCAGTAATTTGATATAAAATAAATGCATAGAGGAAGTTCGTGATGTGAAATCATTCATAATAAAATCATAAAGGGAAGCCGTAAATAAGTCTCAACTTGGAACATTGCAATTTCACACAACAAAGGCTTATTAGTGATATATGGATACTAAACAGATACATCAAGGGAACTTCATAAACAAGAGTAACTAACCAGCGAATGTTTATTACCACAACCTTTGAATTTCTTATTAAAGTTAAACAGAAACACAGGGTTCTCTAATTGTTTTAGTGAACTGATAGAATATGGCCGGAAAATATTCCGCGCATTAGACCGTAATATCGAGAGCACGGGCATAGCTACGGAGTAATTTTCGACTTACGCGACATTTGACTTGCGTTAATTTTGGACTTACGTAAATTTCGTCTCCCACAGCGAGTGTCGGAACGCATCAGATGTGTAACTCGGATAATGTCTGAATTTCTTACTTCCTCTACTTAAAGCGGATAAAAGGGCGAATAACTTAATTTGCCTTCGTTCAAGGGGCTACTATGTGATATAATTCGCGTTGGATCATTTAAAAATTCACTGGTGCAGTGCTGGTCACAAACTATGCTTACTCTAACTGGGATCGTATTTCAAGTTATGAACTTCGGATGTATAGAAAAAGAAGTTGTCTTGTGTGATGCGGGTCACGCACTCAATCTATGTTCAAGAGGATCGTATTTCAAGTTATGTCCTACATCGGATTTACATAAAAACATATTAACTTGTGTAATGCGGGTCATAACCTTGCCCCCATTCAAGGACTTCCATGAGACATTTATCAAGGTTTGCAGATAGGTAGTGTAGCTCTAAGTTGCAGCAGTTGTTCTCCTTAACACTTGAATCCTTATCTGTTACCTAGTACCAACAGCACGCCGTGCATGTTTTCTAGATAGGTCTCGAGTCTCTGTTTTTTTGAGTAGTTGCAAAATACATAAATATTTATGTTCCCTCCCCATTGTGAAATTATATGTGGTGTAACATCAAAACCGGTCTATTTACTGACGTCGTTGATAATATTTTACGAAATCCGACGCATTACGGTAGATCAGGTCATGAGAATAAAATATGGGAAATATAGATTTTACAGCGGACGGATTTAAAATGACATTTTTCCTGAATGTCATTTTAAATCCGTTAATCGTGAATTTTAAATGTCAAATGAAAGAAAGAGATGAAATAAGAACAAATTTCCGGAAAAGTAAATCTGAAGTTACTTACTCTACCTACAAATTAATAAGAAATAATATACGAACTCGCATTCGTGATTGTAAAATATTACCATGAGGCATTTCAAGATATAAATGACTCACGATCAGTTTGGCGTGAGATTAAAAGACTGGGTCTCGGGAAACCTAGGAAGGAACCAGTATCTATAACATTTCCTCCTGATGATCTAAACAATTATTTTGCCAGCACTCATGATACAAACACTCAAACTCAAACCGAGGCACAAAATTCCGCATTTGATGATAAAAAATTCTTTTTCCCTCACATCGCACCCGCTTTGTTACTTAAAACTGTGAACAGTTGCAAATCCAATGCCATAGGAGTTGATGGCATAAACATGGATCTGATAAAAAAATACTTACAATGCATATCTCATCAATTGTTACATATTTACAATATCTCTCTCCAAACATCGCATTTCCCTTCTCTGTGGAAATCTGCCATAGTTCATCCAATCGCCAAAACGAAACAGCCAAAGTTAATGAGTGACTTTCGACCCATATCAATTCTTTGCTCTCTTTCTAAACCACTAGAAAGACTAGTGCACACATTTATTACTGATTATTTAACCCAAAATAATCTTTACGATCCGTTCCAATCTGGTTTCAGGTTGAGACATAGCACCCACACTGCCCTTATTAAAGTTACAGATGACATCAGAAGTGCCATTCACAGAAAAATGGTCACAATATTAGTACTATTTGACTTGAGCAAAGCCTTTGACAGGGTTAACCATTCTATTTTACTCAAAAGACTTGCTGACCTCAACTTTTCAAACTCAGCCCTTGGCTGGTTTAATGCTTATCTCAAGGACCGAACTCAAGCAGTGAATCTGCCTGATGGGTCTGTCTCCAATAGCGTAAATATCACATCCGGTGTCCCTCAGGGCTCCATACTTGGCCCACTCCTTTTCTCTATTTATATCATGAACCTTCCACGTCAACTAAAGCACTGCCGTTACCACATATACGCCGATGATTTTCAAATCTACTCTCACTGCTCAGTTACGGAAATCCATGACTATGTTGCAAGAGTTAATGAAGACATAAAGTAAATCTGTAACTGGGTAAAAAATAGTTCTTTAGTTATAAATAGTTTAAAAACAAATTGCATTATCATCGGTAGCAAAAAACTAATCAATAAAATTGACTTTGATCAACTTCCTAAAATTAGGGTATCTGACAGTGAAATTGAATATGCCCAAACAGTAAAAAGCCTTGGACTCTTGATCAGTCGCACCTTATCTTGGTATGACTATGTCACGCAATTAAGAGCTAAAATATTTGGCACTCTGGCCCAAGTAAAGCGTTGTCGAATCCTTCTCCCAATGTCAATACGTAAAAAGATTGTGACCACTTTGATTTTATCTCAGATTGATTACTGCTCATTAGTAAATGGTGATTTAACAAAAGAACTGGATGCAAAACTTCAAAGAGCATTAAATGCCTGTATTAGATTTATTTGTGATTCAAGAAAGTACGATCACATCACACCTTGCATAAATAAACTACGGTGGCTTACAGTTAAAAATCGAAGAAGCTATTTCCTGGGTAGTCTTTTATACGATATTTTCAACAGTAGGGAACCAGTTTACTCATACTCTGGATTTCTATTCAAGGAGAGTTTTCAAGAACGGGTTACCAGAGGGCGAAACAATAAACTAAAAATTCCCATCCACCGGACTTGTGCCTTCAATAGGTCCTTCGTAGTAAATGGTAGCAAATTATGGAATTCCTTTCCTAGTGAAATACGTAGTTCCAAAAATAGCCGAACATTTAGGCAAAGACTGTTTAACTACCTGTTTCTAAAGCAAATTTCACGCTTTGATCTGGCCTTAACATAATACATGTAATTTAATGTAATGTTCAAATGGCATATTTGTACAAAATTTTGTTTCTGTATTTGTTTATTCATTGTATTTTAAAGTTGCCGATATCACTTTATTTTTTCTTGTTATGTTTGTAATACTTAAGGTCCGCTAAATACTGGAATACTTGCACGATACGGACGACTATTCTATTGTAAATGTATAGAATGCTCATATGAGGCTGAGTAGCCTCCGAGTATATTTCAAATTTTTGTTAAAAAATCCTGTACTTATTGTGATTACAAAATAAAATATTCTCTCTCTCTTCTCTCTCTTCTCTCTCTTCCTATGTTTTCTGTGGTTTTACAATCAATGGCCCCAATCACTAGTTCTCTGGTTGATCTTTGGGTCTTTAAGGAATGGTATTTCTTCATTTTTAATTAATGTCTTCGGCTTACAAATGCACTTGGCCAATTTCGGAAGACACTTACATTGAGCAACATCAAACAGCCTTTTATCATCTTCCTTAAATTTTTTCAAGTCTAGATGGACAACAGATGAATTTTTCTTCTTCGTGCTCTTCATAATTTTTTTACATTTCGTATGGTATCTCAAAACTGCCATGAGGATGCCGCGGTTTGAGATGACAGGTACAGACGCGTCGTTCCACACTTGCTCCACTCTATCGGCGACAACAAGGGCAATCTCCTGGACCGATAGATCAAATCCTCTTCTCTCTTGCTTCTTTTTCATCTACACTCACTTGTAATACTTCATAATATCTTCAAACGTGGGAAGATTTCTCCCAGACAACTGTCGAGGAGTGCCAAAGAGATTACTCTCAACTGAAGAGCGTGTCAACACATTCATTGTAGTTTTTAATTGCTTCTCCACTAAAAAAAATCACTTCGGCACGCAATCCTTGCCTCACCAAACCTATCGAAAGGCCATCCGCATGTACAAGACAATTGTTCAATAGCGTACAGGGAATATATATATAGTAAGGGAGAATAGAGGGGAAAGGGAGAAAGAGGAGAGGATACCGGAAATTGTTACTTTGTTTTAATTTGTATTTACATGGTCTTCAGCAGCTCACCTCCTTCCACTCTGTTTACTTACCATTCCTCTCCACCAATTTTGGATCCAAAAACGATTACGTCTTAACTGGAAAGTCATAAGACCTGTTGTTCTATGTAAGTGGAAGGGTCCTATTAGTGCGATCATGCCCATACGAGTAGAGCAAATTAAAATATATGCCATTAGTTAAGAAATTTTCAAAGTTTTTTACGTTTCTTTGAATTTTAAGACCGGTTTTTATATAAAAAACGTGACTATTCGATCTTTGTGGCTTACCTCGACTATTTCAGACATGAATGGTGCAGAATCGACTGAAAAAACTATTTAAATCACGGCATTTACAGCCGAATCAGCGTAAAAAGAGGGGTGTGTGTTGCGGGTTGCCTACGCTCAACATAAATGACCTTGGCGCCACCACAGGATGTCAACGTACGGGAACACATTTTTTTCCCTGTTAATTTGGTACCTCGGGCTACATTTTGACGTATGTCGAACTTTGAATTTCGAAAAAAGTTGTTTGATGACTACTGTGTAATAATGTCATTAAATATACTATATATTCTCTTCTATTCAAGGAGAATCGCCTTTTATATTATTCAACTGTTTTCTAATAAATATCAGGGCCTCACTACGATTCGAAATAAATGTGTGCAATGATTTTAACGTTATGGTAGGTGAAGTAACTTTGTGGAATGGTCACCTAGTCGCAGAATAAAACACGTAATTTTGGATATATTTTAGATCAACTGGCCTGTATCCCGTGACGTGATGTAACTAAGCAAAAGTAAACGAATTACTTGTAACGATTACATCCTTTGTAATTGTTTCTTGTAATTGACACATTTTTCAAAAAGTAATTTTTACTGGCAATATGCTTCAAAGCACGTTTGAGTAATCGTCACATATGAGTAGTCGTTACTTTTGAGTAATCGCTACATTGGAGTAATCATAAGTGAAAATTTGAAGACCTCGTACAATGAATGCATCGAAAGGTCTAACTATGTACATTGTGAACCCTGAGCTGAGTTCTCTCTTTGACAGAAGGGTGACTCCTCTTCTAGGAGTGGAGTGGCTTCCAAGAACTTGAGAATGACCAGACGATACGTGAAAATGGGTAATATGTAAATGGTAAATATATCCGGCATTTACGTGAATCTTTTCTCATGTCATCGGCGGACGTAGTGATGGGAAGAAGACTCGCTAGTGATCCGTACGAAGAGAAGAATCTAATCTAGAGGTATATGGAAACCATTGTGACAGAAAGGCCTTTTCCCTATCCCATACCTGCAGAGATATTTTGAAAGATCGGCAATTTCAAGGCAAAGACAATATGTCTGCAAAGTGCAAGATATGATTTGGCTACAAAATATTGGAGTATGCATTGAACACATCCTCTAATTTTAGATATCATATCAAGGTAAGCATTATTCATTTCATTCAATGTATATTTTGTACTTCCTGACGTATTTAAAAAATACTGTGGCTATTAAAGGAACACATTGAAGATTTATTTACAGGAGCAAAATGAAAAGTTGTTGTACTTGTAATCATTCTGATTATTTTTTCAAAGAGTATTGTGTAATTGTACTTAGTTAAAATTTCCCAATGGATTTATAATTAATCCTAATTACCTTTCTTCAGTACTTTTACCATCACTGTCTTCATCGAAGTTACAACATGATCATCATAGTTTGACTACCATCATGTTTAAAAGCGGTTGGCGTCTTATAGAGATTTCAAGAGAAAAACTATTAACTTCCAATAATCAATCTCCTGCTGATATGCGTCTTCTATTACTTTAGATATGTTGGAGATGTCATTTGCCTCTGGATAGGTACCGATAGACAACTGGATCTATTTCAGGTACTGTTAAATTCTCTCCATTCTTTTATTTCCTTTTCGGTCTTTAGAGGCGGTATGAGTATTATTTTTTACATTTGAAGATGAACAGATCGGAGCATAACAATCTATACTTATTACTTTGCAAACCTACCTTCACTGACGTCATATTCCCCAACGTTTTGAATGGAAAAATTGTGAAGCCCTTAAAAAGTTCAAACATATAAATGTTTATAAACCAACATTATTAAGGAAATAGGCATTTTATTATGTATTTTCAGGTACATGTTTTGTTTATTATGGTGCATAGATTGGAAACAAACCACCAAATGTCTTTATACCTAAATTATTCTCCGTGATTTATGACTGCGAAAATTGCGTGAAATTGAAAACAGCCATTTTCATAAATATTAATTAACGTAACGGTGTTTTATTTCATTTTCTTAAAACGATCGATATCATATAGTGTACTATTTTGAAAGGTTATTGCTTTCACTAAATTTCGTCAAAATCTGATCATGTCCGAAGGGGCGTGGAATGACCTTGATGTTATATTACAGCAATAAAGCTACCTAATGTATTTGTACACGAATGACTTTTCCTTCATTACAATTTTTGAATGTACTCTATTACGTTGGTAAAAGATTTAGGTTCTCAATACGTTACTGGTCAAATTTATTAACTTAAAATGAGTTTTTATATTTCAATTCACTGAAAGATTATCAGTTGAGGGACGCGAACTTTCATGCCTCGTAAATAATTTTAAAATGTTAGTCATCAATGAGTAAACAGAAAGGCAACTTTCTATCTGAATACCTTCACAACAGAGAATCACCTCTTCCTTTTGCGGTTTCGGAATACGAAAGTGGCAAAAATGATTCATTTTCTATTTCTAGTGGCAATTTTTATACATTTGGTGTTACAAACATTGTATTCGCAAGCCCTTACAGGCAAGAGAGTCATTCAGAACACTTAGGTTTAAATGAAGTCTCTCTTGAGATTAACTCAGTTTTATTTTCTGCAATATATAAGATTAAAAAATACGCCCAAAATTATAATCCTTCTCGTGAAGACCTCAAGTACATATTGGATGGATTGCAACCCTTTTTACCTGAACATCAAGGGATTCAAGAACACTCTTTGAAACATGTAGGACAGATGTGGTTGCGGAATTAGAGCAAACTTACTCAATATAATTTTATTTTGGTTTGGGAGAGGAAACTAAACGGAGCTTGCAGTATTATAAAATATCAACTGATTCAGTGATATTATTAAACTTCAGCATTGATCTGATAATACTGTGTGAAAGTAAAAATCTGAATCTCATTCCAATGCTGTGCACTGACTCGGATGACTCAGTTGAATTCATGTAGTCACTTGGACTTCAGATGAGGACCGTGTGTTTCACATTCAAGAGAAGAAGAGATAAGGGATTTATTTTCCCATTCGTATATCCGACGGACAGAGCTGGAGAGGTAAGGAGAGACGGAAATAAAGACGCAACTGTCTCGAGGAGTCTCTTCGTCACGTTATCAATTGCCAAGTGTAAACAGCAAGTGAATCCGGTTATATGTCTCTCTTTGCAATTGCTCCTCGCCTTGCGTCATGTTCCTAGAGCATTTCATGAAAAAAGCAAAAGGTCTGTCCTAATATAGTTGGAGCAACTTGTACACGAATAACTTTTCCTTCATTACAATTTTTGAATGTACTCTATTACGTTGGTAACAGATTTGGGTTCTCAATACGTTACAGGTCAAATTTTTTAACTTAAAATGAGTTTTTATATTTAACTTTAATACCTCAAATCCCTTAACTACCAGACCCCCGAAATTCAAATGTCCTTGATACATGTTGGTCTTAATAAGTGTCTCGCTGGATACCTACGACTTAAACTTAGATTCGATCCAATCTTTCCCTCTTGAGACATACCGATTGAAGAATAATATCATTTATGGAAAATTGAGTTCATTCCAAATCATTCATTCCAAGATTCACTATCGAGATACTGGAAATATTTTTAAGTAAGCTAAATCGGGATTGTTGATTGTAGTAATTCTATTCAATTTTTGTAAACTCGCAGTTTGTAAAAATGTAAATAGACAGTAAGCATTGTCAGATAGGGGAAATTATTATTTTTATTAGTTACAATAAAATTTTCTTTCATTCTTAATTTCCTAATTGATGGTGTGTATAAACCTTCGCCATTTCCGTCACAAGACATCGCATGTCATCCATCTCATACTGGCTCATCATTTTCAACCTAGGGATAGTATACGTTCAGAAGGATTTCTTTCCTCTCCACGCGTCTTTTGATGTCTCGCGAACCAGGATTTTACACCCGAAGCGTAACTCGCTCGAAAATGTCTACTGGCCGCAGGATAACAGAAATATATATATAAGATAGAATAATGTCATAATCTGAGATGCAATATTTCAGACCAAAGACATGTTTCCAATCGCTTCTTTATTTCGCAGGGAAGAGGAACATTTCATAAATATTCGTTATAATCTTTGAATTCCCCAAACATATATATCGCACAAGTATACGAGATTTAAATTTAAAAGAGCACGCCAAATTTATTACAACCTCATTCGCTTTGACGCATCGTAATGGTAAAGTGAAGTATAAATGAACCAAAAGAGCAAAATATCACCCCGTGAAAGTTATAAAACATCACGTAAATGAGTTCTTCTTCGGAAGAAAATAATTAAAAATGTAGCCATTACCCAATAAAACCTAATATATTTACTCAATAGCTTAGCAATCTTCAACAATTATAAAGGCAGTGAAATTGTATCGGTATCATTTTAACTGAAACCGTTGCCACAACGAAGTTTAACAAACAGTCAATAAAAGGTACCAGCCTATTTCTTCCAGTTTAATAAGAAATCGCAGAGTAGAATAGCGTGAATTACATTAACAATAGATCTCGACTGAAGGACTACTTGTGGTAATTGCATGTGAAACAGTCGGTCACCAATGTGCATGGGAGATACGTGAGATATACGACTCGCCGATAGCTAATATGGTTCACTACTATCACAAATTTGGTATACGAAAAGCCGAAATTGATTCACTTGCTTTATGGATGTTTCCGGGCTTTATAATGCGTTCAATGAATCTGTAAAATGTAAAGTAAATGTGCAGCGTGTATCTTTCAAATCAAATATTAGGCTATAGTATTAAATGGTGCAATTGGTAGAAGTAGGATCAGTAACTCATATGGTGACATATAATTCCGTCGAATCACTAGAAGTATTTGCAGGACTATTCTATTATCGATTGCTTTCTTATTGAAAAGAGAAAGAACTAAGGTCATCTTCACAAAACTGGTGTAGGAAAAGAGGAAACTGACTTACTGATGAATTCAGGTGTACCACAAGCATATTAATATGTGGATTGGCTTTGAAATGTGTTAAATTAACCTGCATATAGTAAATCACTTGTGTGCAGTGTGCCTTGGAAATCAAATATTAATATTCAATACTAAATGGGGCATTTGATAGAAGTACGACGAGAAAGGCATTTGCTGAAATATTATCCTCTCGAGTTCCTTGGAGTTAAAAAGGTTTTCCTATTCTTTTATCGATTGTTTTCTCATAAGTAATAGAAAGAACTAAGGTCAACTTTTGAAAAGGCATCAGGGCGTAAATAAATTGGAACACAAATTCCTTTCCGGCAAGGAAAAACGTCACATTTCGATTTCATTTCCTTGGATAATTATCAGCTCGTGATATAAAACGTTTCACCTATGCCTATTATTCTAAAATTATAAAGATTTAAGTTAACGAATGCCGTATTGTACATGGAAGTGTATTCAAAAGCATATCTAAAAAAGGTAGAAGAACAATGTATTATTTCTTTTAAACTAAGATTTTGTTGGATTTGTTAGTTCACGTGAAAAGAATGCACTCTTACGCAAGCCTTTTATCGAACGTGGACTGGAGACCTTGTCCTCGTTCCGCCGATGGTCCGTGATGATGGTTCCGTTCAGGTGGTCGAGTCCATCAGATAAGACATCCGTCTCAAGCAGAAGAAGGTGGAGAAGACGAAGCGATGACGTCTGTGTGTTCCGCGGAGAGACGGTCGAGAGATATCCACTTGTTCAAAACAAATATTACCACCGAAACGTAATTTTAAGATTTATGGCAATGTATCCGATTCTGCGTTATATGTTTAAATCGAAGGAGCAGTACATTTTTAATAATTTATTTCTCGTGCATGGGAAATGTTTTAAAATCACACGCGTAGATATTATTTCTCAAATAGAATGAAGTCTTATGTATGCACGTTTATAATTTTTGTCGCTGAATGTTATGGGTGCTATTACCGTACAATATTACCCTCTTAACGGTCACCGCTTAAATCCACGAGTTATATAATCCATACGTTTTAAAATCTAGCCCTAATTTAGAGGAAAATAGAAGGGGATTCCAGAGACGCAGCCAGGATTTCCTCAAGGGAGGGGACGAAAATATAATGTTTTTTTGTTAAAAAATGGATTTATTTGAATATTTGGAAACGCTAAAAGTTATTAGTTGCAATTCTATTCGAGCCAAAAGACATCTTATATCAGCTCTAGCCTACGAGAGTTCTACCTGAATCTTGACATCATTTCTGTCTCATATTTGTGTTTAGCATCCAGAATGCTCATTGTTTATTTTGACATATATTATCATTGGAGAACGTCTATTGTCGTTAATTACATTCATAACTACGATGTGAAAAAGTATAGTGAACAATATGGTAGCCCTGCATATTAGTTCTTTTCCTGTCTGGCGATAATAAATCATAAAAATTCTTTCCACCAAAATATTTCCACTTCATGGCTCTCATTGAGTGTAACGAATATTGTATCCGAGCATTGTGTCACTGAGGCTATGAGTCTTTGTGCAGAATATCGAATTTAGACAAATTTTAAGTACAAACAATTTATTGAAAGACTGTTAAATTTTATCTTTAAAATATCGCGGAGTTAAGGTGAATCAGTATTCTCTCGTTTTGCAACAAAAAATGATCCGTGTCATACGTTCAAAATATATTTACGAACATTTCTTTCCGCTGCTCATGGCGCTCAGAATGATACTACCAAGGAATTTGTATTCATCAATGGTTTTAACCAGTTTATCAAAAAAATACCCCTACATTTGTCATAAAGCAGACGTATAATTGTTAAACATGTTATGCATATATCGCTTGGAAATTCGTATATTCTATTAATTCAACATGTGTGCGTTGCGTTTAAATGACATAGGTACACTTATTCCACGCCGTTACAAGCCACAAAATAATTTCAAAATTAGCATTGAATAAAAGCGCTTGGCTACTGATTGAAGGGTCTTGGGTTCAAATCCGGGTGGAGCCTTTTGACGCCCTCGAACAGAAAATCCTCCGATTGCGAGGTGGCCCAAGGAAAGGAACTGGACCTGATACCCTGAATGTGTGAAGTTCACGAGAATGTGGCTTAGTCCGGGTTGATCTCTACCCTCAACTATCCATTCCAACCTTCGGGTTGAATCACTGAGTAGCAGTGGATAAAATTTGAACCAAAACTCGGCAAACTAATTGAAATGTATTCATTTCTGTTTTCTTACGCCAGCGATTTTACGAAATCCAAGAAGTGGTTATTATATTTCTTTTCAAACGAAAGGAAAAATTCGTTTTCCTCGATTCTTTCAGAGACGCTCTGTTTGAGGAAAGAGTACTGATCAGATAAGATTACACGCCTTCTCCTACGTGGATACCTCCACCTCGATCGAAGAAAAAGACGTTCTTTCACAACTCCTTCCACTTCAGTGATCTCCTGTTCCCCTTCACCTCCCCTCCCACCTTCCCATTATAAACGATGAGCCGACGACGCAACAGTCACGTGGGACGAAAAGATTAGAAGCCATTACGATTCACTGTTTCCAGCAGCAAATGCTTTCTTGTGGGTGGAATTACTCCACGGAGATTAGTGGTGCGTGTCTTGTAACTTTGGATTATAGGATTTTTGGTATTTGTTATAGTATATAACTATACTGTGTATTATTATTTTCAGAGTCCTCAACTGAACCACTGATCTGTATTGTACCACCTACCGTGGGAATCAGCCGTCACTTGCTGCCATTTTATGTAAGTACTTTTTTATGGTTGTATGAATTATAATTCTATGCGTCATAATTCACTCAGATTCAATAAATGACATGATTTTATTAGAACGTAAATGATTTTAATAGTGGACTCATAATTCAAAGACACATAACTGAAATTGGAGGTGAGTTTAAAAAAAAATACTTTTTCACTTCCCCTTCCACTTGGCTTCAAGTTTTTACATTGTACTTTTATTTTACATGTTTCTTCTGTTCCCCACCTCCACTCCTTCCTCACTCCCATGGAAACGATTAATTAACCTAATGAAACGACACGTACGTTTTGTCTCTTATCGCCAGTTAGATTATAAGACGCCATTTTGATTTCATTTCAAATAAATGAATTTCCTGAACAATATATTTAGTTCCAAGCGCTGTAAGTTGAATTTGCATTTGCATTTTATTCTCACTTAATGTTTATTCGATGAATCTCAATTGTCTTATCTAACTGAAATATCCTCTGCATTCTCAGAAAGTTGTCGACAAGCAGTGTCAACGCTCCAGAGGACATATGGCCCTCTACCATCCTCCGTTGCATTCGCCTTGAGTAAGTACTTGAATTTTGTTTTATTTATTGTTAATTTTCTGTCAAATTTCCACAATTTATTAATTTTTTCTGAAATACATGATATTGTGTCATTTAATGAAAATTAATTCTAAAAGTCTCGGAGTTCTATGTATCATAAAGAGGTTATTACGAAAGAATATATACTTTAATATGCGGTATTTGTGGTAATTGGTGTTGATTATCATTCAATTTATTCTTTGCAAGTGCCATTCCTGAAAAGTTACTCATGAAAATTATCGCAAATTTTTATTTTGTAGAACTTTTAGATTTTATAAGTTTTGTTGGAGTATTAATGGTAAGGGTGAGTTTTCGTCTCGCAAGCGAAAATGTTTTTTGCAAAACATTTATGATAAACAGGGATATTGAATACGATACCTAGGGTAAAAATTTCGCTGTTGTGAAATGTTAGAAACATTCAAGTTGTATTAGTAGTAAAGAAGAAATAATTGGTTGAAAATGACTAATTTCGAGATTATTTCGTAAGATTTCGACATCATTTTCGGAAGATTTTACGAACAACCGGCATAGGGATAGTGATTAGTTTCACGTCTATAAATATTCCCTTACCCCATTTCTCACCCCCCCCAACAAGGTTGTGGGCCTGTGAAGTGAGACAAGGGTGGTTGGGACGGGACGCGGCTCCGAATTACCCAGTATTACAGTATTGAGAAAATGGCATTTATGTGAAAAATACAAAAAAAGTGGAAAGGGATTTTTATTGCGGAAATTATGAATTGAAAAATGGGCATTTCTGAGAGTGGATGAAGTTTTAAAATGCAGATGTTAACAATAAATGTGAAATGGGAACGACGTTATTAAAGAAAGAATTCTGGGTGCAGTGTTTTAGTCATGTGGCGATTTCCGTGAAAAGCATGGATGAGTGTGTTGAATGTGGATGAAAATTGCATTTTTGCAGGCTGAAATATATTTTCGCTGCTGAAATTGTAAATGTTTATCCATTTATTTCAAGACATTTAGGTCCATGAATTGCAAAATTATTTTATTTATTTTTGGGGACGCTTCTTATGTATATGTGCATGCATCTAATTGGTACTATGTTGCATATAATGTACATAAATTCGATGAGGATTCTAAATTTGATGCATAAACATTATTGTAAAAAGTATATTAATGCATTGCCTAAAAGATTTGTCTATTTTTGGCTAACTTTTTTGCTGTTTATTGATTATTTATTAAATAATAATTTAATATTGTATCAAATTATTAAAATATACTTTTTAGGCAAAGTCTGTATTTTTATTGTAGGATGTTTTGTTTTTTTGTCATGAACCGTTTTTTAAATAATCATTGACAAAGGTAAGGCTATAGTTATTTAATTTTTGTAAGTTAGAAATTAAATGTGTGGTTATTATGGATTGCATGATTTGCCAGTTCACATAATTTATTTTTTGGAAGAAATGAAGTTTTATTCTTAAAGATTCTTTTTTTCAAATATTGGGATGTTTGACCTACATACTAATTGTCACAGTTTTACGTGTTATTGAATTATTTGACTTTTCTATTCAGTTCCTTAGGATTTTCAGGTTGTATACTCGAATAAATATGAGTTCGTGTTGAGTTTTATGGACCAAATGGGCTATTTTCATATTCAATTTTCATTCACGCTTTTGCTATTTGTTCTGATGGACCTTTTAAATTAAAAACTGCTCGATACTTATTGGTTTTATTTGGTGAGTGGTTTGGATTCTTGTTTCTGGGAACATTAATTTTTATTTGAATAGATTTTGGAGTGAACTACTACTTTGAGGAAGCGTTTTTCTTGTATAATATCCCCGATCCTTTTTCAATATTTACTGTGAATAACTTTATCACTGAAACGTATTGCTCTGAGTTTTAGAGTTAGCGCTGCGTGGACTTCTTGTGTTTAAAAGGGTGGTGGGATTGGCAATTTAAGTTCTAATTGACCTCATGTGGTTTCCTCAACCAGTAAATGTTTAATGTGGCATCAGGTTTTGTTTTTGTGATCATGACTAAAAAAAGAAGTTTGTCGATGTTTCCTATTTCAGTTGTAAATTGTAATTTTAGATGTATTGGCATTAAAATGATCCAATATAGTACAATATCGTACTTTTTCTGGTAGAGCCAAGCAAACGTTATCAACGAATTACTAAATGAAAGTTATATTGGAGGCATAGGAGTGTGCAGATTTTTCATTAAGTGGTGCCTGGGATTGTTTTAATTATCAAAACTAGTGGTTTAAATTGGTATTAAAGAAAACAGCAACCTGCTTGCAAATATAAATGATAAAAATAAAAAAAAGTTATAAACAAAAATAGAAATCTTTTTATGTATATATGTTTCGCAAAGTAATGGTTTGTCTTAAATTAGATTTTTCAATTGGTGGTGCCTGGGATTGATTCGATTTTCATTATTAGCGGTTAATAATGGTATTAAATAAATTAAGAACCTGTTTGCAAATATTTATTGTAAAAGTTGAAAAAAAATTCATGGAACCAAAAATAAGAAATTTTTTATGCACGTATTTTTCGCAAAGTAATTGATTGTCTTGAACTTTTTGTAGAATATGATAAAAAGCAAACCATCAATCTTTTCCTGACTGCTATAAAGTTAAACTTATATTAAAAGTTGCTTTAGAGCAACATTCACCTCTCACCTGGATAAAGAACATTAATCTCTTCCATGGCATCCATAGAGTTTAAATTTATTGCTGTGTCTTCCTCTATGAATGGTAATTTTATTCTCTTCAGGTGATCTTGAGATAGTGTCGTTCCTAGTTTACTCTTGACAATCGATAATTTGGAAAGTATTACTGAGAAAATTTTCAAATTACAAAGTAATTTAATGAAAAATATTGGTATTAAGTCAAGGAGTATCCACTCCAACGACTTCTTTAAAGCAGTTCTTGTAACAAATTATTAACTCCTAATAATCCAGCGCAAAAGCACTCCTCAGCTGTTTACTTCTCCGCATGCCTGAGACTATGTACGAAATGCAACACCTCATTCGCACTGCCAGTAAGCCACAGCGAATGTTAAAGCGCTGGTTGTCAAAAAGACAGAGAGAAAAAACACACTTGAATATTTGTTTTATTTAGTAGTTAATGGTTTTTATAATTCTCCTACAAAATTATTAACATTCTTAATATCATTTCATCAATTTTGGGTTAATCAATTAATTACTTCTCACCATTAGGTGATTTTGGTGCACCAACGGCACCACTCATGCGAATACCTATGATTGAAGGGTGGTGTATGAAGTACTATATCCAAGGGTTTACTCAATGTGGGAATTGCTAAGATTATTGCGACGGAGGACAATATTGCGACAACATTTTTCATAAGATATTGACTATCCTTAAATTGTTAATATCCATGATGTATTGACCTTTAATTTGCCATTTGCCTTAAACAATATTGTTTACCTAATTAAAGGGGTAATATTGTGAAAAGGAATTTGACGTCGAGTTAGCAAAGTTTATAATCTAATGCAAGTATTGTTATTTATCAATGTTTCCTAAACATTGAAATATTTTACAATGTCTCTCTCAGAATAAATGAACAACCAAGTTGAAAATGAATTTTGTGCATTTGAAAGTATGGCTTTACAAAATACTAACATCTGTTCTGGTAGGATTGCCTTAGGTTTGTGTCCACAAACCATTAATATTTGACGTAGTGCATTATTTTTATCTTAGAAAGTTTGTATTTAGTCTTTAAATCGATTTTATTTTCCATAAAAATGTTTTCGACATGAGTACTTACACTATGAGTGAAGTGATGACAGAATTGTTTTTGGAGCACTAGATTAGATTTCGTTATTATCGAGAAGTTCAGGAATATTTATAGCATATTCCTTATTATTTGTAATTGGTTATTTATTCAGTTTCATCAACTATGAAGTACTATGACTACTTTTAAAAAAAATTGATTATTTTTTAATATCGTAAACAGGATTAGATATGAAGGTCGATTATGCAAGGTTATAATTTGTGAAATAAGAAAACATAGTTTCCATTTAAACCCTTCTAAAAATAAAACAAAAAAAACATTAAGATAGATGACACTCTAGGCATAATAATAATACTTTTTCACACTATTTATTAACACAGCACTTATACATTCAAGTGACATTTAATTTAATTTAATAATAAGACGTGATATTCGATATCCTCCTCCCTGTGTATATGCCCCGTTGTTGTAAAAGTGATATTTAAGACAAAAGCTTAATATTTCTGCAATTTTTCATGAATTTTCAGCGTCTTTAATATTCAATGCTATTTTGGACCAATTATTCTTAAGTAAATAGAGAAGAATACGTGCTTAAATTGATTTACAGTTCCCTTAAAGTTTACTTTATTTTATAAATACATGTTGATGACTTCTCTTTGTATACACTTATAGTTATTCTAAAACATCGTTTTCATTGAGAGGAATACGAATGAATTAATGATTTTACACCTTGTAATACATGCCACCTATACTTAAAAAGCTGTGTGACAATTACACGAAGTGAATTAGAATATATGTTATGAAGTGGAAAATATGCAGCATTTCTACTTTCTTACCACAGCCAGGCGCCATCTTTACATTCAACAGAAGAGTATGAAATTATTCTATCATATACGTTAATGTTATCCAGTGGCTAGTAGAAATAACAAATTATGTTCAATTCACTGTTGGAAATGTTTCGTAACTGAATGGCAGATAGATGATAGTTCTCACATCTTCACATAATTGCTATAATTGAGCCCATTTTCGAATTATACTTTGTAATTATTTAGTCAACTGGCATTATTGGCCTGGTCTCATTAACTGTTGTAAAAGCATGTAATGGGATGGTTGAATAAGGTCAATGTTAGTGAGAGTTGGACAGTAAAAGTTTTAAATAATGGTATCAGTTGAAATGATACAGAAACAATATTTCTGCTTATATAATACATTAAGATTATCTTTAAATAATCAACTCAGGCTTTATTGGATAATATACACTTTTTGAAGATGAACTCATTTCAGTAATATTTTACAATTTTCACAGGGTGGCATTGAAGTTCTTTTTTCTTAAGTTGAAGTTGATTTTCACTTGAGCTTACCATTATGAATGACCGAAACCAAATTTTGTTATTCGTCTAGGTGAATGTATCTGAAATATTATTTCAAGTATACGAGGTTTCAAATTTCAAAATAAAACCTCGTATACTTGTGCGTACATATGTTTAGAGATATCTTGAATTATAAGCGGGACGTGGACTCTTTTCTTGAGGTTAAATGCTTCAATGTAAAATTAATATTCTTTCGTAACATCAACCTAAACGATTTTTTACACAGTTTTATCTAACGTATTGCCATGAACTCCATGTAAGTTATAATGCTAAATATGGCCATTATTAAAGACTTTTCACTCTACGAATTAAGCCATTTATCCTTAAATATTAATGCATCAAGCTAAAGAAGTGCCCTTTTCTCATTGTATCTTTCGATGTCAATATCGGCATGCAGAATACCGACTTTAGACTGTATCGCCGTAATCATGGAAATAGCAACTTACGACTCTACTCTTAAGATAACCTCGGTCGTAAAGTAATTCTGATTAGCACAATATATAGGCTCTTTATCTTACGCTTGTAAGAATGATCAGTCATTGGAGAGACGATTACAAGAGAATGCAAAATTTAAAACATAAATGTCACTAAGTAGCGTTCATGCGAGTAACGTATTCCGGATAAATACTCTATCAATGAATCCTTTTTGTCTTTTACAATGTCGACATCGTCTTGAGAAATTGTCAATCGTGTGAGCCAACTGGTTCTCAATTTTATTATTCTGAGATAAACTGCTATTTCATTTCGAGTTGTGAATGATTTGTCTAATATCGATGTGGCCGTGAATATACGGGAACTGAGTTTCATATTTTTTGCAATTATCTTTGTCTAAGTGCTCAATTCCATTGTACGATTCAATTCATTCTCTTGCTAGGCTTAAAATAAAAGCTCTAGACTCTTCGTGTGATTTATGTAATACGACAGAATCTCTGATTTAGTGATGAATCCAAGTTAGTCTCCGTAACACAAAGGATGTTGTGTAGACCTTACTATCCATGCATAGTACTCATTTATTTAAAGTTAAGTAATTGGGCTTGAAACAAGAAAAGTACTCTTCCAGTAACTGAATAGAGTTTAAAATGTGTCGTCATCGTCTCTTGATGACGTCGTTCGCTTGAGCCAATTGAATCCATTGTAGAATTCGTATACGTTAATTACATTTGTTCGTATTGGATTTCGCGATTTCAATCAAGGTCCCAGTTTTAGGTTAGCCATTTATACGTATCTTGTCTCTTCATTCTTGAAGGTAGCTTCTTTAGTATTAATATTTTATGTTTCAAAAGACACTCATTTTAAGTTTGCTATTCTGAATGATGTAACGACCGAGCTATTCGTCTGAACAGCAGGAAAAATTCGCCATTGTCATCACTCTGGTGAACCATTGGAAATTTGCAATTCAGAATACAAATATAACTACCGGAAATCACTATTACAATGAATAGGGGGCTTTTTGGTATTCTGAACGGTGGATAGCGTCGGCCAGGGTCGAAATATTTTAGCCCGGCCTTTCATACCTTGCTATTTTTAATAGTGACCTTCTTTCTCATCTACATCTACAAAATACCCTGCAAGCCACCTCATGAGTGTGTGGCAGGGGGTTATTTTTCACCAACATTTATTACACTATACCCTTAAATTTAGTGTAACTACGACTAATTATGCATTAGCTTAAATCGCTAATGCTTGTCACTAGGCGAAGCCTCACAGGCATGCACAACTACACTGTAAACATTATCACAATGGACAGGGAACGTTAATATATATGTATTTGCAACTACACAAATGGACAGAGACTCAAGACTTTCTTACCGATGGTTGAGTGGAAAAACGCACTTTTCCGGCTTGACACGTTACTATTTTGAGAGAAATAGGTTGATTCGCAGAAAGAAAACTTTTTATAAAAACCCATACATAGCATGATAACTGAAATGGATTTCCTGTCAATACTTTAGTTTTTATTGGGTGAAAAAGACGTTAAGTCAGGTGCGACGAAAGTACATGTTAAATGTCGATGATTGAGGTTGTTCGTCAATGATATAGACACTACTATCATAACATTGGTATGGGGAAAGAGGAATCTCAATCACTGAAGTATTGACGTGTTCCACAAACTTATAAATTTGTTGTGTCGCTTTCAAATGCTTAAAATGAATCTATAAAAACTGAAGCATTTTTGTTCAGTGTATAATTCATATAAAATTATAAGCTTCCGCATTAAATGGAGGACATAGTAGAAGTAGGATCAGAATGTCGTTTGGTAAAATAATACTCCCTCCAATTATTAAGAGTAATTGCAGGTATTCCTATTCTTTTATCGAAAGGTATCTTAATAATATAAAAATAACTAATGCCAATTTGTGAAAAAGCATTTAGGCGTCAATGAATTGGAACACAACTTCCTTTCCCAGCTAGGAAAAAAGTCGCTTTAATAATGAAATTAATTGTATTTTAAGTTGCATTATTTTCATGATATCAGGCCTTTCAGCTATTTACATTTTAGGGAACGAATGCCGTATTGAACATGGAATGGAAGTTGAAAATATTTTCTCAAAAGGTAGAGCAACAAAGTATTGATTCCGCTAAATTATTATGATATTGTTGGATGTCTTAGTTCACGAGAAAAGAATGCTCTCTTCCGCAAGCCTTTAATCGAACGTGGACTCGAGACCTACTCCTCGTTCCGCCGATGGTCCGTGATGATGGTTCCGTTCAGGTGGTCGAGTCCATCAGATAAGACGTCCGTCTCAAGCAGAAGAAGGTGGAGAAGACGAAGCGATGACGTCTGTGTGTTCCGCGGAGAGACGGTCGAGAGATATCCACTTGTCCAAAACAAATATTTCCACCGACATGTAATTTCATGATTTATGGCTGTGAATGCGGTTTTTTGTTATAGGTTAAAATCAGAGTAGTACATTTTAGTACATTATTCCTCGTATTTCGGAAATTTTATAAATCACCTGCGTGGATATTATTTCTCAAAAAGAATAAAGTCTTGTATATACACGTTTATAATTTTTGTCGCTGAATGTTACGGGTGTTATGTCCGCACAATATTACTTTCTTAACGATTACCGCTTAAAACCACGAGATATATAATCAACATATTTTACAAGCTAGTGCTAAGTAAGATGAAAATATGAGGGGATTCCAGAGGCGTAGCCAGGATTTCCTCAACGCAGGGGACGAAAATAAGATAATGTTTTTTTTGTTAAAAAATGGTTTTATTTAAACATTTCTAAGCGCTAAAAGCTATAAGATGCAATTCTATTCGAACCTAAATTAATCTAATATCCGCTTTAGCCTACGAGAGTTCTAGCTAAATCTTGACAATATCTCATATTTATGATTAGCATCCAGAATGCTCTTTGTCTATTCTGATATATTTTCTCATTGGAGAACGTTCGTTGTCGTTAAATATATTCAAACCTACGATTTAAAAAAGTAAAGTGGACAATATGGTAGCTCTGCATATTAGTTCTTTTCCAGTTTGGCGATAATAAATCATAAAAATTCCTTCCACAATATTTGCCACAATCATGGCTCTCATTGAATGTATCAAATATTTTATCCGAGCATTGAGTCACTGAGGCTACGACTGTTAGTGCGAAATCTCGACTTTAAACTACTTTTTAGTATAAACAGTTTGGCTAGAGACTAATTAAAATCATCTTTAAAATATCACGAAATTAAACTGAATCAGTGTTATCTCATTTTGCCAAAAAAAATGATTCGTGTAATACCGTCAAAATATACTTACGAGCATTTCCATCAGCTGCTCATGGCGCTCAGATTGTTGCCACAAATGAATGTGTATACTATTTAAGTCTTAACCATTTTATTATAAAAAAACCCTACACTGGTTATCAATCAAAAGTTTTATTTAAACATATTATGCTTATATCACATGGAAATCCGTATATTCAATTAATTCAACATGTGTACGTTGCGTTTAAACGACATAGGTACACCTATTCCACGCCGTTACAAGGCACAACATAATTTAAAAATTAACCTTGGATAAAAGCGTTTGGCTACTGATTGAAGTGTCCGGGTTTCAAATCCGTTTGAAGCCTTTGGACGCCCACGTACAACAAAAAACCTCGGAGTGCGAGGTGGCCCAAGGAAAGGAACTGGCACCCCTACCCTAAATGTGTGATATTCATATGTCTGTGGCTTGGTCCGGGTTGAGTTCTACCCTCAACTATCCACATCGAACTTCGGGTTGAATCACTGAGTAAGAAGGGATAAAATTTGATCCAAAACTCGCCAAACTAATTGAAATGTTTTCAATTTTGTTTCTTTTTCTTACGCCAGCGTTTTTACGAAATCCAAGAAGTGGTTATTATGTTTCTTTTCAAACGAAAGGAAAAATTCGTTTCCCTCGACTCTTTCAGAGACGCTCTGTTTGAGGAAAGAGTACTGATCAGATTAGATTACACGCCTTCTCCTACGTGGATACCTCCACCTCGATCGAAGAGAAAGACGTTCTTTCACAACTCCTTCCACTTCAGTGATCTCCTGTTCCCCTTCACCTCCCCTCCCACCTTCCCATTATAAACGATGAGCCGACGACGCAACAGTCACGTGGGACGAAAAGATTAGTCGCCATTACGATTTAATGTCTCCAGCAGCAAATGCTTTCTTGTGGGTGGATTTACTCCACGGAGATTAGTGGTGCGTGTCTTGTAACTTTGGATTATTGGAATGTTGGTATCTGTTTTAATATATAACTATACTGTGCATTTTTATTTTCAGAGTCCTGAGTGAACCACTGATCTATATTGAACCACGTACCGTTGGAATCATCCGTCACTTGCTGCCTTCTTCCGTAAGTACTTTTTATCGTTGTATTAACTATAATTATATGCGTCATAATTCAATCTGATTTAATAAATGTAATGATTTTTTAAGAACGTAAATGATTTCAATACTGGGCAAATAATTCAAACAGTTATTTTTATAAAGACTTTTTCACTTCCCCTTCCACTTTGCTGTAAGTTTTTACATTGTACTTTTCTTTTTACAAGTTACTCTTGTTCCCCCACCTCCACTCCCTCCTCACTCCCATGGAAACGATTAATTAACCTAATGAAACGACACGTACGTTTTGTCTCTTATCGCCAGTCAGATTATAAGACGCCATTTTGATTTTATTTCGAAGCAAATAAATTCCTGCACAGTATGTTTAGTTCCGTGCGCTGTAATTTGAATTTGGTTTTGCATTTTATTCTCACTTAATGTACACTCGATGAATCTGAACTGTCTTCTCTAATTGAAATATCCTCTGCATTTCCAGATAGTCGCCGACTAGCTGTATCAACGCTCCAGAGGACATATGGCCGTCTAACATCCTCCGTTGCATTCGCCTTGAGTAAGTACTTGAAACTTGTATTATTTTTTATTTTATTTTTCCATCAAATTTTAACATTTCATAAATATTTTTCTAAAATATATGAGAGAGCGTCAAATAATGGAAATAAATTCTACAAGTCACAGAGTTCTATGTATCGTAAAAGTCTTATTGCAAAAGAATACATTCTTTAATATGTGGATCAATTTTGTCCCATCAAGTTAAAATTCCCTCTGTAATGTTAATTTTTCTTCATATTTTGCTTATGACCATATTAATTGGTATTGAATATATTTCAATTATTGGCCGTGCGCTCTGTGTTTGATTTCGAATTGTATAATAAGGTCATTTATCGGACATTCGAATAATCTGATCCGTTGTATATATAATGGAATAATCTCTGTGATTTCAGGAAGTCCTCGCTTTGCTCCTTCAATCCTACAGAGGACATATTGCCGTCTACCATCCTCCGTTGCATTTTTCTTGAGTAAGTACTTGAATTTTGTTGTATTATTTTTTTATTTTCTGTAAAATTTCATCATTTTATGAATATTTTTCTCAAATATAATGGAGAGCGTCAAGTAATCTAAATAAATTCTGCAAGTGACAGAGTTTTTTGTATCTTAAAAAGGTTATTACAAAGGATTACATTGTATAATATTTGGATCCATTTTATGCCATCAAGGTAAAATTCTCTTCGTAATGTTAATTATTCTTCTTCTTTTGCTTTTTAATAATTGATATTGCATTTTTTGCGGTAACGACTCTTTGAAAAATGGGCCTTTCTGAGAGTTGGAGAAGGTTCAAAATGCAGATTTTAACAATAAATGTGAAATGGGAATGACGTATTTAAAGGAATAAGTCTGGGTGCAGTGATTTTGTCACGTGGTGATTTCAGTGAAAAGTATGGATAAGTGTTTTTTAAGAGTGGATGGAAATTGAGTTTCTGCAGGCAGTAAATTGGTCTTCGCTGCTGTAATTGTAAATATTATCCACGTATTTCAAGACATTTAGGTCCATTAATTACTTAATAAATTTGTTTTTCTTTTGAGATGATTCTCATTTATACATGCGTGCTTCTACAGGGCGATATGGAAACTATATTGTATATGTTATACATTAATTCGATGAGGTTTCAAAATTTGATTAGCAATAACCACTGTAAAAGTTATATGAATACATTACCTAAGAGATTTTTCTAACTTTTGCTAACATCTATGCTTTTTATTTTGTATTTATTAAAATATGTTTTAATATCATATCAAATTATTAAAAATTTCTTTTTAGACAATGTCTGTATCATTTTTTGTTTTATGAACCATTTCTTTAAATATTCTTATGCACAGGTTTTGTTCTAATTATTAAATGTTTGTAAGTTAGAAATTAAAAGTGGTTATTTTGGATTGCATAATCTGCCAGTTCACATAATTTATTTTTGGATTTAATGAATTATATGATTGGATATTCTATTTATAAAATATTGGGATGTTTGACTTACAAACCAATTGTCACATTACATATATTTCATTAAATATACGACTGTTCTATTCAATTCTATAAGATTTTCAGATTAAATATTCGAATATATAAGTTTGTGTTGAGTTTATGGACGAAATGGACTCTATTCTTTTTCATTTTTCATTTACGCATTTTCTATTTGTTCTGTTAGATGTTTAAAACAATACCTGCTCGTTTCTATTTGGTTTTAATTGGTGAGAGTTGTATTGTTGGATTTATGTTTCTGGGTAGATGAATTTATTACTTGAATTCATTTTGGAGTGAACTTCCATTTTGAAGAAATGTTTTTATTGGGAAATATATAAAAATGGATCGTTATTCAATATATTTACCGTAAATAACTTCAAGGCACTAACGTAGTGCCCTGATTTTTAGAGTTAGCGCTGCGTGGACTTCTTGTGTTTAAAAAGGTGGTGGGATTGTCAATTTAAGTACTAATTAATCTCATTGGGTTCCTCGACCAGTCAATGGTTAATGTGTCATCAGAATTTATTTTTGTGATCATGTCCAGAAACAGAAGATTATTGTCAATGTTTCCTTAATCTGTTGTAAATTGTAATTTTAGACGGTTTGACAATAAATGATCCAATATAGTACAATCTCGTACTTTTCATTAGGTGGTTCCTGGGATTGTTTTTATTATTATTAAAACTATTGGTTAAGAATTGTATTAAAGAAATAGAGAAAATGTTCGCAAATATTAATGTAATAAGTTGAACAAACAACGTTAGGGTAACTAAAATAGAATTTATTTTATACTAGTATGTTTCAAAAAATAATTTATTTTCTTGAATATTTTGTAGAATTAGAAACATAGCAAACCATTCATTATTACCCAACTGCTATAATGTTTAATTTAATAAACCTACATTTTACAACTTTCTTTAGAGCTATATTTTGCTCTCTATTAGAAAAAGAACATAAAACTCTTCAATGGCATCCATGTAGTAAACATTAAATGCTGTGTCATCCTCTATGAATGGCTAATTTAGTCACTCCAGGTGATCTTGATACAATGTCTTTCTGAGATTACTCTTAACTGATACAAGTTTAAAAAGTATTACTGAGGACATTTTCAAAGAACATTGACACTTGATGAACAACTTTGGTATGTTGTCAAGGAGCATCCACTCCAACCGATTTTTATAGCATTTCATGTAACAAACAATTAACTCCTAACACGCCACCGCGAACGCACTCCTCAGTTGTTGACTTCTGCGCATGCCTGAGACTATGTACGAAATGCAACACTTGATTCTCACTGCCAGTAAGCCACAGCGAATGTTAAAGCGCTGGTTGTCAAAAAGACAGAGCAAAAAAAAACTCGAGTTTTAGAGTTATTTACAAGTATTAGGTTAATTTCATTCTACGGGAAAATTATAAATATTTATTCTATTATTATCACGAATTAATGCTTTAAACAATTAATTACTTCTCACCATTAGGTGATGTTAATGCACCACTCATGCGAATACCTATGATTGAAGGTTGGTGGTGTAGGAAGTGCTGTATCTAAGTGTTGACTAAAATAGGGAATTGCTAAGATTATTGCCACCGAAGACATAATTGTGAAAACATTTTTAATAAGATATTGACTATTTTTAAGTTGTTAATAAACTTGTTTTACACATCTGTCATAAAGTTAAAATAAATCTTTTTTTAGACCTTTTATTTTACTAGAGCTTTTCCAATTGCCTAAAACAATATTGTTTACCGAATCAAAGGGGAAAATTAGTGAAAAGAGATTTAACGCCGATTCATCAGAATGTATCATATCATGGAATTATTTGTAGTTTTCAATGTTTTCTAAAAATTAAAATCTTTAATATTGTCTCTCAGAAATTAATGAGCAACCAAGTTGAAAATAAATTTAACGCATTTGAAAGTAGGGCTATTTACAATTTTAACAACTGGTCTGATAGGATTGTCATAGGCTTGTGACCATAAACCATAAATATTGGACGTAGCGCAATAATTGTGGAATAAGAAAGTTTGTATTTAGTCCTGAATTCAATTTTATTTTCCATAAAATGTTTTTGACATGACTACTTACACTATGAATGATGTGATGTCAGAATGTTTATTTTGGAAGCACTAGATTTGATTTCGTTATAATCGGTTAGTTCATGAATATTTATAACATATTCTTTTTTATTTATAAATGGTAATTTATGTAGATCTGTCAGTTTTGAAGTACAAAAACATCAAGGATACTTTTCAAAAATATTAAATTATTTTTAATTTTCGTGAAAAGGATTGGAAATGAAGTTCGAATATTCATTGTAATTAATAATAATAATAATAATAATAATAATAATTCCCAGGTATTAGACGATTCCTAACGAAATCCTAACGGAAACGTCGGACCTTTGGACGGTAAATTGCGTGGTCTATGCTGCTGCCAAAATTATGGCTCACTGCCAAAAGAACACCTCTTGGGAGGACAAAGCAGCAAAGAGGCTTGAACAGTTGGAGGCCAAGATCACGCAGGCGAGACAACAGGCGTCGAGAATTCAGTGCGTGATCGAGTTTTCGGCTCCGGCTGAAACTAACATGGATGCGAAGGAGGTGGAAAAACGGACGAAATATCAAGACCTGCTTTTCGAACTTCGACAGATGTACCCCGGACACTCTGTGAAACTGGTGGTCCTCATCATAGGTGTGCTCGGTGGAGTTAAGGGCTCGCTGCTAAATAACATCAAGTGTATTCCGTCCTGCGTGGCACAGGCGGAATTACTAGTTGCACGCATGCAGAAGGCCGTCATCCTGGGGTCACTCCGTTTACTGCGGACGCATGACCCTACCGCAGCGTAGCCACACATCCGATGGGCGTCGGACGTGGCTGCGATTACTGCCCAACCCCTCTCGAGTCTTCGGCCATTATGACGGCAATGAAACCTGATGCTTGCCGGGGACTCGGAGGGTCATGTTACAACTGTAACAATTAAAATAATAATAATAATAATAATAATCGAGTCTTCGGCCATTATGACGGCAATGAAACCTGATGCTTGCCGGGGACTCGGAGGGAAGTGTTACAACAGTAACAATTAAATAATAATAAAACGTCTTTATTGGGCGAGATTGGGACTAGAAAGTCCGATCTTCCATCTAACCCCTAATATTGAATTAATAAATATAATATGTATTTAAACTCTTTTAAAACAAAAATAAAGGAAATATTATAACAAATGACACTTTTGGAATAATAATAATTTGATTTCTCACACCATTTATAAATTGAGCACTAATATATTCAAGTGGCAATTAATTAACAATTAGACGTAATATTGGATATCCTCCTCTCTTCTGGTATTTCCAGTTGTTGTAAAATTGATATTTGAGACATCGTTTACATTGAGAGCAATACGATTGAATTGATGATGTTCCTTCTTGTATTACATGCAACCTATACTTAAAAAGCTGTGCGACAAATACGCGAAATGAATTAGAATATATGATATATAGTGGAAAATATGCAGTATTTCTACTTTCTTACCACAGCAAGGTGCCATCTCCACGTTCAACGTAAGATGAAATTGTTTTGTCATTTTGTAGCTCTCAGGCTGCTATTCTGAATCTAAGATTTCTTACTCAACTGGCAGTAATTGCCTGAGAGATATAATTGGCTGTTTTCATAGGTCGTAATAGGATGATTCCATTAAGTAAATATAAGCGAAAAGTGGGCATAAGAAAAAGTCAGTGTCATACTCAGTATCAATTTTAAAGAAACAATTTTAATTCCATTATAATTCCTGAAGACTAGCTATTAGGGTAGAACTTGAGTTTTTTGTAGGTCATGATACATTTATAAATTAATTTCCTCGAGGAAGAACCTATGGACGTAGTGTTTTCTATAATTTTCACGGGGTGACATTGAACTTGTTTCAGTTGATTTTCATTAAGTTTATCATAACGATACACGAAAGTGGTGAGCTTTTTATAATTCAACCCTAGTATACTTGTTCGTACATATGCTTAGTGAATTCTAAGATTATAACCAAGGTTTATGAAGTGTTAGTCTTTGCTTGAAGAAATAAGGGATGGGAAACCAGGGGCGGAATAAGAAGGGGGCAGGGGGGCCGGCCACCCCTGCCCCATTTTTTCATAAAAACAAGTTTTTATTTCACCAGCTCAATGTACAATGTTAAAAGACAATTGGAAACTTTCCAAAATCCACTTGTCTAAACAGACACAGTATCCTCGATGTTTGCAATTGTACTTTTGTAGTCTTCTTGTTGTGAAAGCTTTGGTGCCGTAACAGAATTGTTATAAGGGATTATACTATTTATGCTAACCAATATACACCTATTTACTATGTATGCAGAGAATCGTGCCGCGTGCTTGGGCAGTTGAGCCGTAGTGCGTCTGCGAGAAGGGAATACAGCATAGGAATACAGTCTCCACGCCCTCCTTCAGCTTTGCCTATTATTATGCGACACCCTCCGCTCTCGTGCTTGTCGCGACATGTCAGTTGCCCGGCTTTTGCGAGTGTATTGCTCCAGTTGTTGTGAGTGACAAGTTCAAGAGTTCTTCTAATGTTTAGGACTGTGCGTTCTTTCTTTATTCTGTGATATACCTGACGTGCAGATCAACCTTTCAGCCTGAGATGTTAAGTTCAGTCTGTTAATTACAACGACACAACTTATTTGCGCTTTCTCGCGCTCGCCATAAGTGTCAGACAGCCGGCTTCAACCTCGGGCCCACGTTAGCCTCCATTGCTATTTATCTGCTTTTTGATCAAGGAATTGAACACCCTCCTATTTACTGGACATATATTTTAATTGTGTTATCATAGAAATGCTGTAAGAAGTCCACAAACTTTAGTTTTATCCCCTCTCCTTTTTGGAGGCAGTAAAATTGAGGAATCTCTAAGTAAAGCAAAAATATTTTCAAGTTTTACGCTATAGGGTGAGAAAAATACATGCTTATAATTTGTTTGCAACTCGTCAGAGAAGGTTTACTTTTGTTTACAGGCGTCTTCTTCTAGTAGGCCTGGTACAAAGCGGAAAACTAATAGTTCCTCTGCGGACCTTCGAATCTTTTTCTCTCGCGTCCAACAACAATAGACGCCAGAAGCAGCTGGAGGAAAAAAACAATTTGTTAACAGCATTCCTTCATGCTGCACAACTGGTAATGAGACTCAAGCTTAGTCCATGGTCATTTTACAATCCCCTCCACGTAGCCACGAAACATCGGCTTAAGTTTCAATTTATTCACTTCCTTTGGCTGAAAATTTCAACTGTGACGTAGGTCTCTTCATTGTGCCAGGAATGGAAAAACCTGATGATAGGAAAATATCAGAACTTTTGGAAGGCCATTGGACACCCACAAGTGACTACAAGTATCCCTTTTTCTACTCTTAGGAAGGGAACCGCGGAAGAGCGTCGTTACGTGAGGATAGAACATCTTGAAAAGTACCCTTTGCTTATGGTTTCTCCCTTAATGAATGGACGTTTATGTAGGTATTTCCCTTTTTTCCCAATTATCGGCAGCTTGCGGTACAAATTTGCAGTTAAAATCCCTCGATACAGAGCCGTTAAAGTTTTCAAAACTGCTAGGGAAACTAGGTGATCTGGAAAACCACCAAATTCCACCAGCACACAGTCTATCACAAAGGTGTAGTGCTGTTAGCCCTGAATTTTCTGGAAAATACAAAAACCTAAACATTAATTCACAAGCCAACTGGATGGCTACAGAAGGGAGAAAATCTAGGAAAATAGAGAAAATCTGAAGCTGATACTTAAATATGTGAATTTTCTTGGCATTCAGAACATACCATTCAGAGGTCATCGGGACCAAGCGACGGTGCATTATCGTTTGAAGTGCCCTTGGCGAATGACAATCACGTCCGAGAATTACTGCGTTTTCGTTGCTAGGCATTATTAAAAAATATAAAAATATTAAAGTAAAATAGTATTTTCTAAATATGTACTTATCTCTTTATTTCATTCCAACCAATTTTCATTTTGTACGGCATTAACGAATATTTCTTTCAATGAGTTCAAAATCCTTTTTGTAGATTGCCGCGGGTCGATGGATGGGAAGATGCAGGTCTTTCACGTTTTGCACCGCGTTGCTCTATGTTTCCTTGGACGACAGTTTCGTCGGCGTTGTAGTCGGCTTCTTCAGTTCGGTGAGGTGAAGGTGCAGCCATTCGTCATCTTATATATATCAAGCGTTAGACCTGACTCCAACGGGTGCGATATATAAGAAGACAAATGGCTGCACCTTCACTTCACCGACCTGAACAAGCCGACTGTAACGCCGCCGAAACTGTCGTCCGAGGAAGCATAGAGCAACGCGGTGTAAAACCCGGATAACACTTCACTTCTTCACAACAATGGCATTCATTACATCTTTTTTTACGTTTTACAAATGTGATTACATAGCTTTACTCAATAATTAATCACACCTCCTATATCAAATATAGCCACACCAAAACTACGTTCCAAGCGCTTCATTTCTTTTAATTTTCCGTGGGAAGTCCAACCAGACCTCCATTTAGTTCAGAGGTGTTGCATACCCCCAGGCGTCGCGGGAAGTGAACCGCCCCCGCAAAACAACGACCTTAATCCGCCCCTGTGAAAAACATGCCCTAGTGCTAAGAAATTTCATCACGGAGTACGAAATTACTCAATCATGTACATTAATGTTATCCAGTGGTCAGTAAAAATTATATATTATATTCAATTCATTATGGGAAATTATTCGTAACTGAATGGCAGATAGGCAATAGTTCTCACATCTTAACATAATTGCTATAATTAAGCCCATTTAAGTAATACATTTAGTAATTATTTAGTCAACTGGCAGTATTGGCCTGGGAACTCTCATTAACTATTGTTAAAGTATGGCATCGGATGGATTTATAAGATCAATGTTGGCGAGAATTGGACATAAACATTTTTAAATTATGATATCAGTTGAAATTATACAGAAACAATATTTTTGCCTCTATAATACATGATGGTTAACTATTAGGTAATTAACTCATTCCTTGGTGGGAAATATTCTCTAGCTTACGATGAACTCATTTAAGTAATATTTTACAATTTTCACGGGGTGGCAAGGAAGTTGTTTTTTCTTAAGTTGAAATTGATTTTCACTTGAGCTTACCATTACGAATAACCGAAACCAAATCATGTTTACCATCGAAGCGATTGAATCTGAAATATTATTTCATGTATACGAGGCTTCAATTTTTAATTTGAAACATCGTATACTTGTGCATACATATGTTTAGAGATATCTTAAATTATACCAGGGACTTGGTCTCTTCTCTCGAGGTTAAATGTCCGCTTTAGTCACATCAACCCAAGTGACTTTTTCACCCAGTTTTATCAAACGTATTAACATGAACTCCATGTCAGTTATAATGCTAAATATGCGCCTTATTAAAAACTTTCAGTCAATGAAATAAGCCATTTATCTGGAAATAGTAACGCGTAAAGCTGTTTAAAGTATAATTATATTTATCGTCTAAGCGAATGAATCTGAAATATTTTTTCAAGTATACGAGGTTTCAATTTTTATTAAATTCGTCACATTAACCCAAACGACGTTTTCACCCAGTTTTAACAAACGTATTGCCATAAACTCCATGTCAAACGTCATGCTACATATGCTTATTTTAAAGACTTTTCACTCTGCGAATTAACTCATTTATCTGAAAATAGTAATGCGTCAAGCTAAAGAAGTGCGCTTTTCTCATTTCAACTTTCGAGGTAAATTTCGGCATGCAGAGTACCGAATTTAGACTGTATCGCCGTAATCATGCAAAAAGCAACTTTCGACGCTACTCTTAAGAATTCCTCGGTCATAATGTAAGTCAGAACAGCACAATATACATGCTCTTTACCTTAAACTGGTAATAATGATTAGTCATTGGAGTGACTCTTACAATGATATGCATAATTTAAAACATAAATGTCAGTAAGGAGTGTTCATCCAAGTAACGTATTCCGGATAATTACTCTCTCAATGAATCATTTTTGGCTTCTAAGACGACATCGTCTTGTGAAATTGACTATCGTGTGAACCAATTGGTTCTCATTTTTATAATTCTGAGATATCGATAAACTGCTATGGAGTTTCGCGTTGTGAATGATTTTTTCGGTTTCGATGTGTCCGAGAATATTTGGGAACTGTGTTTCATATTTTTTGCAGCTATCTTCGTCTTAGTAGTATTTAGTATTTTGGAGGCGAATGGGTTTAGTCGTAAGGACATCAGATGCGGGATATCGCTAGCTAAAGAAGCATTTTCGAAGAGAAGGGAATTGATGAGGGGGGTCTGATAAGAGACGTATAGAAGAGGCTGGTGAAAACTTTAATATGCAACGTGGCGCTATATTAGTCGGAAACTTGGTCATTGCGAAGGGATGATGTGCGTAGACTTGAAGTGTTTGAGATGTGGGTTTGGAGAAGGATGGAGAAGGTTAGCTGAATGGCGAGAAAGACGAACGAGGAGGTAATGGATATGGTCGGAGAGGAGAGGAAGCTTGTGGCAGAGGTTTGGAGAAGGCAGAAGAGATGGATGGAGGAGGTTTTGAGAGGAGAGGGCATGTTGAAGAGGGTGATAGAGGGGAGAACACTGGGGAAGCGTGGGAGAGGAAGTAAGAGGTATTGGATATGGTCGGAGAGGAGAGAAAGCTTGAGGCAGAGGTGAGTAGAAGGCAGAAGAGATGGATGGAGGAGGTATTGAAAGGAGAGGGCATGTTGAAAAGAGTGATAGAGTGGAGAACACTGGGGAAGCGTGGGAGAGGGAGGAGGAGGATAGGAATCCTGGACGAAATAAGAGGAGGTAGAAGATATGAAGAATTGAAGAGGGATCTAATAACGGGCCATCCTTAGGAGGGAAAGCGAGACAATTTCTATGAGATTGGTATACAGAATGGGGACTGTCCAAGAACCTACCAATCAGCTGTTAGAATACTTGAATGAATCTTCGTCTAAGTGCTGAATTATATTGTACGTTTCAATTCATTCTTTTTCTATGCTTGAAACAATTGCTCTTGACTCTTTGTGTGATTTATGTGATACGCTGAAATTCTTTCAGAATGTTTAATGACAGAAATTTTAAAGCTAGAGAGAATCTATGATTTAGTGATGAATCCATGTGTGTTTCCGAAACACAAAAGATGTTGTGTAGACCTTACTTAATTATAATACGCAGTTATTCAAAGTGTAGGTTAATTGGTCTTGAAACAAGAAAAGTACTCTTCAAGTGACTGAATAGAGTTTATGATGTGTCGTCATCGTCTCTTGATGATGTCGTATGGTTGAACCAATTAAATCCATTGTAGAATTCGTATACGTTAATTATATTTGTTAGCAATGGATTTCGCGATTTCAATCAGGGTCCCAGTTTTAGGTTAGCTCTATTTACGTATCTTGTTTCTTCATTATTGAAGGCAGTTTCGTTAGTGTTTCATACATTATGTTTCAAAACACACTCATGCTAAGATTGCTATTATGAATCATATAACAACCGAGCTATTCGTCTGAACAGCGGGATAATTCGCCAATTTCATCATTCTGGTGAACCAGTGGAAATTTGCAATTCAGAATACAGATATAGCCAACGGAAATCGCTAATGCAACGAATAATACGTTTTTTGGCATTCTGAACGGTAGACAGCGTCGGCCAGTGTGGAAATATTTTAGCCCGGCCTTTTCATGTCTTGCTATTTTCAATAGTGACCTTCTTTATCATCAACATCCACAAAATATCCTAAAGCCACCTCAGGGGTGTGTGGCAGGGGGTGAGTATTCACCAAAATTTATTACACTATAGCATAAAGTTACTGTAACTGCGACTTATTATGCATTAGCATAAATCAATAAGCTTGTCATGAGGCGAAGCCTCACTACTAAACTACAAATATTATCACAATAGACAGGGAACGTTAATATATATGTATTTTGCAACTATAATGGACAGAGACTCAAGACTTTCTCACCGATAGTGGATAGGAAAAACGCACTTCTCCGCCTTGACACAAGACTATTTCGGGAGAAATTGATTGATTCGCAGATTGAAAACGTTTTTATAAAAGCGGATACTTAGCATGATAAATGACATGGAATTCCTGGCAATACTTCAGTTAATAAAAGGGTGAAAAAGACGTTAAGTAAGGTGCGACGAAAGCAGACATTAAACATCGATGATTTAGGCTGTGCGTCAATGATTTAGACACTACTATCATAATATTGGTACGGGGAAAGAGAAAACTCAATCACTGAAGTATTGACGTGTACCACAAACTTATAAATTTGTTGTGTGGCTTTGAAATGTATAAAATGAATCTCTTAAAAGTTAAGCATTTGTTTAAATGGACCTGTTTCAATTGGAAATCGTGAATATAGTTTTTCAAATAGATTTAAGTCTTGCATGTGCATGCAATAGTTTTTGTTTGTGAATTTGAACTGTCAACTGGACCTACTCCGGTAAATATTTCTTCCTTGAAACGCAGCTGATTCTGGACTGAAACTCCACTAAATGGGTGAAACCAGGCTTGAAAATACCTTGCAACTGGATTGCACAGTCTTTGACTCAATAACAAAACTGCGGTCAACTGAAACTCCACTGCTACACTCCCTTGCTACTCCATTGAAATAGAAATGCTTCTCTCTTGCTGTATGAGTGCTCCAATGCCACGGAACTGGACAGTTGGACCAGGCTAGGTCACTTTTAAGATGAAGTCCACTGCTTCTCCCTTGGTTCAACATTACATTGTCTAGACACTCGGCTTCTCTAGTATTTAAGTATCCCCACTCATTCACATATTCTATTTGTTTCTCCCTTGTCTCCTTCCCTAATTGGTATAGAAAACAATGTGTAATGAAGGGGACAATTGGGGGAGGGAATCAGAACTCAAGGACGAAATTAGGTTGTAACATTCCCCCCATAACTAATAAGAACATCTCTAGTTCCTCTAGTTAACTTTGGTATTTATTGCTCACCGTTCCACTTTTCGTAATCTCTGGATCCCTGGCGTCTGCGTGTATAAAGCTATCGTTTCTCCGTCCCTCCTCTGTCTTCTTGGGTCGTTCGTCGTCCTCACGCTACCATAAATATATCTGCATCTACTACCGTGGTCTTTCTAATATATTTTGATGAATACCCCTTCTTTTGCGAATACTTTTTTATTGCAATCTGTCCACCGCCGCTTTCTCTGCAAATATCTTAACTTCGCCCCTTCCGCGTCCTTCTCCTACGATCGACTGTCTCCCTCTCATACAGATTTCGCATTTCGGATTGCATTCATGGACTTTAAAAGAGAAACATTAGTAGAACAGTTACAGGAGAGCCCAATAGCATTTTGCTCATACGTAAGGGAAGTTCAAGGCAAAAGATCAACAGTTGTTCCGCTACGAAACGAAAAGGGCGAATTATTGACAAGCAGTTCGGAGAAAGCCAACGTATTAAATTCCTACTTTCAAAGTGTGTTCACCAAGTCATCACAGATTACATCCGTCAAAGTAAATGATCACTTCCAGCAAAAGATGCCACCTATCGATATTTGCACTCACGGAATAGAAAACTTGTTAAATGCCTATGGTTCAAATAAAACCCCAGGTCCTGATAAAAATGGATTACAGGCCCGTGTGACAGGCCCGTGTGTATAGAGAATTTGACAGGCCCCTGACAGGCCCGTGTGTATAGAGAATTTGATTGTGAAAAAGCACCCAACTTGCAGAATATATTTAGTAAATCCATCAACGAGCACAAAGTACCCATGGACTGGAAAATTGCTAATGTCACGCCCATATTTGAAAGCGGTGATAATGAACAGCCATCGAACTACAGACCGATATCTCTCACAACTTACTTTTGCAATGTCCTTGAACATATAATTATAAAGTTCAGTTATGTGAAACTTCGATATGCAGAACGATATATGTTGTAGCGTATTTTTACAAAAACCCCTGAGTGAGTTTGTTATGGGAGAGTGTTGTAGTCGTAGTCTCGTAAATGTTGGAAAGTTTATATTTTTAAGAAAAAAATACCCAAGTGGTTTAGGAATTAGAGGGTGTGTAGTTGTGGCTTAGTAAATATTGTAGCCTATTGAAAAAATCGCCTGAGTGGGTTATTGATTCAAAGAGGGTTTACTTGTAGTCTCGTAAATGTTGTAGCGTTTTTTTTTAATCCTAAATTTGTTAAAATCCTCCGATTGGGTTAGTGATTGGAAGGGGTATAGTTGTAGCGTCATAAATATTGTAGAGTATTTGTTAAAATAAAAAAATCCCCTGCGTGGGTTGATGATTGGAGGGGGGTGTAATTTTAGTCTCGTTATTCTTTTATCGTATTTTTTTAAGAAAAAAACCCACCAAGTTTGTTTGTGGAATAAAGGGTGGTGTAGGTGTGGTCTGGTAAATGTTAAAGCATACGTTTTAAAAAAAGTCTCCCGAGGTAGGTCGGTAATTGGATATGGTAGAAGTTGTAGTCTCGTGAATGTTGTAGCGTATCATTTTAAAGAAAAACACCTCATGATTTGGTTGGTGATTGAAGGTTGGTGTAGTTTCAATGTGGTGAATATTGTAGAGCATTTATAAAGAAAAAAAACCCCGAGTGGGTAGGTGATTGTAGGTGAGTGTAGTTATGGTCTCGTCAATGCTGCAGCGAAACATTTCTAAAGAAAGAAAACCCGAGAGTTTTGGTGATTGGACGGTGATGTCGTTGCGGTGTAGTTAATGTTTTCTCGTATTTATTTCAAGAAAAAGATCCCCCGAGAGCATTAGTGATTGGAAAGTGGAGTAGTTTATACGTTGTAAAAATTGTAGAGTATTTTTTAAAGAAAAAAATTCCGCTAGTAGTTTGTTGATTGGATAGGAGTGTAGTTGTAGTCTCGTAAAAGTTTGAGCGAATTTTTTTAGAGAAAATCCCTTGATTGGGTTGGTAATTGGCAGATGGTTTAGTTTCAGTGTAGTTAAAGTTGTAGAATATTAAAAAAAAATTCCCCCTAAAGGGTTCGTGATTTGAGAGTGGTGTAGTTGTAGTTCCGTAAATGTTGTAGCGCATTTTTAAAAGAATATAATCGTCCGTGTGGGTTGATGATTGTAGGGTGGTGTAGTTATAGTCTCATCAATGTAATAGCGTATTTTTTAAAGAAAAATATCCCCCGAGTGGTTTAATGGATGAAGGTTCGTGTAGATGTGGTGTGGTAAATGTTGTAGCATATTTCATAAAGCAAAAAACCCCGAGTGGGTTAATGGTTAGAGGGGGGGGTAGAATTGTAGAATAGTTGTAGAATTTTCAATGTTTTACCGTGTTTTTAGAGTAAAAAATCCATCTAGTGTTTTGGTGATTGGAGAGAGGTGTAGTTTTAGTCCCATCAATGTTGTAGCGTATACTTCTTTTAGAAAAAAATTACAGCTTTGGTGATTAAAGGGAAGTGTAGTTGTTGTCTCGTAAATGTTATAGCGTATTTTTTTTAAAGAAAAAATTCCTTCGAGTGGGTTGGTTGGAGTCGAAGGGTGTTGTAGTTTTGGCTTGGTAATATTGTCGCGTTGTATTTGAAGAAAGATATCCCCCAGTTTGTTAGTGATTACAAGGGGGTGTAGTTATTGTCTCGCAAATGTCGTAGAGTATTTTTCTTAATTCCTCGAGTGAGTTTGAAATTGTATCTTTGTGAAATTTCTGTGTCTTTAAAGTAGTACGATATGTTTTATAGAAAAAAACTTCCGAGTTCGTTGTTAATTGGAAGGGGGTGTAGTTGTAGTCTCTTAAATGTTGTAGAACAGTTTTTAAAGAAAATTACCTCAAAGTGTCTTGGTGTTTGGAGAGGGGTGTATTTGTAGTCTATTTAATGCTATGGCGTCTTTCATTAATGAAAAAACACCCCGAGTATGTTGATGGTTGTACGGTGGTGTGGTTGTATTGTGGTAAATTTTGTATAGCGTAATTTAATAAAGAAATAAATTCCCCGAATGGATTATCAATGGGATGGGAGTGTTGTTGTAGTCTCGTAAATATTGTAGAGTATTTGTTGAAGACAAAAAACGCACGAGTGAGTTATTGATTGGAGGGTGGTGTAGTTGCAGTTTTGTGAAAGATGTAGCGTATTGAAAAAAATCCCCCGATAGGGTTGTTAATTGGAGGGGAGTGCAGTTGTAGTGAAAGGTTAGTATAATTGCACATACATAGCATTGCAAACATATGCAATGTAAGTGGTTGAAGGTGAGCGGTAGATACGTGAATTAGTGGAATTCGAACACTGTACGCTTCGATACCAATGCCGAGGACTTTCTTGCACTTTTGCTCCATTCAGTAACATGAAAATAAGAAAACATTCCCACCTAGAAAAACTCGGGTTTATCCGACCTGTTTATGGCGGTCCGATATATTGTCTTGATAACTTACTTATCGGGCGATACGCTCCAAAGCGATAAATATTACTTGGACGCTTAGTCAGTAGTGATTCTCAACCTGTACTGGTATACCAGCCGGTATATTGGCTGCGATACTCGATATTTTGAGGTTTTGTCGTGAAAAAACTTTCACATATCGTGAAACATATTATGCGGAAAATGTATCTAGTGGAGATCTGGCTTCAGAATAGGCTAAAGAGAATTGTGGTTGAAACAATTGTGGTTGAGAATACCCGATTGTGAACACTGGCTCATTTCGTGCAAAACCCATAAAATTCTAGAGTAATCCACGATATCAATGACCAATTACACGACGTTAAAAATTAACTTGAGAGTATCGATTACAAAAATGTGTCGATTTCTCCTGTATTAAATAATGAGTAAAATTAACATGAGAAAGAAAGTAGCGATTAGTAACAAAAGTTCGTCAATTGTTAGTAATCGTTACCGGTAATATGATTACTTGTATTCAATTACTTCCCATCACTGTCCATTATCGTGTAGCTGTGGTTGAATTTTACAGGGAAATAAAATCAGCCTTCACAACTACTAGACTACTTCTGGTTAGTATAAAGGAAATCATTCTCTATTTGTGCTTCATAAACAAGCTCCATTATAAATTGCAAAAGTTTTTTAACAAGCTTTTACCCGGAATGGCCCGTGGTTCATCTTTTGCCCGAAAGTTTGGCAAATATTGTAAGTTTGCATAAATTTCAAAAAGACTTTAGTTCAGCCAGTTATCTCTTCACATAGTGTTTGCTAAATTATTTTCCGTAAAATTATATTATTTCTATGTGATTATTGGTTCATTCAGCGATTTTATGCTTGCAGCATTTCCGCAAGTTAGTTATGTCTTGATTTAAATGTGAACAAAGGTATAAGAAATGGAAAAAAAATCTATTTTACTCTAGGTAATAATGTATTTGTATTCATACTATATTGCAATATAGATCTCAATTCTTTACTAAAAAATATCAGTTATCATGATTCGAAGCTCTTTTCTGTAACTATCACCAAATTGTCATTTAAAAATTATTTCTCGAAGTTACATTAACCCACGGAAGTGGCCCGCTATATAAAACTTTATTGACGTAGGTCTATACGTTTAGGGCGCGGGAAATTTGCGCGTAGAGGCGTAGGGTAGTTGAACATGCGAGATAGATACATTTTAATCCGGTAGATACAAGATAGAGTAATTTAAAATACTAAAGCATGCCATCGCGCAATAATATCATTCATAGTATTTAAAATTTTCATTTTTTATTTAGAGAGGGCAGGGAAGAGACAGTGGAGAGGGCAAGGGATTGCCAGCTCATTAGATATATTTACAAGGGTCCGTGCAGTTACAAGGCCATTTATTGCACTCTGCTGCTACCCCACTTCCAAACTCCCTTTGTTTTGTATCAATTTCAAGGCAGTTTAAGCAAATGAGCAAGGCAGTGTGATTCAAGTTTGTTTCAAGGGAAAAATTTTCACCCGAGTCTTCAGGAAATCGGGAACACCGTGATTGTTCTGCATTGTTTACCAACATTTTAAAGACGAATATTTGCCATAAGGCTTCATCTCCGCAACTGCATGGATTTTATCAGTCAGATAATTAATATCATTAGTACTTTCCGTTAAACTTCATCCTTTTTGAAACCATAACGACAGCACATATAATTGAAAGAGATAGTATCACACCAGCTGGGCAAACTGTGTTGGAATTGCATTTGTTTAAACACTAGTGATACACGGATATTAAACTGAATAGTGATCTAATTAATAATTGAATTAATGAATACCTTTATGAAGTGCGCTACTTAATTCATCAATGGATGGTTAACACTGATTGAAAACAGAGTAATAGCCGTCAGTTGCACAAGGTGTCTCTTACATTCATCAGCTTAACAACACACCTCAATTTTGCAAGGTATTTTAAAATAAGGAGGCATCTAAAGTTCAAATAAACGCCAAACATGCCATAATATTTATAAAATATCCTGTGCCTAGACACAGTTACAATGATATTATGTAAAACATACCGCTTTTCAAAAAGGGAAGTTATCGATGTTTTCCACTTATATTTTCAGGGTTAAATATATCACACTAGTATCACTCCGTGGGTAAAACTATTCTCATAATATGAAACGCCAAGTTCCTCAATTGGAGTGTCTTTGCGAATTCATAAGTAGTTGCCACTTTTAAATGAAAGGTGGAAGTTTTGGAGTCTCCGCATCTCATAGTAGCAGTTTAACATGATTTATATTTCTTAATAATGATTAATGTGGTTAAGGAGGTAGTGTGCTCTTATTATTCATTCCATAACAGACTTTATTCGTGTGCAAGTTGGATAGACTGTTTTCCAAGCAGAAGTAAGTCAACGCTAAAACATAAATACCTTTTGTTGAAGCGTGGAATCACTGTAGAAATGCTTACTTTCCTTCTAGGGAGAATACTTCCGTCGGGCGCTTCGGCGGGTTGCAGACATGGGTCGGGTGACTCGCACCAGGAGGGTGTAAAAAGCTCGGAAGAAGAGGTAAGTGACACCAGCGCCTATGTTTATATTAGTGGCGGACTCACGCACTATTCACTCTGGGTGTGACGTAAGCGACGTTGTTGACATAAACAAACTCGGGCGCTAGATTTCATTGAAAATGGCCGGGGATAGAGACGTTGGCAAATTTTGCCTCAGGTGACTATGGTTTGATGTATAACGCGATGCATTTACTAGCGATTGAAGCAGGCAGAGAAAGAAGGAATGTTCTCGCTGTGAGACACTCGACGGTTTTCTTTGGATTCCTCATTTTAGAATCTAAAATATCTTCTGTCACCTTACTGTGATCCCTTGCTTGGAATACTTTCTCTTTTTCCCCATTCAAGCATTTTCTTCTTTAATTCAGGATTTCTCAATGTATTTCACCTCTTGATGCGCTCATTTAGGAGTAATTTATTGAGAGAGACATTAGACGAAAACATATTTTCTCCCTCAGTTGTTACTTTAATCTATGTTACCATTTATATACGTTCTGACTCAGCATTTCATTGAGCCCATCGCAGCTGAGTAGTGGCATAAGCAGGGTCTTAATTAAGAATGCTTTCAAAAACACTATGAGCCTTTGCATTATATCAACCAATTATCTTTACATACGTGGTTTAATTGAAGAAGTTTATCTGAGTTCACATGAAAACATATTCTGTAAAATATTCATTATCTGTGAAAAAGGAAAGTTCTTGTTAATACTACTAATTGATTCATAGAATGTCATAAAATGATAGAATCCCTAAATGTTTATTTCTGGTCATCAGCCAGTATTATTCCTAACTATTGTGAATGGGTATTCAGTTGAATTCTTTAATCATTTCACACATTTCAAACGCCCAATGTCCTCCGGCTTTCATGAAAGTATTTGACAATCACAATGTGTCAAATTTTGGTGACAAATTCATACAGATTGAATTGAGATTAATTGGGAAAAAATAATTTCGGAGCTCGGCTTTACGCTTAAAGTCACGTACCGAAATATGTTTTCTCAGGATGATATTGTCATTAAAATATTATTATTTACACCAGGATAAACACACATGTATGCATATATATAAACTCCATAGCCTTTTATGTTATGATCTTGATATATTATTCCCTATCACTTGATTCTGTGAATTAAATCCTGCGAAGATGTATCCACCGTTTTGGAATCACAATTTTGGTTGATTAGCTAATTTGAATTTATCCGAAAAATGTCCATCCTCTTATCCTTGCCTAATATGAAGAATCAATACATAGTCCAGTCAATGGAGATTTTACCGTAAATACCGGGCACCGGAAATTTTGTACCGCAACCTCCCCAAATAGTTTTAAATGCCGGTATTTTTAATATCAAAAAATGTACACTTTCGGTTTTCATGACCCATCTTTTATACTATGGGTCGTAGCTCAAATTTGAGAACTTTTTTCTAATGTAAATTAACGAACATTTAAAAAGGGAACCACATCAGGACTGACTAACATGTCTTTCTTGGTTGTTGACCCTGTAGATGCATGTGCAGGAGGGAATTTGTAAAAATAATGCCCTAGTATATAAATAAGGCAATAATGGTGGACAACAAACTTCCACTTGAAGACGCGGGCATATTTTTACATACGTCTCTAGTCATTTTATCGTGTTGAATATTCATTACCCTACCCTATGTCTTTGTTCCTACATATTCGTCTATGAGCAATTAACGGTATTATTTTTAATATTCTGACATACTTTCGACCAACACTTTAACTGCCATATAATGATGTATTCTTGTATTTTCTCCATTCATGAAATGTTATCGTGTTCATCTCTCATGTTTTCGTTTCTTTGTTTCCTTCAGGAGAAAACTGTGCGATTCGACTCTTAGATTGGAAGGCATTGAACCTCAACGGACGAACATGGCTTCTGATAAAGAAGAGGAAGGTAAAGAGGAGATGTGTGAGCGAGCCTTGTCCAAACTCCTCATTCCTCTTAAGGGTTGCCATTTGATGAAGCTCTTGTCCAAATCTGATATTCTAAATGGGGATGGTACTGAGTTGGGAATTGTTAAACAGTATTTCGACTACTTAAATGAAATCGAAACAACAAAGACATTGATGGAGGTGCTGCAAGACGTTGAAGGATTGCAGATAGCCTTTGATTTGGAAAGCACGAACATTATGAAGCTACTATCGTGTAGTTCAGATGGAGAAAGAGGCTCAACAGACGTAAAACTGCCAAAGATATGTGCAGCAGCAAAGAGAGATGAGAAGCATGACATACCGGAGATATCCAGCAACCTAGCTCATGAGATGTGTCATTTAGCAATGGAGGTGGTTTACAAAAATAATGGCCTTCCGTATAATAAAGGTGATATGGAGAGAGAAAAGGAATATAAAGGGATTATAAAAAACCTCCAAGAGTGTCCTGGGTGTCAAGAAATAATCTCTAAAATTTGGAAAAACTACGACTCGCGTGTCTATGGACAAGAATTGATAGTTCGGGTACCAGAAATGATGGCCCTTTACAAATATAAAGAACCGGATTTTTTTAGCCTATTAAACGACCAGGAGAAGGCATTGGTGTCCTATTATGAAAAGAATGTAGAGCCTGATTTAAGGAAATATATTGATGGTAATCATACAAGTGGCAGGATGTTTTGTAGAAGTCTGATAAACTACCAGAAACGTTTCTCTTCGGTGGAGAGAATTCAGGTAACAGAAGGCATAAAAAGAGACCCAGTTATTGGAAATCACAATTGCCTTAAAGTAATAAAAGCGTCCAACGTGAAGCTGGCACAAAGCCACTTGAAATCGTTCCTAAAAAATCCAGTCTTTTTTGACTGGTCATTTTACAAACAAATCTTAAGCAACAAAAATGAGGACCCATCATCCCGAGATTGTATCAAAGAATGGCTAAATACAGGGGAGATAAAGACACTTGTAATGACATGGGACATTGAAGAAAAACCAGAATTCTGCACACAAAGAGAATGTACTGGTATATGCTCAAGTTTTTACTTCAGTGACTATACAGATTGCGTTTACCTATTGGTCAGTACAAAGTGGAATGTTCTGGAAAATATAGAGTGTAACAACTACACCTGGGATGACCTCTCTCTGCGCACTAAGAAAATGATCCAGGAGAGGGAGGTTAAATTTTGTGGTAAGAATGTCGAGCTAAAGACTTTAATTTCTCGTCTAGAAGGGGAGGATCAGTTTAATAAATTTATGAGGGAGTGTTTGGTTTCCGAGGATATTAATTTGCTCCTAGGAAAGAAAGACATCGAGGTGGGTAAAACCAATTCTTTAAGTGATGGACGGACTAAAAACATGGCCTTGAAACAACCTGAATTGTTCATTGACCGAAACATTATCCAAAATGTCGTAAACCTCGATAAGGATATGCTCAAGAGATTTTACAAGGATGTGTTTTTTGTGAGTAATGTACATATGAATGATCTTTGCAAACGCGGAATAAGTGACAGTGACATAATACATTGCGATGATAGCACTAGTAATGATCCGGCACGCTGCTATATATTGCCCCCATCGCTTGCTTTTAACGAAGTTTCGGCTTTCCTGCAGGTTTTGGAGCATGTCCGTAGTTGGCCTAAAGGACAGGTGAAAACATTACATCACTTGAAATTGAGAAAAGACCTCTTTGCACACATAAAATCAGTGAATATTCAAAGTGAAACTGATTTGAATAAGATAGACTGTTTAAAATCTTGTACAGTCCAAAGATTGCTTGAAACACCAGACTTCGAAAGCTCAGATCCATTCTTGTTAGCTGATGAACCAGGGACTGGGAAAACCTACTTCCTCCACTCCATGGCTGTGAAGATCAAAGAGAATCATCCTCAAAAATGGGTTTCAATTGTAGATCTCAGTCTACCAACAGTACAAAACATTTTGGAGACAATGGAAAAAAATACAAGTTCTTCAGAAAAAGACTCCTTTGACTCTTTTTTCTCGATGGTTGGAAGTGGGAAGAAGGAGTCACTGGAGAGGAAGATTTTTGATGAATTCTGCAAGGCAAAAAATAACATCAATGTCTTTTTTGACGGATTTGACGAGATCTGTCCATCCCACAAAGAAGTTGCCACCTTATTTATTGAGTCTCTTAATAAAATCAACATCAAGCTGGCTGTCTCCACTCGTCCTCACGAAAGATTTCACCTTGAGGAAAAATTGGATGTAATTTCTCACTATCTGGAGCCATTCGGGAAGGATGACCAAACATCCTTCCTGAATAGTTATTGGAGACAGCTCTTTAGTAGGTTGTCGCCTCCTTTGTGGAAGGAGAAAATGGAGTGTTCCATTGAAAATATCGAAAATTTATACAAAGAAAAGCATGATGATGGCATCAAGATATTAATATCTGAGATGAAAGAATTGCTGGAGAAAGAGAAATCAAGGAAAAGGAATGAAAAGAAAATCAATTTCACAGCAGTGGCTGAAATAATTCTTTCGGTCCTGGAGCAATCGGAAAAAGGCCTGAGCAGATTCACGGAGACTCCACTCCACCTGCACATGCTTGGCGCTCTTGTTTTTGAGGATTCCTATAAGATGAATCAAATACAGAACAGTGGACAACTTTATCAGAGATGCTTTGACCTAAAGATAAAAATATACAACCAGGAGAAGGCTCATAGTTCCAGAAACGTCCAGTCACACGAAATGAGCAGGGGCTTTCAAGAGTTATTCTCCGAAAAACTGGAAAAATTATCGGTTAGCATTTTAGAGGGAAAAAAATCTTGTGAAATAACAGATAAGGAAATGAAGTGGGCCTGTGGCATTGGCTTGGTAGTCCAAAATGGAGAAGACTGCCAGTTCATCCACAGGACCTTTGCTGAGTTCTTCTTTGCCAGGAGGATGCTGAGAAAGGCAGGAAAGAAGAAGGTGACAAAGCTGTGGCTAGAGAAACTTTTCGTTGATGACCAGTATGCAAGGGTGAGGAAATTCATCGAAGATATTTTATATTTGTTCTCAGAAGAGTCAAAAACAGCAGAAGATTTTTTGATGCTCAAGAAGGCTAATTTGAATAATTCTGTCTTAGATGATAATTCATATCTGTTAAATTCTATCGGTCGCATTGTTTATGAATGCAGTGTCCATACTCTGCAGTATTTTTCGGACTCGTTTGGAGAAATGGTAGCAAGAGTGTTAATTCATGAGTTTGATATTAATGACTGCAATGAATCCCTTAAATACATTTGTAGGGAAGTTGAAAATTTTGTAATACGGTATGGTAAAATGTGCAACTTATTTAGTTTCTGCTTTTATCAATTGAGAAAATCCACTAATTATGCAGCATTAGTGAAAAAATGTTTGGATTTGGTGAAGAAGTACGACATGTGTGATGACATTAAAGAGAATTTACTGACCACTGAGGCAAAATGGCTACTTCCTGTGCCATATAATTATAGGATACTTGGTGATTGTTATTTAAAGCATACTGAAGAAGTTTTGAACATATTGTTGGAATACAAAGATATATTTGGTGATATTATGAGGGAATGGATGACCTTGGAATGTAATTGGTTTCCAAAGTATCGCTTATACATAATCTTCACCTCACGCATTGACTTATTTCCTAAAGTGATGGAAAGCCTTTACAATGAAACACAGCTGAAGAATATGATTAAGGAAGAGGGTATAGTTTCAAGCATATGGATTAATGTTACTGGTGAATGTGGACGTCTTAAAACAGAGCAGGTTTGGAACTTTATCAAGAAGGGTTTGGAATCGGATGTAACTCATCTAAGAAATTATCTTGTGTGGAAAGATGATAATGGGTGTAATGCTTTGTTCCACTCCGCATGCAATGACGACCCTGAAGTGATCGAGTTCATCTGGGAATTAGCCGGTAAAATGATGGATGTTCAAGATAAGAAACAGTGGCTATTTGATAGTTTCGATTTGAGAGATAGTTTGAAACCTCGCAGAATGTGGTTAGGTTGGAGTTTCCATAAGTTTCTGGCGAGACGGTTGAATTGTGGTTTCCTGTCCGGAGATGAGATATTCCGCTTGCTGAAGTCTAAAGATAAAAAGGGAAACTGTTATATCCTAAATGAATATCCTTATGGTTTATTCTCTCACGTATTACCCATCGAACACACCATAACCTATGAGTCTTTCGTGAAAGAGATGTGTAATGTGTTTTACTACAGCCAATTCCCTGCATTGAATGAAGATCTGAAGTATGAGGTTGACAAAATATTCGAGGAAGTGATATCTCGTGACACGTACGGGTTGGCTGACCAAATGGAAGTGGATGAGAGGGGGCTTATAGTTGACAAACAGTCAGACAGTACATATATCCTTCAGGACAGATTCAAGTTCTTTGTCGCGGCTTTCTACAAACAGGTCGAGTTGTACAGGGACCATTTCCAAATAGATGGACTCGTCAAGTGCTTGAAGGGGAAATATAAATTTTCGTGGTTTGTACCTAATCTGTTACATTATGTTGTTGAATATTTCCCGCCACTGACCATGGGTTATGTTTTCAGCATATTGATTAAGTCTCTTCCCCGAGATGATTTCCTTGCACTCCTGTTTGAACCAGATATATATGGAAGGACAGTGTTTCATAAATCGGCTACGTACCCTAATGCAGGTGAATTAATCAAGCATAAATTTCCTCGTTGGAGTAAATTGAACGATGTGGTCTGTGCTCTTCTTGGTGAAGATGCTAAATCCAATATAAATGAAAACTTCTTCGGTCTACAAGATCCTAAATGGTATGAGGTTTTTTTGGAGGAATTGGTCAGATTGAGGAGGATTTGGAGAAGTTATAGGATAGAGGAGGGCCAATCGGAGATAACAATCCGGAAGGATGAGGAGGAGTTTGAAGAAATGATACGAAGATATGAAAGTGCAAAGAGGAGGATTGAGATGAAAAATGAACCAATAGAAGATGAGGACCGATAGACGGAGAGTGATGAAGATGGAGGAGAACCAATAGAAGATGTAAAACGAAATGAAAGAAGAGAAGAAAGGATTAAGGAGGCTTTGGATCAATTGAGAATATATATAAAGAGAGAAAGGAGAGAGAGAGAAGAAGAATTTTTTCGCGAGGATTTGGATGAGATTGAAGAGGATGTGTACAAGCCAGACAAAGGAGGAGCAATCGGAGATAACACTGCGTCAGATATTTGATGTAGATGGATGAAGATCGTGAAGGATTTAGAGGAGATTTCGGACGTGTTTAAGAGGATGTGTATAAGCCAGACAAAGGAGGTGTAATCAGAGATAACTATCCAGAAACTGATGAAGAGGAGAGTGATGAAGATGGAGAATAAGAAGAGATTGATGAAAAGAAACGAGAGGAGCAAAGAGGAGGAATTAGAGGAACGGGAAATAAGTCATGAATTGGGATTAGTCAAATGGAGAGCGTCGGCCATTATTATGTCAAACCTCAAATAGAACACACGTTGTTCACCATTTTTATCCAAGTATTATAAAACGTGTGTTTTAGGTTTTATAGAAAGGTTGTATACATTTTTTTACACTGGTAGTGTACAATTTGTATTCAACTATAGTTCAACCCCAACTGTGTGAGCATTGTCAATATACCATATAAGTACATGTACTCCTATTCAATCACATAAAACATATATATATTTACAGAGTACCATTGTAAGAAAGTTCAACCCAAACTGTGTGAGTAATGTCAATATACCATATAAGTACATATACCCCAATTCAATCACATACTACATATATATTTACTGAGTACCATTGTAACAAAATGTACTTATGTAATATAATTGGGACTGAGCCGGAGTTAACACACTGGATATTCCTTGTGTAAATTGTATTAGAAATGAACATTGTGTATCCCATCTATGATGTGTACTAATAAGCTGCTGTTTTTTGCAAATTAAATAATGCCACTAAATCAATACCAAAAATGTGTGTCCATTTCAATGCATGTAAAGTCATGTGAAGTGTGTTCTGTATTTCAATTGTTTATTGTACTATATATTTTAATCGGGTCCTGCTTCCAATTGTACCCATGTTATTTATTGCACTATTGTCTTTATAAACATATTGTTGAAAGATCTCAAGATCAAATAATATAAAATAAAGGGAAAGGTGTAGTTGTTTATTTCGTTTGATTTGGAAAATAAATAATTCGTATTATTAAATGTCATTTTACTCCAGAATAATAATGAATTACTCGCATTGTTTATTTACTGGTTTCCCTAGAGATGATGAGAAGCTTTGAAAAATTCCCTTTCTAAAAACAAAATGAAATATCACCTACTCTAAACCTTTGAAATTCTTCTAAATTGTCCTTGATCCATTCCCTTTCTCCCTGACCTGTATTTCAGGACTTTAACCTTGTATGTAAGTAAGAAATGAACAAGATGGGAAATGAACCTATTTAACAGAAGAGGAAAAGACCATATGGAATCCAATCACTGCATGTCCCCGAGTTACGTAGGCCTCGACTTACGTTGACATCGACTTACGTTAACCCTGACTTACGTTGACCTCGACTAATGTAAGCCTAAACATTCGTAAAATGATCTCTTAATAAAAAACAAGAGAAGTATGAAATTTCAAGGACGTTTTCCTGCATTATAAGGAGCGCATGTGCTTGAATGTAAGTGAAAGGTGGCCAATCTGAGAAGGAATGAAGAACGGAAATTTTCCTGGTCAGCAGTTGGTAAGTCGCAATATGACACTGTTATTTCCAAACACGGGTGTCAACTGTCTGTGCTGTACTCCCTAGATAGGAAAAATCATTCGCCTATTTCCGGCGTTCGAACCCGGATCCCTCGATTTCGCGCCAAGTGCTTTAAAGGAACAAGTTGTACTGGACTGCCACAGACATTGCAACATGCATTGAAAGAAATGTTTCGCTTTAAATATGTACTCATCAATCCTCAAATTTTGACAAATTTTTAATTCGCAGCTATGGTATTAAGTATTTTCATAAGGAATTCACGAGGGGCAACTTATGGGAAACTTAACCATTTCAATAACAAATAACTATCGCAATCAGAGTTTTTTATTTCGCATCGTTAACGTCATGATATTAAATATTTTTAAAAGAAAATCATGAGGGGCCACTTAAGGGCGACTAAACATTTTTAATAACAAACAACTAACGGATTAAAAGTTTCGGAAATGCATCTATTACGTAACTCGGGGACTGTCTGCAAAAGAGATGAAGATAGAAGGGGTTTGATTGGGCACACTGTCTGAGGCTCAATGGGTTCGGGATAAATATTCAATTTTAAGGAAAGATGGAGGAAAAAGTCCAAAGAGGAAGGCCAAGGATTAATACGAAGACTAAATGAATAGGAAATTTCATTCGAAGAACTATTTGAAAGGGGTAAGGCAATAGGAGGGTAATTGAGACTATACGGTAAACCAATCTTAAGACGTAATGATGAAGGATGTAAGGGTGTTAAATGTATGTATTTAGAATTACCAAGTTCATGTAGAGACTACTTGGTTCATTGTGTTGCTTGGCGGAGTTAAACACTAGGAAATACAATTACTTCACTGTCAGCCGTCGAGTTACGTCAGCCTCGACTTAAGTAGTCCTCAACTTACGTAAATCTTTACTTACGCAACCGGGAACCTAACCCAAAAATACCAGAATTAGGAAAATTACGGATTGGAAACGAATGTTGCTTACTTTCAAGGAGGTTGTGTGTGTTGTCACTAACATCTGGCCAATCTGAAATGGGTAACATGAACTGGCAAGCAGTCGTAAAGATGCAGTGAGATCCCGTGCTTTCGAGAAGTTTTGGAGTTGTTCAATTCGTAGTTACGTCAGTATGAATTTTAATAAGAAATATATAAGGTGCAGCTTTCAAGTCTTTAAAAAAAAATGGTAATTTACGTAATGCGGAAACGTGTAAACGTTAATATTTATTATCAGTAATTTGATATAAAATAAATGCATAGAGGAAGTTCGTGATGTGAAATCATTCATAATAAAATCATAAAGGGAAGCCGTAAATAAGTCTCAACTTGGAACATTGCAATTTCACACAACAAAGGCTTATTAGTGATATATGGATACTAAACAGATACATCAAGGGAACTTCATAAACAAGAGTAACTAACCAGCGAATGTTTATTACCACAACCTTTGAATTTCTTATTAAAGTTAAACAGAAACACAGGGTTCTCTAATTGTTTTAGTGAACTGATAGAATATGGCCGGAAAATATTCCGCGCATTAGACCGTAATATCGAGAGCACGGGCATAGCTACGGAGTAATTTTCGACTTACGCGACATTTGACTTGCGTTAATTTTGGACTTACGTAAATTTCGTCTCCCACAGCGAGTGTCGGAACGCATCAGATGTGTAACTCGGATAATGTCTGAATTTCTTACTTCCTCTACTTAAAGCGGATAAAAGGGCGAATAACTTAATTTGCCTTCGTTCAAGGGGCTACTATGTGATATAATTCGCGTTGGATCATTTAAAAATTCACTGGTGCAGTGCTGGTCACAAACTATGCTTACTCTAACTGGGATCGTATTTCAAGTTATGAACTTCGGATGTATAGAAAAAGAAGTTGTCTTGTGTGATGCGGGTCACGCACTCAATCTATGTTCAAGAGGATCGTATTTCAAGTTATGTCCTACATCGGATTTACATAAAAACATATTAACTTGTGTAATGCGGGTCATAACCTTGCCCCCATTCAAGGACTTCCATGAGACATTTATCAAGGTTTGCAGATAGGTAGTGTAGCTCTAAGTTGCAGCAGTTGTTCTCCTTAACACTTGAATCCTTATCTGTTACCTAGTACCAACAGCACGCCGTGCATGTTTTCTAGATAGGTCTCGAGTCTCTGTTTTTTTGAGTAGTTGCAAAATACATAAATATTTATGTTCCCTCCCCATTGTGAAATTATATGTGGTGTAACATCAAAACCGGTCTATTTACTGACGTCGTTGATAATATTTTACGAAATCCGACGCATTACGGTAGATCAGGTCATGAGAATAAAATATGGGAAATATAGATTTTACAGCGGACGGATTTAAAATGACATTTTTCCTGAATGTCATTTTAAATCCGTTAATCGTGAATTTTAAATGTCAAATGAAAGAAAGAGATGAAATAAGAACAAATTTCCGGAAAAGTAAATCTGAAGTTACTTACTCTACCTACAAATTAATAAGAAATAATATACGAACTCGCATTCGTGATTGTAAAATATTACCATGAGGCATTTCAAGATATAAATGACTCACGATCAGTTTGGCGTGAGATTAAAAGACTGGGTCTCGGGAAACCTAGGAAGGAACCAGTATCTATAACATTTCCTCCTGATGATCTAAACAATTATTTTGCCAGCACTCATGATACAAACACTCAAACTCAAACCGAGGCACAAAATTCCGCATTTGATGATAAAAAATTCTTTTTCCCTCACATCGCACCCGCTTTGTTACTTAAAACTGTGAACAGTTGCAAATCCAATGCCATAGGAGTTGATGGCATAAACATGGATCTGATAAAAAAATACTTACAATGCATATCTCATCAATTGTTACATATTTACAATATCTCTCTCCAAACATCGCATTTCCCTTCTCTGTGGAAATCTGCCATAGTTCATCCAATCGCCAAAACGAAACAGCCAAAGTTAATGAGTGACTTTCGACCCATATCAATTCTTTGCTCTCTTTCTAAACCACTAGAAAGACTAGTGCACACATTTATTACTGATTATTTAACCCAAAATAATCTTTACGATCCGTTCCAATCTGGTTTCAGGTTGAGACATAGCACCCACACTGCCCTTATTAAAGTTACAGATGACATCAGAAGTGCCATTCACAGAAAAATGGTCACAATATTAGTACTATTTGACTTGAGCAAAGCCTTTGACAGGGTTAACCATTCTATTTTACTCAAAAGACTTGCTGACCTCAACTTTTCAAACTCAGCCCTTGGCTGGTTTAATGCTTATCTCAAGGACCGAACTCAAGCAGTGAATCTGCCTGATGGGTCTGTCTCCAATAGCGTAAATATCACATCCGGTGTCCCTCAGGGCTCCATACTTGGCCCACTCCTTTTCTCTATTTATATCATGAACCTTCCACGTCAACTAAAGCACTGCCGTTACCACATATACGCCGATGATTTTCAAATCTACTCTCACTGCTCAGTTACGGAAATCCATGACTATGTTGCAAGAGTTAATGAAGACATAAAGTAAATCTGTAACTGGGTAAAAAATAGTTCTTTAGTTATAAATAGTTTAAAAACAAATTGCATTATCATCGGTAGCAAAAAACTAATCAATAAAATTGACTTTGATCAACTTCCTAAAATTAGGGTATCTGACAGTGAAATTGAATATGCCCAAACAGTAAAAAGCCTTGGACTCTTGATCAGTCGCACCTTATCTTGGTATGACTATGTCACGCAATTAAGAGCTAAAATATTTGGCACTCTGGCCCAAGTAAAGCGTTGTCGAATCCTTCTCCCAATGTCAATACGTAAAAAGATTGTGACCACTTTGATTTTATCTCAGATTGATTACTGCTCATTAGTAAATGGTGATTTAACAAAAGAACTGGATGCAAAACTTCAAAGAGCATTAAATGCCTGTATTAGATTTATTTGTGATTCAAGAAAGTACGATCACATCACACCTTGCATAAATAAACTACGGTGGCTTACAGTTAAAAATCGAAGAAGCTATTTCCTGGGTAGTCTTTTATACGATATTTTCAACAGTAGGGAACCAGTTTACTCATACTCTGGATTTCTATTCAAGGAGAGTTTTCAAGAACGGGTTACCAGAGGGCGAAACAATAAACTAAAAATTCCCATCCACCGGACTTGTGCCTTCAATAGGTCCTTCGTAGTAAATGGTAGCAAATTATGGAATTCCTTTCCTAGTGAAATACGTAGTTCCAAAAATAGCCGAACATTTAGGCAAAGACTGTTTAACTACCTGTTTCTAAAGCAAATTTCACGCTTTGATCTGGCCTTAACATAATACATGTAATTTAATGTAATGTTCAAATGGCATATTTGTACAAAATTTTGTTTCTGTATTTGTTTATTCATTGTATTTTAAAGTTGCCGATATCACTTTATTTTTTCTTGTTATGTTTGTAATACTTAAGGTCCGCTAAATACTGGAATACTTGCACGATACGGACGACTATTCTATTGTAAATGTATAGAATGCTCATATGAGGCTGAGTAGCCTCCGAGTATATTTCAAATTTTTGTTAAAAAATCCTGTACTTATTGTGATTACAAAATAAAATATTCTCTCTCTCTTCTCTCTCTTCTCTCTCTTCCTATGTTTTCTGTGGTTTTACAATCAATGGCCCCAATCACTAGTTCTCTGGTTGATCTTTGGGTCTTTAAGGAATGGTATTTCTTCATTTTTAATTAATGTCTTTGGCTTACAAATGCACTTGGCCAATTTCGGAAGACACTTACATTGAGCAACATCAAACAGCCTTTTATCATCTTCCTTAAATTTTTTCAAGTCTAGATGGACAACAGATGAATTTTTCTTCTTCGTGCTCTTCATAATTTTTTTACATTTCGTATGGTATCTCAAAACTGCCATGAGGATGCCGCGGTTTGAGATGACAGGTACAGACGCGTCGTTCCACACTTGCTCCACTCTATCGGCGACAACAAGGGCAATCTCCTGGACCGATAGATCAAATCCTCTTCTCTCTTGCTTCTTTTTCATCTACACTCACTTGTAATACTTCATAATATCTTCAAACGTGGGAAGATTTCTCCCAGACAACTGTCGAGGAGTGCCAAAGAGATTACTCTCAACTGAAGAGCGTGTCAACACATTCATTGTAGTTTTTAATTGCTTCTCCACTAAAAAAAATCACTTCGGCACGCAATCCTTGCCTCACCAAACCTATCGAAAGGCCATCCGCATGTACAAGACAATTGTTCAATAGCGTACAGGGAATATATATATAGTAAGGGAGAATAGAGGGGAAAGGGAGAAAGAGGAGAGGATACCGGAAATTGTTACTTTGTTTTAATTTGTATTTACATGGTCTTCAGCAGCTCACCTCCTTCCACTCTGTTTACTTACCATTCCTCTCCACCAATTTTGGATCCAAAAACGATTACGTCTTAACTGGAAAGTCATAAGACCTGTTGTTCTATGTAAGTGGAAGGGTCCTATTAGTGCGATCATGCCCATACGAGTAGAGCAAATTAAAATATATGCCATTAGTTAAGAAATTTTCAAAGTTTTTTACGTTTCTTTGAATTTTAAGACCGGTTTTTATATAAAAAACGTGACTATTCGATCTTTGTGGCTTACCTCGACTATTTCAGACATGAATGGTGCAGAATCGACTGAAAAAACTATTTAAATCACGGCATTTACAGCCGAATCAGCGTAAAAAGAGGGGTGTGTGTTGCGGGTTGCCTACGCTCAACATAAATGACCTTGGCGCCACCACAGGATGTCAACGTACGGGAACACATTTTTTTCCCTGTTAATTTGGTACCTCGGGCTACATTTTGACGTATGTCGAACTTTGAATTTCGAAAAAAGTTGTTTGATGACTACTGTGTAATAATGTCATTAAATATACTATATATTCTCTTCTATTCAAGGAGAATCGCCTTTTATATTATTCAACTGTTTTCTAATAAATATCAGGGCCTCACTACGATTCGAAATAAATGTGTGCAATGATTTTAACGTTATGGTAGGTGAAGTAACTTTGTGGAATGGTCACCTAGTCGCAGAATAAAACACGTAATTTTGGATATATTTTAGATCAACTGGCCTGTATCCCGTGACGTGATGTAACTAAGCAAAAGTAAACGAATTACTTGTAACGATTACATCCTTTGTAATTGTTTCTTGTAATTGACACATTTTTCAAAAAGTAATTTTTACTGGCAATATGCTTCAAAGCACGTTTGAGTAATCGTCACATATGAGTAGTCGTTACTTTTGAGTAATCGCTACATTGGAGTAATCATAAGTGAAAATTTGAAGACCTCGTACAATGAATGCATCGAAAGGTCTAACTATGTACATTGTGAACCCTGAGCTGAGTTCTCTCTTTGACAGAAGGGTGACTCCTCTTCTAGGAGTGGAGTGGCTTCCAAGAACTTGAGAATGACCAGACGATACGTGAAAATGGGTAATATGTAAATGGTAAATATATCCGGCATTTACGTGAATCTTTTCTCATGTCATCGGCGGACGTAGTGATGGGAAGAAGACTCGCTAGTGATCCGTACGAAGAGAAGAATCTAATCTAGAGGTATATGGAAACCATTGTGACAGAAAGGCCTTTTCCCTATCCCATACCTGCAGAGATATTTTGAAAGATCGGCAATTTCAAGGCAAAGACAATATGTCTGCAAAGTGCAAGATATGATTTGGCTACAAAATATTGGAGTATGCATTGAACACATCCTCTAATTTTAGATATCATATCAAGGTAAGCATTATTCATTTCATTCAATGTATATTTTGTACTTCCTGACGTATTTAAAAAATACTGTGGCTATTAAAGGAACACATTGAAGATTTATTTACAGGAGCAAAATGAAAAGTTGTTGTACTTGTAATCATTCTGATTATTTTTTCAAAGAGTATTGTGTAATTGTACTTAGTTAAAATTTCCCAATGGATTTATAATTAATCCTAATTACCTTTCTTCAGTACTTTTACCATCACTGTCTTCATCGAAGTTACAACATGATCATCATAGTTTGACTACCATCATGTTTAAAAGCGGTTGGCGTCTTATAGAGATTTCAAGAGAAAAACTATTAACTTCCAATAATCAATCTCCTGCTGATATGCGTCTTCTATTACTTTAGATATGTTGGAGATGTCATTTGCCTCTGGATAGGTACCGATAGACAACTGGATCTATTTCAGGTACTGTTAAATTCTCTCCATTCTTTTATTTCCTTTTCGGTCTTTAGAGGCGGTATGAGTATTATTTTTTACATTTGAAGATGAACAGATCGGAGCATAACAATCTATACTTATTACTTTGCAAACCTACCTTCACTGACGTCATATTCCCCAACGTTTTGAATGGAAAAATTGTGAAGCCCTTAAAAAGTTCAAACATATAAATGTTTATAAACCAACATTATTAAGGAAATAGGCATTTTATTATGTATTTTCAGGTACATGTTTTGTTTATTATGGTGCATAGATTGGAAACAAACCACCAAATGTCTTTATACCTAAATTATTCTCCGTGATTTATGACTGCGAAAATTGCGTGAAATTGAAAACAGCCATTTTCATAAATATTAATTAACGTAACGGTGTTTTATTTCATTTTCTTAAAACGATCGAAATCATATAGTGTACTATTTTGAAAGGTTATTGCTTTCACTAAATTTCGTCAAAATCTGATCATGTCCGAAGTGGCGTGGAATGACCTTGATGTTATATTACAGCAATAAAGCTACCTAATGTATTTGTACACGAATGACTTTTCCTTCATTACAATTTTTGAATGTACTCTATTACGTTGGTAAAAGATTTAGGTTCTCAATACGTTACTGGTCAAATTTATTAACTTAAAATGAGTTTTTATATTTCAATTCACTGAAAGATTATCAGTTGAGGGACGCGAACTTTCATGCCTCGTAAATAATTTTAAAATGTTAGTCATCAATGAGTAAACAGAAAGGCAACTTTCTATCTGAATACCTTCACAACAGAGAATCACCTCTTCCTTTTGCGGTTTCGGAATACGAAAGTGGCAAAAATGATTCTTTTTCTATTTTTAGTGGCAATTTTTATACATTTGGTGTTACAAACATTGTATTCGCAAGCCCTTACAGGCAAGAGAGTCATTCAGAACACTTAGGTTTAAATGAAGTCTCTCTTGAGATTAACTCAGTTTTATTTTCTGCAGTATATAAGATTAGAAAATACGCCCAAAATTATAATCCTTCTCGTGAAGACCTCAAGTACATATTGGATGGATTGCAACCCTTTTTACCTGAACATCAAGGGATTCAAGAACACTCTTTGAAACATGTAGGACAGATGTGGTTGCGGAATTAGAGCAAACTTACTCAATATAATTTTATTTTGGTTTGGGAGAGGAAAATAAACGGAGCTTGCAGTATTATAAAATATCAACTGATTCAGTGATATTATTAAACTTCAGCATTGATCTGATAATACTGTGTGAAAGTAAAAATCTGAATCTCATTCCAATGCTGTGCACTGACTCGGATGACTCAGTTGAATTCATGTAGCCACTTGGACTTCAGATGAGGACCGTGTGCTTCACACTCAAGAGAAGAAGAGATAAAGGATTTATTTTCCCATTCGTATATCCGACGGACAGAGCTGGAGAGGTAAGGAGAGTCGGAAATAAAGACGCAACTGTCTCGAGGAGTCTCTTCGTCACGTTATCAATTGCCAAGTGTAAACAGCAAGTGAATCCGGTTATATGTCTCTCTTTGCAATTGCTCCTCGCCTTGCGTCATGTCTCTAGAGCATTTCATGAAAAAAGCAAAAGGTCTGTCCTAATGTACTTGGAGCAACTTGTACACGAACAACTTTTCCTTCATTACAATTTTTGAATGTACTCTATTACGTTGGTAACAGATTTGGGTTCTCAATACGTTACAGGTCAAATTTTTTAACTTAAAATGAGTTTTTATATTTAACTTTAATACCTCAAATCCCTTAACTACCAGACCCCCGAAATTCAAATGTCCTTGATACATTTTGGTCTTAATAAGTGTCTCGCTTGATACGTACGACTTAAACTTAGATTCGATCCAATCTTTCCTTCTTGAGACATACCGATTGAAGAATAATATCATTTATGGAAAATTGAGTTCATTCCAAATCATTCATTCCAAGATTCATGATCTAGATACTGGAAATATTTTTAAGTAAGCTAAATCGGGATTGTTGATTGTAGTATTTCTATTCAATTTTTGAAACTCGCAGTTTGTAAAAATGTAAATAGACAGTAGGCATTGTCAGATAGGGGAAATTATTATTTTTATTAGTTACAATAAAATTTTATTTCATTCTTAATTTCCTAATTGATGGTGTGTATAAACCTTCGCCATTTCCGTCACAAGACATCGCATGTCATCCATCTCATACTCGCTCATCATTTTCAACCTAGGGATATTATACGTTTTGAAGGATTTCTTTCCTCTCCACGCGTCTTTTGATGTCTCGCGAACCAGGGTTTTACTCCCGAAGCGTAACTCGCTCGAAAATGTCTACTGGCCGCAGGATAACAGAAATATATATATACGATAGAATAATGTCATAATCTGAGATGAAATATTTCAGACCAAAGACATGTTTCCAATCGCTTCTTTATTTCGCAGGGAAGAGGAACACTTCATAAATATTCGTTATAATCTTTGAATTCCCCAAACATATATATCGCACAAGTATACGAGATTTAAATTTAAAAGAGCACGCCAAATTTATTACAACCTCATTCGCTTTGACGCATCGTAATGGTAAAGTGAAGTATAAATGAACCAAAAGAGCAAAATATCACCCCGTGAAAGTTATAAAACATCACGTAAATGAGTTCTTCTTCGGAAGAAAATAATTAAAAATGTAGCCATTACCCAATAAAACCTAATCCATTAACTCAATAGCTTAGCAATCTTCAACAATTATAAAGGCAGTGAAGTTGTATCGGTATCATTTTAACTGACGCCGTTGCCACAACGAAGTTTAACAAACAGTCAATAAAAGGTACCAGCCTATTTCCTCCAGTTAAATAAGAAATCGCAGAGTAGAATAGCGTGAATTACATTAACAATAGATCTCGACTGAAGGACTACTTGTGGTAATTGCATGTGAAACAGTCGGTCACCAATGTGCATGTGAGATACGTGAGATATACGACTCGCCGATAGCTAATATGGTTCACTACTAGCACAAAATTGGTATACGAAAAGCCGAAATTGATTCACTTGCTTTATGGATGTTTCCTGGATTTATAATGCGTTCAATGAATCTGTAAAATGTAAAGTAAATGTGCAGCGTGTATCTTTCAAATCAAATATTAGGCTATAGTATTAAATGGTGCAATTGGTAGAAGTAGGATCAGTAACTCATATGGTGACATATAATTCCGTCGAATCACTAGAAGTATTTGCAGGACTATTCTATTATCGATTGCTTTCTTATTGAAAAGAGAAAGAACTAAGGTCATCTTCACAAAACTGGTGTAGGAAAAGAGGAAACTGACTTACTGATTAATTCAGGTGTACCACAAGCATATTAATATGTGGATTGGCTTTGAAATGTGTTGAATTAACCTGTTTATAGTAAATCACTTGTGTACAGTGTGCCTTGGAAATCAAATATTAATATTCAATACTAAATGGGGCATTTGATAGAAGTACGACGAGAAAGGCATTTGCTGAAATATTATCCTCTCGAGTTCCTTGGAGTTAAAAAGGTTTTCCTATTCTTTTATCGATTGTTTTCTTATAAGTAATAGAAAAAACTAAGGTCAACTTTTGAAAAGGCATCAGGGCGTAAATAAATTGGAACACAAATTCCTTTCCGGCAAGGAAAAACGTCACATTTCGATTTCATTTCCTTGGATAATGATCAGCTCGTGATATAAAACGTTTCACCTATGCCTATTATTCTAAAATTATAAAGATTTAAGTTAACGAATGCCGTATTGTACATGGAAGTGTATTCAAAAGTATATCTAAAAAAGGTAGAAGAACAATGTATTATTTATTTTAAACTAAGATTTTGTTGGATTTGTTAGTTCACGTGAAAAGAATGCACTCTTACGCAAGCCTTTTATCGAACGTGGACTGGAGACCTTGTCCTCGTTCCGCCGATGGTCCGTGATGATGGTTTCTTTCAGGTGGTCGAGTCCATCAGATAAGACGTCCGTCTCAAGCAGAAGAAGTTGGAGAAGACGAAGCGATGACATTTGTGTGTTCCGCGGAGAGACGGTCGAGAGATATTTAATTGTTGAAAACAAATATTACCACCGATACGTAATTTCAAGATTTATGGCAATGTATCCGATTCTGCGTTATATGTTTAAATCGAAGGAGCAGTACATTTTTAATAATTTATTTCTAGTGCATGGGAAATGTTTTAAAATCACACGCGTAGATATTATTTCTCAAATAGAATGAAGTCTTATATATGCACGTTTATAATTTTTGTCGCTGAATGTTATGGGTGCTATTACCGTACAATATTACCCTCTTAACGGTCACCGCTTAAATCCACGAGTTATATAATCCATACGTTTTAAAATCTAGCCCTAATTTAGAGGAAAATAGAAGGGGATTCCAGAGACGCAGCCAGGATTTCCTCAAGGGAGGGGATGAAAATATAATGTTTTTTGTTAAAAAATGGATTTATTTGAATATTTGGAAACGCTAAAAGTTATTAGTTGCAATTCTATTCGAGCCAAAAGACATCTTATAACAGCTCTAGCCTACGAGAGTTCTACCTAAATCTTGACATCATTTCTGTCTCATATTTGTGTTTAGCATCCAGAATGCTCATAGTTTATTTTGACATATTTTATCATTGGAGAACGTCTATTGTCGTTAATTACATTCAAAACTACGACGAGAAAAAGTATAGTGAACAATATGGTAGCCCTGCATATTAGTTCTTTTCCTGTCTGGCGATAATAAATCATAAAAATTCTTTCCACCAAAATATTACCACTTCATGGCTCTCATTGAGTGTAACGAATATTGTATCCGAGCATTGTGTCACTGAGGCTATGAGTTTTTGTGCAGAATATCGAATTTAGACAAATTTTAAGTACAAACAGTTTATTGAAAGACTGTTAAATTTTATCTTTAAAATATCGCGGAGTTAAGGTGAATCAGTATTCTCTCGTTTTGCAACAAAAAATGATCCGTGTAATACGTTCAAAACATATTTACGAACATTTCTTTCCGCTGCTCATGGCGCTCAGAATGATACTACCAAGGAATTTGTATTCATCAATGGTTTTAACCAGTTTATCAAAAAAATACCCCTACATTTGTCATAAAGCAGACGTAAAATTGTTTAATATGTTATGCATATATCGCTTGGAAATTCGTATATTCTATTAATTCAACATGTGTGCGTTGCGTTTAAATGACATAGGTACACTTATTCCACGCCGTTACAAGCCAGAAAATAATTTCAAAATTAGCATTGAATAAAAGCGCTTGGCTACTGATTGAAGGGTCTTGGGTTCATATCCGGGTGATGCCTTTGGACGCCCTCGAAAAAAAAATCCTCAGAGCGCGAGGTGGCCCAAGTAAAGGCCCTCCAACCCTGAATGTGTGATATTCATATGTCTGTGGCTTGGTCCGGGTTGAGTTCTACACTCAACTATCCATTCCAACCTTCGGGTTGAATCACTGAGTAAGAAGGGATAAAATTTGATCCAAAACTCGGCAAACTAATTGAAATGTTTTCAATTTTGTTTCTTTTTCTTACGCCACCGTTTTTACGAAATCCAAGAAGTGGTTATTATTTTTCTTTTCAAACGAAAGGAAAAATTCGTTTTCCTCGACTCTTTCAGAGACGCTCTGTTTGAGGAAAGAGTACTGATCAGATAAGATTACACGCCTTCTCCTACGTGGATACCTCCACCTCGATCGAAGAAAAAGACGTTCTTTCACAACTCCTTCCACTTCAGTGATCTCCTGTTCCCCTTCACCTCCCCTCCTACCATCCCATAGAAACGATGAGCCGACGACGCAACAGTCACGTGGGACGAAAAGATTAGTCGCCAGTACGATTTACTGTCTCCAGCAGCAAATGCTTTCTTGTGGGTGGAATTACTCCACGGAGATTAGTGGTGCGTGTGTTGTAACTTTGGATTATAGGATTTTTGATATTTGTTATAATATATATAACTATACTGTGCATTTTTATTTTCAGAGTCCTCAACTGAACCACTGATCTGTATTGTACCACCTACCGTGGGAATCAGCCGTCACTTGCTGCCATTTTATGTAAGTACTTTTTTATGGTTGTATGAATTATAATTCTATACGTCATAATTCACTCAGATTCAATAAATGACATGATTTTATGAGAACGTAAATGATTTTAATACTGGACTCATAATTCAAACACACATAATTGAAATTGGAGGTGAGTTATTATTACAAACACTTTTTCACTTCCCCTTCCACTTTGCTTTAAGTTTTTACATCGTACTTTTCTTTTACAAGTTGCTCTTGTTCCCCCACCTCCACTCCCTCCTCACTCCCATGGAAACGATTAATTAACCTAATGAAACGACACGTACGTTTTGTCTCTTATCGCCAGTTAGATTATAAGACGCCATTTTTTTATTTTTTTCGGAGTAAATTAATTCCTGCACACTATGTTTAGTTCCGCGACTACAAGTTGAATTTTGATTTGCATTTTATTCTCACTTAATGTACACTCGATGAATCTGAATTGTCTTATCTAATTGAAATATCCTCTGCATTCTCAGAAAGTTGTCGACAAGCAGTGTCAACGCTCCAGAGGACATATGGCCTTCTACTATCCTCCGTTGCATTCGCCTTGAGTAAGTACTTTAATTTTGTTTTATTTATTGTTAATTTTTTGTAAAATTTCCCTAATTCATTAATTTTTTCTGAAATATATGAGAGTGTCATATAATGAAAATTAATTCTAAAAGTCTAGGAGTTCTATGTATCATAAAGGGGTTATAACAAAAGAATATATACTTTAATTTGCGGTATTTGTGGTAATTGGTGTTGATTTTCATTCAATTTATTCTTTGCAAGTGCCATTCCTGAAAAGTTACTCGTGAAAATTATCGTAATTTTTATTTTGTAGAACTTTTAGTTTTTATAAGTTTTGTTGGAGTATTAATGGTAAAGGTGAGTTTTCGTCTCGCAAGTGAAAATGTTTTTTTGCAAAACATTCACGATAAACAGGGATATTGATTACGGTACCTCGGGTAAAAATTTCGCTGTTGTGAAATGTTAGAAACATTCAAGTTGTAATAGCAGTTATGAAGAAATAATTGGTTGAAAATGACTAATTTCGAGATTGTTTCGTAAGATTTCGACATCATTTTTTGGAAGATTTTACGAACAACCGGCATAGGGATAGTGTCTAGTTTCACGTCTATAAATATTCCCTTACCCCATTTCTCACCCCTCCAACAAGGTTATGGGCCTGTGAAGTGAAACAAGGGTGCTGGGGAAGGGGTGGGACGGGACATGGCTCCGAATTACCCGTTTACAGTATTGAGAAAATGGCATTCATGTGAAAAATACAAAAAAAGTGGAAAGGGATTTTATTGTGGAAATTATGAATTGAAAAATGGGCATTTCTGAGAGTGGATGAAGTTTTAAAATGCAGATTTTAAAAATAAATGTGAAATGAGAATGACGTATTTAAATGACGAATTCTGGGTGCAGTGTTTTAGTCATGTGGCGATTTCAGTGAAAAGCATGGATTAGTGTGTTGAATGTGGATGAAAATTGCATTTTTGCAGGCTGAAATATATTTTCGCTGCTGAAATTGTAAATGTTTATCCATTTATTTCAAGACATTTAGGTCCATGAATTTCAAAATTATTTTATTTATTTTTGGGGACGCTTCTTATTTATATGTGCATGCATCTAATTGGTACTATGTTGCATATAATGTACATAAATTCGATGAGGATTCTAAATTTGATGCATAAACATTATTGTAAAAAGTATATTAATGCATTGCCTAAAAGATATGTCTATTTTTGGCTAACTTTTTTGCTGTTTATTGATTATTTATTAAATAATAATTTAATATTGTATCAAATTATTAAAATATACTTTTTAGGCAAAGTCTGCATTTTTATTGTAGGATGTTTTGTTTTTTTGTCATGAACCGTTTCTTAAATAATCATTGACAAAGGTAAGGCTATAGTTATTTAATTTTTGTAAATTAGAAATTAAATGTGTGGTTATTATGGATTGCATGATTTGCCAGTTCACATAATTTATTTTTTGGAAGAAATGAAGTTTTATTCTTAAAGATTCTATTTTTCAAATATTGGGATGTTTGACCTACATACTAATTGTCACAGTTTTACGTGTTATTGAATTATTCGACTTTTCTATTCAGTTCCTTAGGATTTTCAGATTGTATACTCGAATAAATATGAGTTCGTGTTGAGTTTTATGGACCAAATGGGCTATTTTCATATTCAATTTTCATTCACGCTTTTTCTATTTATTCTGATGGACCTTTTAAATTAAAAACTGCTCGATACTTATTGGTTTTATTTGGTGAGTGGTTTGGATTCTTGTTTCTGGGAACATTAATTTTTATTTGAATAGATTTTGGAGTGAACTACTACTTTGAGGAAGCGTTTTTCTTGTATAATATCCCCGATCCTTTTTCAATATTTACTGTGAATAACTTTATCACTGAAACGTATTGCTCTGAGTTTTAGAGTTAGCGCTGCGTGGACTTCTTGTGTTTAAAAGGGTGGTGGGATTGGCAATTTAAGTTCTAATTGACCTCATGTGGTTTCCTCAACCAGTAAATGTTTAATGTGGCATCAGGTTTTGTTTTTGTGATCATGACTAAAAAAAGAAGTTTGTCGATGTTTCCTATTTCAGTTGTAAATTGTAATTTTAGATGTATTGGCATTAAAATGATCCAATATAGTACAATATCGTACTTTTTCTGGTAGAGCCAAGCATACGTTATCAACGAATTACTAAATGAAAGTTATATTGGAGGCATAGGAGTGTACAGATTTTTCAATTGGTGGTGCCTGGGATTGATTCGATTTTCATTATTAGCGGTTAAAAATGGTATTAAATAAATTAAGAACCTGTTTGCAAATATTTATTGTAAAAGTTGAAAAAAAAAATTCATGGAAACAAAAAAAAGAATTTTTTTATGCACGTATTTTTCGCAAAGTAATTGATTGTCTTGAAATTTTTGTAGAATATGATAAAAAGCAAACCATCAATCTTTTCCTGACTGCTATAAAGTTAAACTTATATTAAAAGTTCCTTTAGAGCAACATTCACCTCTCACCTGGATAAAGAACATTAATCTCTTCAATGGCATCCATAGAGTTTAAATTTATTGCTGTGTCTTCCTCTATGAATGGTTATTTTATTCACTTCAGGTGATCTTGAGATAGTGTCGTTCCTAGTTTACTCTTGACAGTCGATAATTTGGAAAGTATAACTGAGAAAATTTTCAAATTACAAAGTGATTTAATGAAAAATATTGGTATGACGTCAAGGAGTATCCACTCCAACCACTTTTCTTGTAACAAATTATTAACTCCTAACACACCAGCGCAAAAGCACTCCTCAGCTGTTTACTTCTGCGCATGCCTGAGACTATGCACGAAATGCAACACTTGATTCGCACTGCCAGTAAGCCACAGCGAATGTTAAAGCGCTGGTTGTCACAAAGACAAAGGGAAAAAACACACTTGAATATTTGTTTTATTTATTAGTTAATGGCTCATTAAATTCTCCTACAAAATTATTAACATTATTAATATCATTTCATCAATTTTGGGTTAAATTATTAATTACTTCTCACCATTAGGTGATTTTGGTGCACCAACGGCACCACTCATGCGAATACATATGATTAAAGGGTGATGCAGGAAGTACTATATCCAAGAGTTTACTCAATGTGGGAATTGCTAAGATTATTGCCACGGAGGACAATACTGCGACAACATTTTTCATAAGATATTGACTTTCTTTAAATTGTTAATATCCCTGATGTTTTGACCTTTAACTTACTTCAGATTTGCCATTTGCCTTAAACAATATTGTTTACCGAATCAAAGGGGTAATATTGTGAAAAGGAATTTAACGTCGAGTAAGCAAAGTCTATAATCTAATGAAAATATTGGTATTATATCAATGTTTCCTAAACATTGAAATATTTTATCATATGCCTCTCAGAAAAAAATGAGCAACCAAGATGAAAATGAATTTTGAGAATTTGAAAGTATGGCTTTACAAAATACTAACATCTGTTCTGGTAGGATTGCCTTAGGTTTATGTCCACAAACCATTAATCTTGGACATAGGGCAATATTTTTATCTTAGAAAGTTTGTATTTAGTCTTTAAATCGATTTTATTTTCCATAAAATGTTTTCGACATGAGTACTTACACTATGAGTGAAGTGATGACAGAATTGTTTTTGGAGCACTAGATTAGATTTCGTTATTATTGAGAAGTTCATGAATATTTATAACATATTCCTTATTATTTGTAATTGGTTATTAATTCAGTTTCATCAACTATGAAGTACAAAAACATCAAGGTTACTTTTTAAAAAAATTGATTATTTTTTAATATCGTAAACAGGATTAGATATGAAGGTCGATTATGCAAGGTTATAATTTGTGAAATAAGAAAACATAGTTTCCATTTAAACCCTTCTAAAAATAAAACTAAAAAAAAAACATTAAGATAGATGACACTCTAGGCATAATAATAATAATTTCTCACACCATTTATTAACACAGCACTAATACGTTCAAGTGACACTTAATTTAATAATAAGACGTGATATTGGATATCCTCCTCTCCGTTTATATGCCCCGTTTTTGTAAAACAGATATTTAAGACAACAGCTTAATATTTCTGCAATCTTTCATGAATTTTCAGCGTCTTTAATATTCAGTGCTATTTTGGACCAATTATTCTTAAGTAAATAGAGAAGAATACGTGCTTAAATTGACTTACAGTTCCCTTAAAGTTTACTTTATTTTATAAATACATGTTGATGACTTCTCTTTGTATATACTCATAGATATTCTAAAACAACGTTTTCATTGAGAGGAATACGAATGAATTAATGATTTTACACCTTGTAAAACATGCCGCCTATACTTAAAAAGCTTTGTGACAAATACGCGAAGTGAATTAGAATATATGTTATGAAGTGGAAAATATGCAGCATTTCTACTTTCTTACCACAGCCAGGCGCCATCTCTACATTCAACAGAAGAGTATGAAATTATTCTATCATATACGTTAATGTTATCCTGTGGCTAGTAGAAATAACATATTATGTTCAATTCACTGTTGGAAATGTTTCGTAACTGAATGGCAGATAGATGATAGTTCTCACATCTTTACATAATTGCTATAATTGAGCCCATTTTCGAATTATACTTTGTAATTATGAAGTCAACTGGCAGTATTGGCCTGGTCTCATTAACTGTTGTAAAAGCATGTAATGGGATGGTTGAATTAGGTAAATGTTAACGAGAGTTGGACAGTAAAAGTTTTAAATAATGGTATCAGTTAAAATGATACTGAAACAATATTTCTGCTTATATAATACATTAAGATTATCTTTTAAGTAATCAACTCAGGCTTTATTGGATAATATACACTTTTTGAAGATGAACTCATTTCAGTAATATTTTACAATTTTCACAGGGCGGCATTGAAGTTGTTTTTTCTTAAGTTGAAGTTGATTTTCACTTGAGCTTACCATTATGAATAAACGAAACCAAATTTTGTTATTCGTCTAGGTGAATGAATCTGAAATATTATTTCAAGTATACAAGGTTTCCAATTTAAAAATAAAACCTCGTATTCATGTGCGTACATATATGTTTAGAGATATCTTGAATAATAAGCGGGACTTGGACTCTTTTCTCGAGGTTAAATGCTTCAATGTAAAATTAATATTCTTTCGTAACATCAACCTAAAAGATTTTTAACACAGTTTTATCTAACGTATTGCCATGAACTCCATGTAAGTTATAATGCTAAATATGCGCATTATTAAAGACTTTCACTCTGCGAATTAAGGCATTTATCTGGGAATAGTGACGCGTCAAGCTAAAGAGGTGCGCTTTTCTCATTGCATCTTTCGATGTCAATTTCGGCATGCAGAATACCGATTTTAGACTGTATCGCCGTATTCATGCAAATAGCAACTTTCGGCGCTACTCTTAAGAATTCTTCGGTCGTAATGTATTTCAGAATAGCACAATATACATGCCCTTTACCTTAAACTGTTAAGAATGATTATTCATTGTAGTGACTCTTACAAGAGTATTCATAATAGAAACATAAATGTCAATAAGCTGTGTTCATTAAAGTAACGTATTCTGGATAATTACTCTCTCAATGAATCATTTATGGCTTTTAAAATTGAATTTTACTATTGTGTGAACCAATTGGATTTATTTTTTATTGGTATTAATTAATTCTGAGATATCGATTAACTGCTATTGAGTTTCGCGTTGTGTAAGTCCAGTTTCGATGTGGCCGAGAATATATGGGAACTGTGTTTTGTATTTTTTTGCAGCTATCTTTGTCCAAGTGCTCAACTATAATGTACGATTCATTTTCTTATTATGTTTGAAGTAATCGCTCTCGACTCTTTGTGTGATTTCTGTGATATACTGCGATTGTGACACAATGTTTAATGACAGAAAGTTCAAAGCTAGACAGAATCTCTGATTTAGTGTAGAATCCAGGTGTGTCTCCGAAACGCAAAAGATGTTTTGTAGACCTCATCTATTTATAATACGCTGTTATTTTAAGAGTAGGTAATTGGACTTGAAACAAGAAAAGTACTCTTCCAGTGACCTAATAGAGTAAAGTGTAGGTAATTGGACTTGAAACAAGAAAAGTACTCTTCCAGTGACCTAATAGAGTAAAGTGTAGGTAATTGGACTTGAAACAAGAGAAGTATTCTTCCAGTGACCTAATAGAGTTGAAAATGTGTCGTCATCGTCTCTTGATGATGTCGTTTACATGAACCAATTACATTTACACGTTAATTTCATTTCTTGGTATTGGATTTAACGATTTAAATCAGGGTCGGAGTTTTAAGTTAGCCATTTATACGTATCTTGTCTCTTCATTCTTGAAGGCAGTTTCTTTAGTGTTTCATATTTTATGTTTCAAACCACACTCATGCTAAGTTTGCTATTCTGAATGATGTAACGACCGAGCTATTCGTCTGAACAGCAGGAAAAATTCGCCATTGTCATCATTCTGGTGAACCAGTGGAAATTTGCAATTCAGAATACAAAGATAACTACCGGAAATCATTATTACAATGAATAGGTGGCTTGTTGGCATTCTGAACGGCGGATAGCGTCGGCCAGGGTAGAAATATTTTAGCCCGGCCTTTCATACCTTGCTATTTTTAATAGTGACCTTCTTTCTCATCTACATCTACAAAATACCCTGCAAGCCACCTCATGTGTGTGTGGCAGGGGGTTATTTTTCACCAACATTTATTACACTATACCCTTAAATTTAGTGTAACTACGACTAATTATGCATTAGCATAAATCGCTAATGCTTGTCACGAGGCGAAGTCTCACAAGCATGCACTACTAAACTACAAACATCATCACAATGGACAGGGAACGTTAATATATATGTATTTTGCAACTACATATGGGCAGAGACTCAAGACTTTCTTACCGATGGTTGACAGGAAAAACGCACTTTTCCGGCTTGACACATTACAATTTCGAGAGTAATAGGTTGATTCGCAGAAAGAAAACTTTTTATAAAAGCCCATACATAGCATGATAACTGAAATGGATTTCCTGTCAATACTTAAGTTTTTATTGGGTGAAAAAGACGTTAAGTCAGGTGCGACGAAAGTAGATGTTAAATGTCGATGATTGAGATTGTTCGTCAATGATATAGACACTACTATCATAACATTGGTACGGGGAAAGAGGAAACTCAATCACTGAAGTATTAAGTATATACACGTTTATAAATTTGGTCGCTGAATTTTACGGGTGTTATGACCGCAGAATATTACTTTCTTAACGATTACCGCTTAAAACCACGAGATATATAATCAATATATTTTACAAGCTAGTCCTAAGTAAGATGAAAATATGAGGGGATTCCGGAGACGCAGCCAAAATATCCTCAACGGAGGGGACGAAAATAAGATAATGTTTTTTTTTGTTAAAAAATGGTTTTATTTAAACATTTCTAAACGCTAAAAGCTATAAGATGCAATTCTATTCGAACCTAAATTAATCTAATATTCGCTTTAGCCTACGAGAGTTCTAGCTAAATCTTGACAATATCTCATATTTATGATTAGCATCCAGAATGCTCTTTGTCTATTCTGATATATTTTCTCATTGGAGAACGTTCGTTGTCGTTAAATATATTCAAACCTACGATGTGAAAAAGTAAAGTGGACAATATGGTAGCCCTGCATATTAGTTCTTTTCCAGTTTGGCGATAACAAATCATAAAAATTCCTTCCTAATAAAAATGGCTCTCATTGAATGTATCAAATATTTTATCCGAGCATTGAGTCACTGAGGCTACGACTGTTAGTGCGAAATCTCGACTTTAAACTACTTTTAAGTACAAACAGTTTGGCTAGAGACTAATTAAATTAATCTTTAAAATATCGCGGAGTTAAACTGAATCAGTCTTATCTCATTTTGCCAAAAAAATGATTCGTGTAATACCGTCAAAATATACTTACGAGCATTTCCATCAGCTGCACATGGCGCTCAGAATGTTGCCACAAAAGAATGTGTATACTATTTAAGTCTTAACCATTTTATTATAAAAAACCCTACACTTGTTATCAATCAAAAGTTTTATTTAAACATTATTTGCATATGTCACTTGGAAATCCGTATATTCTACTAATTCAACATGTGTACGTTGCGTTTAAACGACATAGGTACACTTATTCCACGCCGTTACAAGGCACAACATAATTTAAAAATTAACCTAGGATAAAAGCGCTTGGCTACTGATTGAAGTGTCCGGGTTTCAAATCCGTTTGAAGCCTTTGGACGCCCACGTACAACAAAAAACCTCGGAGTGCGAGGTGGCCCAAGGAAAGGAACTGGCCCCCCTACCCTGATGTGTGATATTCATATGTCTGTGGCTTGGTCCGGGTTGAGTTCTACCCTCAACTATCCACATCGAACTTCGGGTTGAATCACTGAGTAAGAAGGGATAAAATTTGAACCAAAACTCGCCAAACTAATTGAAATGTTTTCAATTTTGTTTCTTTTTCTTACGCCAGCGTTTTTACGAAATCCAAGAAGTGGTTATTATGTTTCTTTTCAAACGAAAGGAAAAATTCGTTTCCCTCGACTCTTTCAGAGACGCTCTGTTTGAGGAAAGAGTACTGATCAGATTAGATTACACGCCTACGTGGATACCTCCACCTCGATCGAAGAGAAACACGTTCTTTCACAACTCCTTCCACTTCAGTGATCTCCTGTTCCCCTTCACCTCCCCTCCCACCTTCAAATTATAAACGATGAGCCGACGACGCAAAAGTCACGTGGGACGAAAAGATTAGTCGCCATTACGATTTAATGTCTCCAGCAGCAAATGCTTTCTTGTGGGTGGATTTACTCCACGGAGATTAGTGGTGCGTGTCTTGTAACTTTGGATTATTGGAATTTTAGTATCTGTTTTAATATATAACTATACTGTGCATTTTTATTTTCAGAGTCCTGAGTGAACCACTGATCTATATTGAACCACGTACCGTTGGAATCATCCGTCACTTGCTGCCATCTTCCGTAAGTACTTTTTATCGTTGTATTAACTATAATTATATGCGTCATAATTCAATCTGATTTAATAAATGTAATGATTTTTTAAGAACGTAAATGATTTCAATACTGGACAAATAATTCAAACAGTTATTTTTATAAAGACTTTTTCACTTCCCCTTCCACTTTGCTATAAGTTTTTACATTGTACTTTTCTTTAACAAGTTACTCTTGTTCCCCCACCTCCACTCCCTCCTCACTCCCATGGAAACGATTAATTAACCTAATGAATCGACACGTACGTTTTGTCTCTTATCGCCAGTTAGATTATAAGACGCCATTTTGATTTTATTTCGCGATAAAGAAATTCCTGCACAGTATGTTTAGTTCCGTGCGCTGTAAGTTGAATTTGGTTTATTATTTTATTCTCACTTAATGTACACTCTATGAATCTGAACTGTCTTCTCTAATTGAAATATCCTCTGCATTTTTTTAGAAAGTCGCCGACTAGCTGTATCAACGCTCCAGAGGACATATGGCCGTCTAACATCCTCCGTCGCATTCGCCTTGAGTAAGTACTTGAAATTTTTATTATTTTCTATTTTATTTTTCGATCAAATTTTAACATTTCATAAATAGTTTTCTAATATATATGAGAGAGCGTCAAATAATGAAAATAAATTCTACAAGTCACAGAGTTCTATGTTATCGTAAACGGCTTATTGCGAAAGAATACATTGTTAAATGTGCGGATCAATATTTGGCCATCAAGTTGAAATTCCCTCTGTAATGTTAATTTTTCTTCATATTTTGCTTATGACCGTAAAAATTGGTATTGAATATATTTCAATTATTGGCCGTGCGCTCTGTGTTTGATTTCGAATTGTATAATAAGGTCATTTATCGGACATTCGAATAATCTGATCCGTTGTATATATAATGGAATAATCTCTGTGATTTCAGGAAGTCCTCGCTTTGCTCCTTCAATCCTACAGAGGACATATAGCCGTCTACCATCCTCCGTTGCATTTTTCTTGAGTAAGTACTTAAATTTTGTTGTATTAATTTTTAATTTTCTGTAAAATTACATCATTTTATGAATATTTTTCTCAAATATAATGGAGAGCGTCAAGTAATCTAAATAAATTCTGCAAGTGACAGAGTTTTTTGTATCGTAAAAGGGTTTTTACAAATGATTACATTGTATAATATTTGGATCCATTTTATGACATCAGGGTAAAATTCTCTTCGTAATGTTAATTATTCTTCTTCTTTTGCTTTTTAATAATTGGTATTGCATTTTTTGCGGCAATGACACTTTGAAAAATGGGCATTTCTGAGAGTTGGAGAAGGTTCAAAATGCAGATTTTAACAATAAATGTGAAATGGGAATGATGTATTTAAAGGAATAAGTCTGGGTGCAGTGATTTTGTCACGAGTTGATTTCAGTGAAAAGTATGGATAAGTGTTTTTTAAGAGTGGATGGAAATTGGGTTTCTGCAGGCAGTAAATTGGTCTTCGCTGCTGTAATTGTAAATATTATCCACGTATTTCAAGACATTTAGGTCCATTAATTACTTAATAAATTTGTTTTTCTTTTGAGATGATTCTCATTTATACATGCGTGCTTCTACAGGGCGATATGGAAACTATATTGTATATGTTATACATTAATTCGATGAGGTTTCAAAATTTGATTAGCAATAACCACTGTAAAAGTTATATGAATACATTACCTAAGAGATTTTTCTAACTTTTGCTAACATCTATGCTTTTTATTTTGTATTTATTAAAATATGTTTTAATATCATATCAAATTATTAAAATTTTCTTTTTAGATGATGTCTGTATCATTTTTTGTGCTATGAACCATTTCTTTAAATATTCTTATGCACTGCTTTTGTTGTAATTATAAAATGTTTGTAAGTTAGAAATTAAAAGTGGTTATTTTGGATTGCATAATCTGCCAGTTCACATAATTTATTTTTGGATTTAATGAATTATATGATTGGATATTCTATTTATAAAATATTGGGATGTTCGACCTACAAACCAATTGTCACATTAATTACATGGTATTGAATATACGACTTTTCTATTCAATTCTATAAGATTTTCAGATTAAATATTTGAATATATAAGTTCGTGTTGAGTTTATGGACGAAATGGACTCTATTCTTTTTCATTTTTCATTTACGCATTTTCTATTTGTTCTGTTAGATGTTTAAAACAATACCTGCTCGTTACTATTTGGTTTTAATTGGTGAGAGTTGTATTGTTGGATTTATGTTTATGGGAAGATGAATTTTTACTTGAATTCATTTTGGAGTGAACTTCCATTTTGAAGAAATGTTTTTCTTGTAAACTATCCCCGATCGTTATTCAATATATTTACTGTGAATTACTTTATCGCACTAACGTAGTGCCCTGATTTTTAGAGTTAGCGCTACGTGGACTTCTTGTGTTTAAGAGGGTCGTGGGCCTGGCAATTTAAGTTCTAATTAACCTCATGGGGTTCCTCGACCAGTCAATGGTTATTGTGTCATCAGAATTTATTTTTGTGATCATGTCCAGAAAAAGATGATTGTCAATGTTTCCTTATTCTGTTGTAAATTGTAATTTTAGATGGTTTGGCAATAAATGATCCAATATAGTGCAATCTCGTACTTTTTCTGGTAGAGCGAAGCATAATTTATCTAGGAATTTCTAAATGAAAGTTATATTGTGGGCAAAGGATTGTGCAGATTTTTCATTAAATGTTTCCTGGGATTTTTTCCATTATTATTAAAACTATTGGTTAAAAATTGTACTAAAGAAATAAATAAACTATTCGCAAATATTAATGTAATAAGTTGAACAAACAACGTAAGGGGAACTAAAATAGAATTTATTTTATGCACGTATGTTTCGAAAAGTAATTGATTGTCTTGAAAATTTTGTAGAATTAGAAACAAAGCAAACCATTCATATTTACCCTACTGCTATAATGTTTAAATTAATATACTTACATTTTACAACTTCCTTTAGAGCAAAATTCTCCTCTTTATTGGAATAAGAACTTAAAACACTTCAATGGCATCCATGTAGTTAACATTAATTGCTGTGTCATCCTCTATGAATGGCTAATTTAGTCACTCCAGGTGATCTTGATACAATGTCTTTCTGAGATTACTCTTGACTAAAACAAGTTTAAAAAGTATTACTGAGGACATTTTCAAAGAACATTGACACTTGATGAACAACTTTGGTATGTTATCAAGGAGCATTGATTCCAACCGATTTTTTAAATCATTTCCTGTAACTAACAATTAACTCCTAACACGCCACCGCAAAAGCACTCCGCAGTTGTTTACTTCTGCGCATGCCTGAGACTATGTACGAAATGCAACACTTGATTCTCACTGCCAGTAAGCCACAGCGAATGTTAAAGCGCTAGTTGTCAAAATGACAGAGAAAAAAACACTCGAGTATTAGATTTATTTACAAGTATTAGGTTCATTTAATGCTACTGGATAATTATAAATATTTATTCTATTATTAACACGAATAAATGATATATACAATTAATTACTTATCACCATTAGGTGATGTTGGTGCACCAACGGCACCACTCATGCCAATACCTATGATTGAAGGTTGGTGTAGGAAGTACTATATCCAAGACTTTACTCAATGTGGGAATTGCTAGGATTATTGCCACCGAGGACAATATTGCGTCAACATTTTTCATAAGATATTGACTTTCTTTAAGTTGTTAATATTCCTGGTTTACACATATGTCAAATAAATCAAATGATTCTTTTTCTAGACCGTTAATATACTTAAGCTTTTCCAACAGCCTAAAACAATTTTGTGTATCGAATCAAAGGGGAAAACTTGTGAAGAGGGTTAACGTCGAGTCGGGAAAGTTTATAATGTAATGGAATTATTGGTTGTTTTTTATGTTTTCTTAATATTGAAATCTTTAAATATTGTGCCTCTCAGGAAATAATGAGCTAACAAGTTAAAATGAATTCGGCGCATTTGATAGTAAGGCTTTCAACATTACTAACAACTCATCTGATAGGATTGCTATAGGCTTGTGACTATAAACCATAACTCTTGGACGTAGTGCCATAATTTTGTTATAAGAAAGTTTGTATTTAGTCCTGAATTCAATTTTATTTTCCATAAAACGTTTTTGACAGAAGTACTTACACTATGAATGAAGTGACGTCAGTCCTTTTTTGTAACACTAGATTTGATTTCGTTATGAATATTTATAACAGATTCATTCATATTTATAATTGGTAATTTATTTAGATTCTACAGTTTTGAAGTACAAAATCATCAAGGTTACTTTAAAAAAAGAATTTTTATTTATATCTTTCGTTTACAGGATTGGAAATTAAGGTCGAATAGTCATGGTAATTAATATTGAATTAATAAATATATAATATCTATTTAAACTATTCCAAAACAAAAAAAAGGAAACATTAAAATAGATGACACTTGAGTCATAATAATATGATTTATCACACCATTTATAAACAGAGCACTAATATATTCAAGTGGCACTTAACTAATAATGAGACGTAATGTTGGGTATCCTCCTCTCTTCTTGTTATTCCAGTTGTTGTAAAAGTGATATTTGAGACATTATTTACATTGAGAGCAATACGATTTAATTAATTATTTCACTCCTTTTAATGCATTCAACCTATGCTTAAAAAGTTATGCGACAAATACGCGGAATGATTTAGAATAAATGTTATAAAGTGGAAAATATGCAGCATATCTACTGTCTTACCACAGCCTGGCGCCATCTCCATGTTCAACGTAAGATGAAATGTTTTTGACATTTTGTAGCTCACAGGCTGCTATTCTGAATCTAAGAATTCTTACTCAACTGGCAGTAATGGACTGGGAGCTCTAATTAGCTGTTTTCAATAGTCGACACAGGATTATGGTATTAGATAAATATAAGCGAAAAGAGGGCATAAGAAAATGTTCATTTCAGACTCTGTATATACAATACATTAACTATTTTACTGCCATTAAAATTCCTCAAAATTATCTATTAAAGAAGCACTTGAGTTTATTGCAGGTAATGATACATTTATAAATTAATTTCCTCGAGGAAGATCCTAATTACGTAGTGTTTATTATAATTTTTACGGGGTGACATTGAACATGTTTGAGTTGATTTTCATTAAGTTTATCTTTACGATACACGAAAGTGGTGAGCACATTTTAATTCAACCCACGTTTACTTTTTCGTACATATGCTTAGGGAATTCTAAGGTTATAACCAAGGTTTATGAAGTGTTCGTCCTTGCTTGAAGGAATAAGGGATGGGAAACCAGGGGCGGAATAAGGAGGGGGCAGGGGGGCCGGACACCCCTTCCCCCTTTTTTCATAAAAACCAGTTTTTATTTCACCAGCTCAATATAAATTGTTTAAAGATAAATGGAAACTATCCAAAAGCAACTTTCATAAACAGACACAGTATCCTCGATGTTTGCAATTGCACTTTTGTAGGCCTCTTGTTGTGAAAGCTTTGGTGCCGTAACGGAATTTTGTTATAAGGTATTGTACTATTTATGCAGACCTATATACACCCATTCACTATGTATGCAGATAATCGTGCCACAGGTGTTTGGGCATTTGTGCCGTAGTGCATCTGCGAGAGGGGAATACAGTCTGCACGCCCTCCTTTAGCATTGCCTATTATTATGCGACACCCTCCGCTCTCGTGCTCGTCGCGACATGTCAGTTGCCCGGCTCTAGCGAGTGTATTGTTCCAGTTGTAGTGAGTGGCAAGTCCAAGAGTTCTTCAAATGTTTAGGACCGTGTGTTCTTTCTTTATTCTGTGATGAACCTGACGTGCAGATCAACCTTTCAGCCAGAGATGGTAAGTTCAGTCGGTTAATTACAACGACATAACTTATTTGCGCTTTCTCGCGCTCGCAATAAGTGTCAGACGGTCGGCTTCAACCTCGGGCCCACATTAACCTCCATTGCTATTTATCTCCTTTTTGATCAAGCAATTGAACACCCTCCTATTTACTGGACATATATTTTAATTCTGTTATCATAGAAATGCTGTAAGAAGTCCACAAACTTTAGTTTTATCCCCTCTCCTTTTTGGAGGCAGTAAAATTGAGGAATCTCTAAGTAAAGCCAAAATATTTTCAAGTTTTACGCTATAGGGTGAGAAAAATACATTCTAATAATTTTTTTGCAACTCGTCACAGAAGGAATAGCTAAGGTATACATTTTCTAACAGTCGTCTTCTTCTAGTAGGCCTGGTACAAAGCGGAAAACTAATAGTGCCTCTGCGAACCTTCGAATCTTTTTCTCTCGCGTCCAACAACAATAGACGCCAGAAGAAGCTGGAGGAAAAAAACAATTTGTTAACAGCATTCCTTCATGCTGCACAACTGGTAATGAGACTCAAGGTTAGTCCATGGTCCTTTTACAATCCCCTCCACGTAGCCACGAAACGTCGACTGAAGTTTCAATTTATTCAACTCCTTTTGCTGAAAATTTCAACTGTGACGTAGGTGTCTTCATTGTGCCAGGAATGGAAAAACCTGATGATAGGAAAATAGCAGGACTTATGGAAGGCCCTTGGACACCTACAAGTGACTACGAGTATCCCTTTTTCAACTCTTAGGAAGGGAACCGCGGAAGAGCGTCGTTCCGTGAGGATAGAACATCTTGAAAAGTACCCTTTGCTTGTGGATTCTCCCTTAATGAATGGACTTTTTTGTAGGTATTTCCCTTTTTTCCCAATTAACGGCAGCTTGCGGTACAAATTTACAGTTAAAATACCTCGTTACAGAGCCGTTAAAGAAGTTTTCAAAACTGCTAGGGAAACTAGGTGATCTGGAAAACCACCAAATTCCACCAGTACACAGTCTATCACAAAGGTGTAGTGCTGTTGGCCCTGAATATTATGGATAAATACAAAAACCTAAACATCAATTCACAAGCCAACTGGACGGCTACAGAAGGGAAAAAATCTAGAAAAATAGAGAAAATTTGAAGCTGATACTTAAAAATGTGAAATTTCTTGGCATTCAGAACATACCATTCGGAGGTAATCGGGTGCATTATCGTTTGAAGTACCCTTGACGTTTGACAATAACTTCCGAGAATTACTGCGTTTTCGTTGCTAGGTAATATAAAAAATTATAACAATATTAAAGTAAAGTAGTATTTTCTGAATATGTACGTATCATTTTATTTCATTTCAACCAATTTTCATTTTGTATGGCATTAAAGAAGATTTATTTCAAGGAGTTCGAAATCCTTTGTGTAGGCTGCCGCGGGTTGATAGATGGGAAGATGCAGGTCTTGCACGTTTTGCACCGCGTTGCTCTATGTTTCCTTGGACGACAGTTTCGTTGGCGTTGTAGTCGGCTTCTTCTGGTCGGTGAGGTGAAGTAGCAGCCATTTAGCGTCTTATATATCTCATGCGTTAGGCCTGACTCCAACGAGTGAGATATATAAGAGGACAAATGGCTGCACCTTCACTTCAGCGACCTTATGAAGCCGACTGAAACGCCGCCGAAACTGTCGTCCGAGGAAGCATAGAGCAACGCGGTGTAAAACCTGGAAGACACTTCACTTGTGAATGTTTGAGATGTGGGTTTTGGAGAAGGATGGAGAAGGTTAGCTGGATGGCGAGAAAGACGAACGCGGAGGTATTGGATATGTTTGGAGAGGAGAGGAAGCTTGTGGCAGAGGTTCGGAGAAGGCAGAAGAGATGGATGGAGGAAGTTTTGAGAGGAGAGGGCATGTTGAAGAGAGCGATGGAGGGGAGAACACTGGGGAAGCGTGGGAGAGGAAGGAAGAGGATAGGAATTCTGGACGAAATAAGAGGAGGTAGAAGATATGAAGAATTGAAGAGGGATCTAATAACGGGCCATCCTTAGGAGGGAATGCGAGACAATTTCTATGAGATTGGGATACAGAATGGGGACTGTCCAAGAACCTACCAATCAGCTGGTAGAATATTTGAATGAATCTTCGTGTAAGTGCTGAATAATATTGTACTTTTCAATTCATTCTTTTTCCATACTTGAAGCAATCGCTCTTGACTCTATGTGTGATTTATGTGATACACTGAGATTCTTTCAGAATGTTTAATGACAGAAATTTTAATGCTAGACAGAATATCTGATTTAGTGATGAATCCATGTGTGTTTCCGAAACACATACGATGTGGTGTAGACCTTACTTATTTATAATACGCAGTAATTGAAGGTGTAGGTAATTGGACTTGAAACAAGAAATGTACACTTCAAGTGAATGAATAGTGTTTATGATGTGTCGTCATCGTCTCTTGATGATGTCGTTTGGTTGAACCAATTGAATGCGTTGTAGAATTCGTATACGTTAATTATATTTGTTAGTATTGGATTTCTCGATTTCAATCAGGGTCCCAGTTTTAGGTTAGCTCTATTAACGTATCTTGTTTCTTCATTATTGAAGGCAGTTTCTTTATTGTTTCATACATTATGTTTCAAAACACACTTATGCTAAGATTGCTATTTTGAATGATATAACGATTGAGCTATTCGTCTGAACAGCGAGAAAATTCGCCAATTTCATCAATCTGGTGAACCAGTGGAAATTTGCAATTAAGAATATAGATATAGCCAACGGAAATCGCTATTGCAACGAATAATACGCTTTTTGGCATTCTGAACGGTAGATAGCGTCGGCCAGTGTCGAAATATTTTAGCCCGGCCTTTCATGCCTTGCTATTTTCAAACGTGACCCACTTTATCATCTACATCCACAAAATATCCTCAAGCCACCTCAGGGGTGTGTGGCAGGGGGTGAGTATTCACCAAAATTTATTACACTATACCCTAAAGTTACTGTATCTGCGAATTATTATGCATAAGCATAAATCAATAAGCTTGTCACGAGGCAAAGCCTCACTACTAAACTACAAATATTATCACAATATACAGGGAACGTTACTATATATGTATTTTGCAACTGTAAATGGACAGAGACTCAAGACTTTCTCACAAATACTGGAGAGGAAAAACGCACTTCTCCGCCTTGACACATTACTATTTCGAGAGAAATTGATTGATTCGCAGATTGAAAACTTTTTATAAAAGCGCCAACTTAGCATGATTACTGACATGGATTTCCTGACAATACTTCAGTTAATAAAAGGGTGAAAAAGACGTTAAGTAGGGTGCGACGAAAGCAGACATTAAACATCGATGATTTAGGCTGTGCGTCAATGATTTAGACACAACTATCATAATATTGGTACGGGGAAAGAGAAAACTCAATCACTGAAGTATTGACGTGTACCACAAACTTTAAAATTTGTTGTGCCTTTGAAATGCATAAAATGAATCTCTTAAAAGTTAAGCATTTGTTTAATTGGACCTGTTTCAATTGGAATTCGTGAATATAGTTTTTCAAATAGATTTAAGTCTTGCATGTGCATGTAATAGTTTTTGTTTGTGAATTTGAACTGTCAACTGGACCTCCTCCGGTAAATATTTCTTCCTTGAAAAGCAGCTGATTCTGGACTGAAACTCTACTAAATGGGTGAAACCTGGCTTGAAACTACCTTGCAACTGGATTTCACAGACTTTGACTCAATAAAAAACTGCGGTCAACTGAAACTCCACTTAAATACTCCCTTGATACGCCCTATAAATAGAAATGCTTCTCCATAGCTGTATGAGTGCTCCACTGCCACGGAGCTGGACAGTTGGCCCAGGCTACGCCACCTTCAAGACTGACTTCACTGCTTCTCCCATGTCTCAACATTATATTGCCTAGCCACTCAGCTGCTCTAGTATTTAAGTATCCCCACTCATTCACCAATTCTATTTGTTTCTCCCTTGTCTCCTTCCCTAATAGGTAGAGAAAACAAACCGTATTGAAGGGGACTTTAACCCTTAAGCTGCGGCAGTTAGAGCGCATTTTGTCCACCCTGTGCGGCAAATATCTATTCGGACGGAGCCTGTCCCTCCTTCCCACGGGCCGTGGCCAGGCAGTTATATGACCACTCCCGACCCTTTTTCGGGATCCCAGGGAGTAGGCGTCGGAACTTGTTGAGGGATTAGTGGGACTTGGAACTAATTTTGAAAATTTGTTTATAGGCGTAATTGTTGAAAATAAATATGAAAATATTTTTTCTAGCAACTTTCTGTTTAGTTTGATACCAAACACCAAAAAAATCCGTTGAAAATTGAGCCGGGCGCAAGCATAAGACAACTTACTTTTGAGACAACCGTAGCCTCTTGAGCGAACAATCGGAAGAAAGGGTCATACCTCGTTTCGGTGGTATGCGATCCCTAAAGAGCGTAGGAAGGGAGTGGTTTGGGTGAAAAGGGTGGATTCCCAGATGTCCACCGCTGGAAAGAAAGAGTTCGGGTCATAAAAATATGAAAGGGCTAAGGGAGGCAGGCAGACAGAGAAGAGGTCACATGTTCAAGAACGTATTTCCCGCAGTTGCCAGTACACACGTACATGTACGTTTCCCGCAGCCTAAGGGTTAAAAGAGGAACATTAGTAGAACAGTTACAGGATAACCCAAACACATTTTGCTCATACGTAAGGGAAGTTCAAGGCAATAGATCAACAGTTATTCCACTACAAAACGAAAAATGCCAATTTTTAGCAAGCAGTTCGGAGATAGCCAACTTATTAAATTACTATGTTGAAAGTGTCATCACCAAGTCATCACAGATTACATCCGTAGAATTAAATGATAACTTCCAGCAAGAGATGCCACCTATCGATATTTGCACTCGCGGAATAAATTACTTGCTAAAATCTTTAAGTCCAAATAAATCACCAGGTCCTGAAGAAATTCCCGCCCACGTGTATAGAGAATTAGCTTGTGAAATAGCACCCAACTTGCAGAATTTTTTTTAGTAAATCCATCATCGAGCTCAAAGTACGCAAGGACTGGAAAATTGCTAATGTCACACTCATATTCAAAAGCGGTGATAAGGAACAGCCATCGAACTACAGACCAATATCTCTCACATCTATCTCTTTCAAATTCCTTGAACATATAATTGTAAAGTTCAGTTATGAGACACGTCGATATGCAGAACTTGTTAACAAAAAACGCGAATTAGAGAATTCTTAAGCAATCATGTGCAAAGGGTTGTATTAGATAGCGCTATCTTTAATGAAGTAAAAGTCACATCGGGTGTCCCACAGGGAAGTGTCATAGATCCACTTCTGTTCCTTTTATACATAAACGACATCGGTGAAACAGTTGACAGTAAGCTTAGATTATTTGAAGACAACGCAGTGGTGTATAAAGAAATTCGTAGCATTAATGATAAGGAAGCGCTAATTAAGAACCTCGAGGCAATACAGGAGTGGTGCGATGCGTGGCAGATAAAATTAAACCTGTAAAAACGCGTCGTCATGAATTTTTGGAAACGGAAAACGCTCCTTGTAACAGCTATTCCATACACAACAGCACATTAGAGACGGTAGAATCGATTAATTACCGGTAATAAACTGACTAATGATCTCTCGTAGAGTAAACATATTCGATAAATTACCGGTCTAGCTAATCATTAATTGGAATTTGTTAAAAGAGTACTTGGCAAGTGCGACGATAAAGTAAGGGAAATCGGCTACTTCTCCCTCGTTAGACTCCACTTAGAATATGCTGCCAATATCTTGGATCCTTAAGAGATAGGCTTGGAAACTGAGTTAGAACGCGTGCAGCGAAGATTGGTAAGACACATTAAAGGCAGTTATGATAATCTCATTAGTGTGAATAACTTTTTGCAACAACTGGGATGGGAAAAGCTTTCAGACCGTCAATTAAAATTTAGACTCTAACTATTATGTAAGTTCCAAACCAGTCTATTCTCTGACGACGTTGATTATATTTTACGAAATCCGACATACTACGGTAGATCAGATCATGAGAGTAAAATTAGGGAACTAGACTGCAGAACGGACAGATTTAAAATGTCATTTTTCCCACGAACGATAAGGGATCATAACAGCGGACAATGAGACTTTTAACTAAGTTTGATGATAGGAAGTGTAGCTCTTAGTAGTAGTATTACTCCCTAATACTTGCATCCTTATCAGTCACCTAGTACTAACAGCACGCAATGCATGTGTTCTGCATAACTCTTGAGTCTTTGTACATTTGTATATTTACAAAATACGTAGGTGTTTATTAACGGTCCCTCGAACATTGTGATAATATCTGTAGTGTAGTAGTGCATGCTTGTGAAGCTTCGCCTCATGACAAGCATTAGCGATTTATGCTAATGCATAATTAGTCGTAGTTACACTAACTTAAGAGTATAGTGTAATGCATGTTGATGATTACTCACTCCCTGCCACGTATCCCTGAGGTTGATTGCAGGGTTTTTGTAGATGTAGACTGCTCTATTGCTGCCTTTTTATTTTTTTCCGCGCGTCCTTGGTTTCGTACTCCTAGTAATAGGGAAATAGCATTTGGTTTCTATGAGTTCAAAAAGAAAGTGCAATTTATATTCTTGTAGAGGTTTGAATTTTGACATTCAAGTTATAAGGTATAAGAAATCTCCAATGGCCGTAATAAATTGGCACCACTCGTCAAAAATACGCCACAATTGCTGTGTTGGTTTGCGGGAAATAATTGGGGGAAAAAATCCACGCCAGTGACCAACCACAACCTCTCGACCAGAAAAACCCCTGTGGTGGTTTACGGGAATGTTACTTTCTCGCCAGGGACAACCACAGCCAACAACTGTTGCTTGACAACGCTCTGTTGAGCTAGATTCTCCCAGAAGTTGGGCCCGTTGAGTGTGTGAGTGAGTGAGTTCTTGAGTGCTTGTGAGTGTGTTTGTGTTCATAACCCAGGCATTCTTAGTTGGGTCTCATTAACCCGGCAAAGAATCCCTCATCGGGTCGAGTGTGGGTGTGTAACCCAGGCATCCTTAGCAGGGTCTCATAAGCCCAGCGAAGTATCCCTATTCGGGTTGATTGTGTGTGTCTGTGGTTGTCCCTGGCGAGGAAGTAACATTCCCGTAAACCACCACAGGGGTTTTTCTGGTAGAGAGGTTGTGGTTGGTCACTGGCGTGGATTTTTTCCCCCCAATTTTTTTCCCGCAAACCAACACAGCATTTGTGGCGTATTTTTGACGAGTGGTGCCAATTTATTACGGCCATTGGAGATTTTTTCTACCTTATAACTTTAAGAGGCCGTAGAGCTCACGTTCCCTAGTTTTGACATTCAAATCTGTGTTACTCATCTAATCGCAAGGTAAAACTGCCAGAAAGAGTCTTTTGAATCTAGCCTCCCCAAGTGTATAATCATTAGAATCATACAATAACTATATGATCCCTCTATTAATTTTCTTACCACTCGAGTAACAAGTTATGTAAATGAATTATTCTTTGGATGTAATACTTTGCAGTCAGATGCCTTTAGTCTTGACACAATCAGACCACGGGGGTTTCAATTTTTGTATGTTAGGTGAATTCTTTTCTTTTTTTTATATGAGCAGTGCATATTTTCTTGCATGGTATTATTTGGTTTGGAGTGTGGTGAAGATTTGGAGTGGTAAATGTTGTAGCGTATTTTTAAAACATCCCTTGAGTGGGTTGGTGTGTGGAGAGTGGTGTAGTTGTAGTCTCGTAAATGTTGTAAAGTTTAATCTTTTAAGAAAAAAATCTCCATAGTAGTTTGTTGATTGGAAGGAGTGTAGTTGTAGCATCGTCAATAATGTAGCGTATTTGTTTAAATAAAAAAATCCCATGCGTGGGTTGAGGATTGGAGACGGGTGTAGTTGAAGTCTTGTTTACCTCATAGCGGAGTTTGTTAAAGATAAAAATCCCCCGAGTGTGATGGTGGAATAGAGGGTGGTGTAGGTGTGGTCTGGTTAATATAATAGCAGTGGGTTGGTGAGTGTAGATGAGTGTAGTCATAGTCTCGTCAATGCTGTAGTGAAATATTTTTTAAGAATAAAAACCCAAGAGGTTTTGTAATTGGAGGGTGGTTACCTTGTGGTGTAGTTAATGTTGTCGCGTATTTATTTCAAGAAAAAGAACCCCCGAGAGTACTCGTGATTGGAAGGTGGTGTAGTTTAAACTTTGAAAAATTGTAAAGTATTTTTTAAAGAAAAAATCTCCAAAGTAAGTTGTTGATTGGAAGGGGTGTAGTTGTAGCATCGTCAATAATGTAGAGTATTTGTTTAAATAAAAAAATCCCATGCGTGGGTTGAGGATTGGAGACGGGTGTAGTTGAAGTCTTGTTTACCTCATAGCGGAGTTTGTTAAAGATAAAAATCCTCCGAGTGTGATGGTGGAATAGAGGGTGGTGTAGGTGTGGTCTGGTTAATATAATAGCATACGATTTTTAAGAAAAAATCTCCCGAGGTAGGTCGGTGATTGGAGGGTGTTGAAGTAGTAGTCTTGTGAATGTTTTTGTGTATTTGTTTAAATAAAAACACCCCATGATTGGGTTGGTGACTGAAGGCCGGTGTAGTTTCAGTGGAGTGAATTTTGTTGAGTATTTATAAATAAAAATAACCCCGAGTGGGTTGGTGAGTGTAGATGATTGTAGTTATAGTCTCGTCAATGCTGCAGTGAAATATTTTTGAAGAACAAAAACCCGAGAGGTTTGGTAATTGGAGGGTGGTGTCCTTGTGTTGTTGTTAATGTTGTAGCGTATTTATTTCAAGAAAAAGAGCCCCCGAGAGCATTCGTGATTGGAAGGTGGTGTAGTTTAAACTTTAAAAAATTGTAGAGTACTTTTTTAAGAAAAAATACCCTGAGTATGTTGGTGGTAAGAAGGTGGTGCAAATGTTCTGTGATAAATGTTTCTGCATACCTTTAACAAAAATCACCCGAGTGCGTTAGTGATTGAATTAGAGTGTTGTTGTAGCATTGACTACGTTTTACCGTATTTTTTAAAGGCATACAATCCTTCTACTGGGTTGATGATTGGAGAGGAGTGTAGTAGTATTCTCGTAAAAGTCGTAGAAAATTTTTTTAAAGAAAATCCCTTGATTGGGTTGCTAATTAGAGGGTGGTTTAGTTTCAGTGTAGGTAAAGTTGTTTTAATAACTTTAAAGAAAAATTCCCCCGAAGGGGTTGGTGATTTAAGGGTGGTGTAGTTATAGTTCCGTAAATGTTGTAGCGTATGTTTTAAAGAAAAAATTACCCCGAGCGGTTTGATGATTGAAGGTTTGTGCAGTTGTAGTGTGATAATTGTTGTAGCGTGTTTTTAAAATAAAATAAGCACACAAGTGGGTTGGTGATTGAAGTTGGGTGTAGTTGTAGCATTTTCAAGGTTTTACCGTGTATTTTAATGTAAAAAATATCTAGTGTATTGGTGATTGAAGAGAGCGGTGTAGTTGTAGTCCCATCGATGTTGTACCGTATATTTTTTACAGAAATAAATCCCTTTACAGCTTTGGTGATTGAAGGGAAGTGTAGTTCTTGTCTCGTAAATGTTATTAGGTATTTTTTTAAATAAATAAATATCAACTGAGGGGGTTGGTCATTGGAAGATTTTTAATAATTTAAATTTAATAATTAATTTAAAAATAAAATTTTCCGAGTGGTTTTATGATTGAAGGTTTATGTAGTTGTGATGTGGTCAATGCTGACCCGGTATACCAGCCGGTTTATTGGCTGCGATACTCGATATTTTGAGGTTTGGTTATGATAATGCTTTCATATATCGTGAAAACAAATTATGCGGAAAATGTGTATAGTCGAGATCCGGCTTCAGAAAAGGCTAAAGAGAATGGTGGTTGAAACAAATAAAATACCAGATTGTGAATACTTGCTCAAGCCGTCCAAAACAATTAAAATCTAGATTAATTTACGATATCAATGATCAATTACACGCCGATATAAAATTACATCTACAGTAACCATTACAAAAATGTGTCAATTTCTCCTGAAATACATTACGAGTTAAATTACGGTGAGAAAGAAAGTAGCGATTAGTAACAAAAGGTATTCAATTGTTAGTAATCGTTACCGGTAATCGGATTACTTGTTATCAATTAATTGCCATCACTTTCCATTATCGTATAGCTGTGGTTGAACTATACAGGGAAATAAAATCAGCCATTACAACTACTGGACTATTACTTGTTACTTTAACGGAAATTATTCTCTATTTGTGTTCCATAACCAAGGTCCATTATTAATTATGGAAGTTTTTTTAAGAAGCTTGTAACCGTAGCGGCTGGTTCATATTTTGCCAGAAGGTTTGGCAAGTATTGTAAGTTTGCATAAATATCGAAAAGACTTTAGTTCAGCCAGAAAAACTCTGCACTTTGAGTTTGCTAAATTAATTACCTTTATAAATTATATTTTTTCTGAGTGTTTTTTGGTTCATATAGCGATTTTATGCTTGCAAAACTTCCGCAAGTTAGTTATGTCTTGATTTAAATGTGAGCAAAGGTATGGGAATTGTAAAAATCTTGTTTATTCTAAGAAATATTGCATTTATATTAATATCTACAATGTGGCAATAGAGGTTTCAATTAATTACTACTAAAAATCTGTTATCGCCATTTGATGGTCTTACTTCTATTACCAAATTGTCATTTAAAAATTAGTTCTCAAAGTTATGTTAACCCATGGAAGTGACGTAGGTCGATACGTTTGGGGTGCAAGAATATGCGCATAGAGGCGTAGGGTAGTTGATCATGCGAGATAGATACATTTTAGACAGGTAGATATAAGATAGAATTATTTAAAATACTAAAGTATGTCATTGCGTAATAGTAACATTCATAGTATTTAAAATGTAAATTTTCATTTTTTATTTGGAGGGGGCAGGGAAGCCACGGTGGAGAGGGCAAGGGAGTTTATTTGAGACGGCAAAGGAGTTTCAGTTTGGTATTGCCAGCTCATTATATATATTCACAAGGGTCCGTGCAGTTCCAAGGCCTTTTATAGCACTCTGCTGCCACCCCACTTCCAAACTCCCTTTGTTTTTGTATCAATTTAAAGGCAGTTTTAGCAAAGAAGCAAGGCAGTGCGATTCAACATTGTTTCAGCCCTGTTTCAGATTTGTTTCAAGGGAGAAATTTTCACCTGGGTCATTAGGAAGTCGGGAACACAGTGATTGTTCTGTATTGTTTACCAACATTCTAAAGACAAATATTTGCCAAAAGGCTTCATCTCCACAACTGCAAGGATTGTATCAGTCAGATAATTAATACCATTTGTACTTATCGTTACACTTTATCCTTTTTGAAACCACAGAGATAGCGCATATAATTGAATCATCTCGGAAGAAAGAGATAATATCACACTAGCTGGGCAAACTTTGTTGGAATTGCATTTATTGAAACGCTAGTGATACATGGATATAATTAACTGAATAGTTATCAAATAAATAATTGAATTAAATAACACCTTTATGAAATGCGCTACTTAATTGATCAATGGATGGTTAACAATGATTCAAAACAGAGTTATAGCCGTCAGTTGCACAATGTGTCACTTAAATTCATTAGCTTGACAACACACGTCAAGTTTAAAAGGTATATTTGAATTAGGAGTCATCCAAAGTTCAAATAAACGCCAAACATGCCACAATATTTATATAAAATATCCTGTGCCTCAACACAGTTACAATGACATAATGTAAAACATACCGATTTTTAAAAAGGGAAGTTATCGATGTTTTCCACTCATATTTTCAGGGTTAAAAATATTACACTAGTATCACTCCGTGGGTAAAACTATCGACAAAATATGAAACGGCAAGAGGGAGTTCCTCAATTGGAGTGTCTTTGCGAATTCATAAGTAGTTGCTACTTTTAAATGATGAATGAAAGGTGGGAGTTTTGGAGTCTTCGCATCTCATACTAGAAGTTTAACATGATTTATATTTCTTGATAAGAGTTTCGTAAATAATGATTAATGTGGATAAGAAGGTCTATGGTAGTGTGCTCTCATTATCCAATCTATTAGAAACGGATGGAACGCAGATGTATACCATTCTTATTTAAGAGTGCATGGCTACGTGAAAAGAACAGACTTTATTCGTGTGCAAGTTGGATAGACTGTTTTCAAAACAGGAGTAAGTCAACGCGAAAACATAAATGCCATTGGTAGAAGTATCAAATCACTGTAGAAATGCTTACTTTTCTTTTTAGGGAGAATACTTCCGTTTGGCGCTTCGGCGGGTTGCAGACATGGGTCGGGTGACTCGCACCAGGAGGGTGTAGAAAGCCCCGAAGAAGAGGTAAGTGACATCAGCGCCAATTTTGATATTAGTGGCGGACTCACGTACTTCACTCTGGGTGTGACGTAAGCGATGTTGGTCACATAAACTAAGTCGGGCGCTAGATTTCATTGAAAAAGGCCGGGCATAGAGGGGTTGGCAAATTTTGCCTCAGGTGACTATGATTTCATGTATAACGCGATACATTTACTAGCGATTGAAGGAGGCAGAGAAAGGAGGAATGTTCTCGGTGTGAGACACACCACGGTTTTATTTGAACTCCTCATTTTAGAATCTAAAATATCTTCTGTCACCTTACTGTGATCCCTTGCTTGGAATACTTTATCTATTTCCCCATTTAAGCATTTCTTCTTTAGTTCAGGAGTTCTAAATGTATTTTTCCTATCGATGCACTCATTTAGGAGTAATATAGTGAAAGCTGCATTAGACGAAAACATCTTTTCTTCCTCAGTTGTTTTTTACCCTATGTTACCATTTATATACGTTCTGACTCAGCATTTCATTGAGCCCATCGCAGCAGCTGAGGTGTGGCATAAGCTGGGTCTTCATTAAGATTACTTTCACGAAAACTATGAGCCTTTGCATTATATCACCCAATTCCTTTTACATACATATTTTAATTGAAAAAGTTTTTTCTGAGTTTACACTGAAAAATATTCTGTAAAATATTCATTAACTGTGAAAAAAGGAAGTTCATGTGAATACAACTAATTGATTCATAGAATGTCACAAAATGATAGAATCCCTATATGTTTTTTCCGTTCATCAGCCAATATTATGCCGAACTATTGTGAATGGGTATTTAGTTGAGTTCTTTATTCATTTTACACATTTCAAACGCCCAATGTCCTCCGGATTTCATGAAAGTATTCGAAAATCACAATGTGTCAAATTTTGATGACAAATTCGTCCAGATTCAATTGAGGTTAATTAGAAAAAAATAATTACGGAGCGTGGCTTTACGCTTAAAGTCACGTACCGAAATATTTTTTCACAGGAGTACATTTTCAATGAAATATTATTATTTACACTTGGATGAACACACATGTATATATAAATAAACTCCATAGCCTCATATCTAATCTAGATATATTATTCCATATCTGTTGATTCTGTGAATTAAATCCTGCGAAGATGTATCCACCGTTTTGGCTGATTAGCTAATTTTAATTTATCCGCGAAATGTCCAGCCTCTTATACTTGCCGATTATAAAGAATCAATAAATATTCCAGTCAATGGAGATTTTAACCCGGACAAAATACATGAATTGCTGACAATTGGCATGTAAATAGTTTAAGGTGTAAACAATTTAGAAAAAAAATGTTTCGCGGAATTCAGTAATCAAAAGCCAAAATATTATTTAACCCTCGAGCGGGCGCGCCCTTTTTTTTTCACAAGACCGGGCGCGCGGCGTACTTTGTCCAATACATATTTAAAGCCAAGTAACAATCGCTTTTGGTTGTATTATTTGTTTTATTTTCATGAATAATGTTTTTGCACTTTATATGAACATTATGTGAATCTAATAAACAAATTATATTGCAATCATATTATATAACAGTTTACTTTAAACATTTGATAGAATGATACACGATAATCAATTACATTTCAATACAGTTTCCTTATTCGTCTGAGTTATTGTCTTCAGCACTACATGTTTGACAAATATATGTGGCTTTTACATGCATCTTACGAGAAAATTGATTGCAAAAATCACATTTGATTGTTGTGTCCCCATTTTCTTTACTTCCGTAGAGCACACATCGTCCACGCTTTTTTTCTCTCGTGGTGTTGACTTGTAAATTGACACTCCACTTCTTCTCGATACTTTGAAAGGAATTGCTTTACATCGGAGGTTAGTGAATTGTTTTTGCTTTTATTGTGAGATAGGGCTTCATCAAAGCGAATGATAATTCCTTTAAAAACTTTCTCCTAGGTTGCCTCGTATTGTCAGGGTTAGAATAATCAAGTCCCTGAGCATTTATACCCGCTACATTCATAAGTGATATTTCATTCATTCATAAGAATACGGACAATGGCCATCGTCGGGTAATACGACTTACGGAATAGGAATTCCACATCTGATCAACGGTGTCTACTCCACCCTTAGTCATATTGTAGTCTAATGTAATTGATGGCTTTTTTGTCTCCTCATCAACTTCGGGTGTATAATGCATTGTTGACAGTACTATTACAGGCTTATTTCTTTTTGGTACGTGAGACACCACTGTAGCATTTTTTTGAAATCCAAAAAGACATGAACCTACAAAACGATTTTTATTAGCTTGGAATTCCACGGGTATCTCTTTTTTGTTTTTCCTTAACATGCCAATACATGTGATATTTTTTTCTAATAGAGAAATGGCCAGAGGATAGCTGGTATACAAATTATCAAAGGTAATATTCCTATTTGTCCCCGTAATATCACAAATCAATCTCTTTACTATGTCCTCTGGCTTATTGGACACAAAATATGGCCCTAATTCTTGTTTGCCACAGTATATATCTATGCTGCGTGTGAAAAAAGTCTTTGAATCGCAAAGAGCGAAAAACTTTATCCCGTACTTTGCTGGTTTGTTGGGAATGTATTGTATGAAACTACTTCGACCGCGAAAAGCCTCTAATTTTTCATCGGTTGTTACATACTCACCTAAATTATATGTTCTTCTACAGTTCATCGTGAATTTATCTAAAAAAGAACGCATTGCTACCAATTTATCTGTTTGTCTTCTGACAATTCGTGTTTCTTTATCATCAAATCTAACAGACCGCAATAAGAACAAAAATCTTTTGTAGCTCATGCATTCTCTAAGAATGGGCATTCCTGTTCCATCCGAGGACCAAAGCTCTTCAACATTTGTATGTTTTCCCTTTCTGGTCCCGACAAGATAAAGCAACACTTATAAGGCTAACATTTCCTCTCGTGTTGTTTCTTTTGCCTCTCTGTCCCACGAATATTGCACGCTCAATTTTTTTCCTTTCAATGTAAAGATTTGTGCATAGCACAATATCGTCTACCATGCTAATTTCAATTATTTTATGAAATGCAGGAAGAACATCGTGTATTCCTTTTGCACACTGCTTTGGGCCAGGTAATATTTTGACAATATTTTGTCTTCTGGTCTTGGATTGTTTGGAGAAGTCAGCTTATCTCCACTTACACATACGATATCTCCCAATAAAATAGTCACTATTCGCTGGATGTCCGTCTGAAATGTCTGCCTCATCCTCAGAAGATGTCAGGAAACTCTCAGAATCGTCCCCGTGATCACACTTGGTTACTACTTCCTCGTCTTCATCGGATTCAGGGCTGTCTAATATTTCCTCTTCTTCCTCTTCGTCACGTAATAAACTTTCAATTTCCTCACTTCTTATATTACGGGCTCTAAAATAATGTAAATAAAGCAATGTTGATAATGCAAAGTTTATAGTAAACAATGAAAGATAAAAGAATCTACTTCAAAAATAGAAACGAAAATTTGTTCCTAACCCATTATGAGAGTGTAGATTACTCAATAAGTATGCTATATTGAGTCATATAAGTTTGTTGAAGTTTAATAAAAGTAATAGCCTTTCCATCAACATTTCACTAAACTATCGTATTTCATTTACCGTGTCGTCAAAATAACGTCATATTGTGTCGTATGTTTGTGAATTTTAGAGAAAAAAAGAACTTACAAAACAGAACGTGCCATTGTCCAGTACCAAATATTCGCCAACTTCAATCACTTTGTAAAAGAGGTAGTGGATAATCAGAAGCCAAAGTAATCCCGCAAAAATACTACAAATAAATTCTAAGTCTATTTAATCATTTATAAGGAATTTTTCAAAACTTTGTCATCAATGAATAAATACCTATACAATTCCAAGAATTTCGCAGTGCGATGGAAGTTGAATATATGACTATTTACCGACTAAATTTTAAAGATATATAACTTGTATGAATATGGTCCTATGCTCAAAGAAAAGACTAATTTCACACTTCCCATCGCCCTCCAATTCAGTTCCTTGCACCTGATCGAAGGACGGACGCAAAGCAAATGATAAGGCACTAGAGGTACACGGTCGGTCGCGTGGCGTACTTTGTACGCCACGGGTGACTCTCCAGACTGACATTGTGATAGAAATTCTCCTACACTTCTGTGAGTTATGGAAACACACTCAATGGAAAGTCAAAATGACACTCGAGGAATACACGATATCTTTAATGATTAGAATTTAGACACAGAGTTGTAACAATCTGTCACATAAAATTGGCGTACTTTATACACCAGCGCGCCCGCTCGAGGGTTAATATAAATAAATTTACTATATGCTAAAAAATAAATGTAGACCGTATACAGTTCATTCATGTTTCTGAGTATGATGTTGAATGATGTAAGCAAGTTGGAAATAATCGATAATTGGTGTTTTTCGATGTATATCGATGTAACTTGGGCCTATTTTTTTAATGCCAATACATTTCGATGTCCCCGTGGCGACGCGTCGGTTGCCATCCGGGGAGTCACAAATTGTTAGCGAACACGCAACAAAAGGCGAAACATATATTGACTTTTAATAATAGTTCCTACAGCCTATGCGACTACTACGTACAATTCGATATATTTCTAAAAATTACGTCAAAATCACCACTTTTCAATGAGGTATGACCTTGAAATTCAGCATGGACCTTTCTCAAAACATTAGTCACGAGGAAAAATCACGAACACCGGAATGTTTGTACCGCAATATTCCACAAATAGTTTAAAATGACGGATTTTTTACCATCCCAAAATGAACACTTTCGGTTTTCGTGCCCTATCTTTTATACTATGGGTCGTAGCTCAAATTTGTGAACAGTTTTACAATGTAAAATATTGATCATTTAAATTGGGAGACAACATCAGGACTGACTAACATGTCTTTGTTGGTTGTTGACCATGTAGATGCATTTGCTGGAGGGAATTTTTTAAAAGAATGCAATTATATATAAAGAAGGCAATAATGGTGGAAAACCATCTTCGACGTGAAGACGCGGGCATATTTCTGCAAACGTCTCTTGTAAATTGTTCGTGTTGAATATTCATTGACCTACCCTATGTCTGTGTTCCTACATATTCTCCAATGAGCAATTAACGGTATTATTTTCAATATTCAACCATACTTCCAACCAACGCCTTAACTGCCACATAAATAATGTATTCTTGTATTTCCTCCATTCATGGAATGTTATCGTGTTCATCTCTCATGTTTTCGTTTCTTTGTTCCCTGCAGGAGAAAACTGTGCAACTCGAAACTTAGATCGTAAGGCATGAAACCTCAACAGACGAACATGGCTTCTGAAGATATGCACAAGGTACTCAGAGAAGAAATAATAAAGAATGACAAGGATGAAGTGAGGAAGATTTTGAATGAAAATGCAGACATAAACTTAAAAATGAAGATTGGCGACAAGGAGAACCTGATAAACGTCGCCATCGAGAATGCTGATGTTGACATGTTAGCGCTTCTACTTGGCATTCAGGGTCCCCCGTATGAACGTGCTAATGCGATATCCGACTCTAAACATCATCTTGTAAACAGTGTATGTGATTCAGAAGGAAACACACCTCTCATGAAAGCCGTGCTGCACGGAAAAGTAGATATGGTATCTCTGCTGTTGCTGTCTGGTGCAGAAGTGAACTACTTCTCGCAGCGATCTAAAATGGCAGCGATAGACCTTTCCACTGACCCCGAGACAATCCTAGAATTGTTTAAGAGCGATTCAAAATTCCCCATCGAGGAAGAGAAATCTGAAGAGTTGCAAAAACTTATCTCTAAGGATCAGGGTCTGAGTGATTTCTTTAAAGAGAGGGATTCCGTGCATGAATTAATAAAGAAGAGAGACACAGTAGCATTGAAATCGGTCCTTTCCTCTTTAGAAATGGACCAAAAGCGAAGAATGTATTTCGTAAACAGCCAGGGATATTCCATTTTGCACACTGCAATTGAGAACAAGGCGTTTGATACCTGGGCCAGTTTAAAGAGCCTGGGTATGTATTATGCCACTGAGAAGGAAAAGAGAAAAGAGGAAGGTTATGAGGAGATGTGTGAGCGAGCCTTGTCCAAACTCCTTATTCCTCTTAAGGGTTGCCATTTGATGAAGCTCTTGTCCAAATCTGCTATTCAAAATGGGGATGGTACTGAGTTGGAAACTGTTAAACAGTATTTCGACTACTTAAATGAAATCGAGACAACAAAGACATTGATGGAGGTGCTGCAAGACGCTGAAGGATTGCAGATTGCCTTTGATTTGGAAAGCACAAACATTGTGAAGTTACGACCGTGTAGTTCAGATGGAGAAAGAGGCTTAACAGACATAAAACTGTTAAAGATATGTGCTGCAGCAAAGAGAGATGAGAAACATGGCATACCGGAGATATCCAGCAATTTAGCCCATGAACTGTGTCATTTTGTTATGGAAGTGGTTTACGAAAATAATGGCCTTCCGTATAAAAAAGATGACAAGGAGAGGGAAAAGGAATATAAAGGGGTGATGGATAACATCATAAAGTTACCTGGGTGTCAAGAAATAATCTCAAAGGTTTGGGAAGGGGAAACCTACAACTCGGGTGTCTATGGACAAGAATTGATAGTTCGGGTACCGGAAATGATGGCCTTTTACAAAGATAAAGAACCAGATTTCTCTAGCCGTTTAAATTACCAGGAGAAGACATTGGTGTCCTATTATGAAAAGAATGTAGAGCCTGATTTAAGGAAATATATTGATGGAAATTATACAAGTGGCAGGATGTTTTGTAGAAGTCTGATAAACTACCAGCAACTTTTCTCTTTGGGGGAGAGAATTCAGGTAACAGAAGGCATCAAAAGAAAGCCAATTATTGAAAATTACAATTTCCTTAAAGTAATTAAAGCATCAAACGTGAAGCTGGCTCAAAGCCACTTGAAATCGTTCCTCGAAAAAGAAGGCAAAGATGATCCAGTCTTTTTTGACTGGTCCTCATATGAACAAATCTCAAGGAACAAAATAGAAGACCCAAATTCCCGAAATGGTATCAAAGAATGTCTTAAGTCAGGAGAGATAAAGACACTTGTAATGACATGGGACATTGATGAAAAACCAGTTTTCTGTGGAAAAACAAATTGTGAAGGTATTTGCCCAGGTAGTTACTTCAGTGAGTATACAGATTTCGTTTACCTATTGGTCAGTACAAAGTGGAATGTTCTGAAAAATGTTAAGTCGAACAACTACATCTGGGATGACCTCTCTCGGTGCACTAAGAAAATAATCCAGGAGAAGGAGGTTAAATTTTGTGGTGAGAGTGAGGAGTTAAAGACTTTAATCACTCGTTTAGAAGGGGAGGATTATTTTAATAAATTTATGAGGGAGTGCTTGGTTTCCGAGGACATTAATTTGCTCTTAGGAAAGGAGGGCATCGAAGTGGGTAAAACAAATTCATTTATGGATGGACGGACTAAAAACATGGTCTTAAAACAACCAGAATTATTCATTGACCGAAAAATTATCCAAAATGTCGTAAACTTCGATAAGGATATGCTAAAAAGATTCGACAAGGATTTGTTTTTTGTGAGTAATGCTGCTATGAATGATCTTTGCAAATGCGGAATAAGTGACAGTGACATTAGACAATGGGATGATAGCACTAGTAATGATCCAGCACGCTGCTATATATTGCCTCCATCGCTTGATGTAAACGAAGATTCGGCTTTCCTGAAGGTTTTGGAGCATGTCCGTAGTTGGCCTAAAGAACAGGTGAAAACATTACATCACTTGAAATTGAGAAAAGACCTCTTTGCACACATAAAATCTGTGAATATTCAAAGTGAAACTGATTTGGATATAGTAGACTGTTTAAAATCTTGTACATTCCAAAGACGGCTTGAAACTCCAGACTTCGAAAGCTCAGATCCATTCTTGCTAGCTGATGAACCGGGTACTGGGAAAACAACCTTCCTCTACTCAATGCCTGTGAAGATCAAAGAGAATCATCCTCAAAAATGGGTTTCAATTGTAGACCTAAGTCTACCAACAGTACAAAACATTTTGGAGACAATGGAAAAAAATAATGGTTCTTTAGAAAAAGACTCCTTTGACTCTTTGTTCTCGATGGTTGAAAGTGGGAAGAAGGAGTCACTGGAGAGGAAGATTTTTGATGAATTCTGCAAGACAAAAAATTACATCATTGTCATTTTTGACGGATTTGACGAGATCTGTCCATCCCACAAAGAAGTTGCCACCTTATTCATTGAGTCTCTTAATAAAATCAACGTCAAGCTGGCTGTCTCCACTCGTCCTCAGGAGAAATTTCATCTGGAGGAGAAATTGGATGTAATATCTCATCAGCTGGAGCCATTCAGGAAGGTTGACCAAACATCCTTCCTGAATAGGTATTGGGGACAGCTCTTTAGTAGGTTGGCGCTTCCTTTGTGGAAGGAGAAAATGGAGTGTTCCATTGAAAATATCGAAAATTTATACAAAGAAAAGCATGATGATCGCATCAAGATATTAATATCTGAGATGAAAGAATTGCTGGTGAAAGAGAAATCAAGGAAAAAGAATGAAAAGAAAATCAATTTCACACCTGTGGCTGAAATAATTCTTTCGGTCTGGGAGCAATCGGAAAAAGGCCTGGAAAAGTTCACGGAGACTCCACTCCACCTGCACATGCTTGGCGCTCTTGTTTTTGAGGATTCCTTTAAGATGAATCAAATACTGAACAGTGGACAACTTTATCAGCAATTTTTTGACCTAAAAATAAAAATATACAACCAGGAAAAGGCTCATAGTTCCAGAAACGTCCAGTCAAACGAAATGAGCAGGGGTTTTCAAGAGTTATTCTCCGAAAAACTGGAAAAATTATCGGCCAACATAATAGAAGGAAAAAAATCTTGTGAAATAACAGATAAGGAAATGAAGTGGGCCTGTGGCATTGGCTTGGTAGTCAAAAATGGTGAAGACTACCAGTTCATCCACAGGACCTTCGCAGAGTTCTTCTATGCCAGGAGGATGCTGAGAAAGGCAGGAAAGAAGAAGGTAACAAAGCTGTGGCTTGAGAAACTTTTCGTTGATGACCAGTATGCAAGGGTGAGGAAATTCATCGAAGATATTTTATATCTCTTCTCAGAAGAGTCAAAAACAGCAGAAGATTTTTTGATGCTGAAGAAGGCTACCTTGAATAATTCTGTCTTAGATGATAATTCATATCTGTTAAATTCTATGGGTCGCATTGTTTATGAATGCCGTGTCCATACTCTGCAGTATTTTTCGGACTCGTTTGGAGAAAGTGTAGCAAGAGTGTTAATTCAGGAGTTCGATATTAATGACTGCAATGATTCCCTTAAAGACATTTATAGGGAAATGGAATATTTTGTAGAAAGTGATGGTAAAATGGGGTATTTATTTAGGTTCTGCTTCTATCTATGGAGAAAATCCACTAATTATGCAGCATTAGTGAAAATAATTTTGGATTTGGTGAATAAGTACGAATTGTGTGATGACATTAAAGAGAATTTACTGACCACTGAGGCAGAATGGCTACTTCCTGTGCCTTATAATGATAGGGGGAAAGGTGATTGTACTTTAAAGCACACTGAAGAAGTTTTGAACATATTGTTGGAATACAAAGATATATTTGGTGATACAATGAGGGAATGGATGACCTTACAATGTGATTGGTTTCCAAAGTATTGCTTAATCCGAGTCTTCACCTCATGCTTTGACTTATTTCCTAAAGTGTTGGAAAGGCTTTACGATGAAACACATCTGAAGAATATGATTAAGGAAGAGGGAATAGTTTCAAGCATATGGATTAATGTTACTGGTGAATGTGGACGTCTTAAAACAGAGCAGGTTTGGAACTTTATCAAGAAGGGTTTGGGATCGGATGTAACTCACCTAATAAATTATCTTGTGTGGAAAAATGATGATGGGTTTAATGCTTTGTTCCACTCCGCACGCAATGACGACCCTGAAGTGATCGAGTTCATCTGGGAATTAGCAGGTGAAATGATGGATGTTGATTGTAAGAAACAGTGGTTATTTTATAGTTTTAACTTGAAAGATTATAATGAACCTTACGGAATGTGGTTAGGTTGGAGTTTCCATAGGTTTCTGGCAGGGCAGGTTAATTGTGGGTTCCTGTCCGGAGATGAGTTTTTCCGCTTGCTGAAGTCTAAAGATGAAAATGGAGAGTTTTATATCCTAAATGGATATCCTTATGGTTTATTCTCTCACGTGTTACCCATTGAACACAACATAACCTATGAGTCATTCATGAAAGAGATGTATAATATGGAATACTTTTATAATTTTGATATATGGTTGTACAACAAGTCATCCCATGTATTAAATGAAGATCTGAAGGATGCAGTTGAAAAAATATTCGAGGAAGTGATATCTCGTGACACATACGGGTTGGCTGACCAAATGGAAGTGGATGAAAGTGGTTATTTAGTTGGCGAATATGATTTTATAGGAAATATCCACCAGGACAGATTTAAGTTCTTTGTTGCGGCTTTCTACAAACAGGTCGAGTTCTGCAGGGACCATTTCCAAATAGATGGACTCGTCAAGTGCTTGAAGGGGAACTGTATATACTCGTGGTTGGGACCTAATATTTTATATGAAGTTCTTTACTATTTCCCACCACTGATCCTGGGCTATGTGTACAGCATATTGATTAAGTCTCTTCCTAGAGATGATTTCCTTGCAATCCTGTTTGAACCAGATGAAGATGGAGGGACAGTGTTTCATAAATCGATTTGGGTCCCAGGTACAGAAGTAATATTCGGAATTGGATTTTCTTATTGGAGTAAATTGAACGATGTGGTCCGTGCTCTTCTTGGTGAAAGTGCTGGATCAGCCAATACAAATGAAAAATTCTTCGAGCAAGAAGATCGTGGGTCATATGAGGTTGTTGAGGAGGAATTGGTCAGATGGAGGAGAATTTGGAGAAGTATCAAGATAGAGGAGGGCCAATCGGAGATAACACTCCGTAAGGATGAGGAGGAGATTGAAGAAATGATGCGACGTGCAAAGAGAAGGAGAGAGATTTTAAAAAAAGAGGAGGAGAGAGAAAGAAGAAGAGAGTTTATCGTGAGGATTTGGAGGAGGTTTCGGAAGTGTTTAAGAAGATGTGTACAAGCCAGACGAAGGAGGAGAAATCGCAGATTACACTCCCGTCAGGTAACTGATTAAGATGAGAGCGATGAAGATGAATAGGAAGATGAGAGTGATGAAGATCGGGAAGAAGAAGAGATTGATGAAAAGAAACGAGAGGAGCAAAGAGGAGGAGATCGTTTTAGAGGAACAGGAAATAAGTCATGAATTGGGATTAGTCAAATGGAGAGCGTCGGCCATTTTTATATCAACCTCAAATAGAACACACGTTGTGAACAATTTTCATCCATGTTTTTGAAAATGTGTACCTATTAAGTTAAAAACAGGATGTATACATATTTTTACACTGGTCATGAACAACTTGTATTAAGTGCATGTAAGTTTTAAAACCATATAAGTACATATTGCCCCATTCAGTCACATTATTTACTGAGTATCATTGTATCATAATGTACTTCTGTAATATATATGGGACCGACCCTGAGTTAACACTCTAGATATTCCACGAGTAAATTGTATTAGAAATGAATATTGGGTATCCCATCTCTGATATGTAATTAACTGCTGATTTTTTGCTAATTAAGTAATGTCGCTGAATCAATACCAAAAATGTATGTCCATTCAAATGCATGTAAAATATTGTGAAATGTATTCTGTATTTCAATTGTCTATTGTACTATATATTTCAATAGGGTCCTGCTTTCAATTGTACCCATGTTAGTAATTTCATCGTTGTCTTTATAAACATATTGTTGAAAGATCACATGCTCATATTATATTAAATAAAGGGAAAGGTGTAGTTATTTATTTAGTTTGGTTTGTACAATGAATATATCGGAATATTAAATGTAATTTTATTCCAGAATTATCATGAAATATACATCTCTACATACAACCATATATGTCATGGTATGTTGATTTTCGAATGGTGAAATGTTTTGTGTTGAATGACGTGGTTGAGAAGTTTGACCGGGACTGATATTTTAAGTAGCGGACATGGAAAACATTAAGGACGAGAATTTACGTGTGTACTTCCATCAGAGGACATGTTTTAAATTCTCAAGCAAACACATTAGAATGAGAAATTATAATAAGTGCATGTTACAATTAATCTATAAGCAATTGAATCGTTACTGCAACATTAACGTAAATGTTGGGAAGCACAGCAAATTAGCTTCGGTAAATAAAAACCCCTTTATGGGAATAAGAAATAACAGTAAGCAGGTATTGATCGATGAGCTATTCAAGTAGTTGTTACAATTGAGAGCCTGAGAGTCAAAGTAATGCAAGTAACATAAGCACGAAAAACGATATAAGTGCTAGATGTTTTTGATCTTCTTTATAATTGGCAGTTCTATCCTTAGCTTATACTAAATGCTAGTGAAGTAGATCTTTTTAATTATTCATAAGTATCGTTTGTATTTATGGAATAGCTGACTCTGGTGGTTCAATGAATATTACCCTTGGATCAACTTCTTTGGAATTCTCGAGAAAGTAAATAATTTCTTTTGGCATCAAATCCCTGGTGATATAGTAATGGTTAGAATTAGATAGGCATCTTCAAAATACATTGAATAGTTAAATATTTACATAATACCACTTTTTTAAATAAAGTAGTTGAAAATTGTCAAAATAATGTCATTAGGAAGTGACGGGAATTACAAATGAATAAACTGGAAATCGTTTTGGCCAATGGATGCCATATGGCACCAGAGAAATTTACGATAGGAAAATTGAGATAATTGTAAATAAAATTTCAGAAAAATAGTTAAAATGTGAAGAATAATGTATACAGAACATTATATAAAAATATGCATTTAATATTCCCTTCTTTCTCCGAATATAAGCAGTTTTTGTGGTCTCAAACAGGGAAAGAAGTTAATACGCGAATTTAAGCTGCACTTAGTGCATCCCGTAATACCTACAATATTTAAAAATTGGAATTTTATGTCTGTTTTATTTTACCTATGTAACTGTGACACAATGTTACCTATATTATCCTTTAATATATTAGTAAATTGAGCACAAATTTGTCCTTTTTCATCATTATTTATTACTTTCCCCATGCCTTAGGCGAGTTAACCTGGAGCGTACGTGTGAGTACGAATGGCTGGTTTACTCATATCGGTCATTTTGATGAATTTTTAACAATTTTCTCGAATTTTAGCCGCACCTTGAATAAAAGCCACACTCCGATTTTGAGGCCCCAAAATCGGAGAAAAGTGCGACTTATATTCGGAGAAATACGGTAGTTTATTGTACTTTAATGATGAACATTCTTTGTCGGATCTCCCATTTCCTCCTAATCGAAACTAGGTGTAACTTCACTCATCAATTGCTGCAAAGATCCCGAATAAAAAATTTCCAAAATCGCACTTGACGATACACCAAACCAGCCATATAAATACAATGTTGCAACATTATTATCGAGCTCTCCTACTCTTAGATACAAAATGAAATAATCACAGGTGTCGGATGATGCCATTATGGCACCCTTAGTCTGCCGAGGGTCTAAGAGGCATCCACAAGAAATTAGTGCATGCAACCCACTATGCATATTATTCTCACATGTTTCTGTTGATGTTGTCATGCTTATTGAAGCTTCTCATGTCATATTTATTCAGGTAGTGCAGGAAAACTAATTTCCCATTGGTGCTATGGAACTTATGCTTTAGCTATTTCATCTGTATGCACATCACATGTATGTCAATACATTGGTAAACTTTTGTTTTATTTCGGTTGTGATTTTAGTGTGCTGAAAGCTTTACAAAATCTTTTTGCAAAGTAACAGGCCACCAATTCCATGATTGTGATACTCCGTCGCTGTACAGTTTAGCACCCTTAATCCGGAACTGTCGGGATTTGAGCGATGCCGGATTAGGGTTTTACTGGACTACGGGTGCTTTGGTAGTAACCAATATAATTATGGGGTCCGTGATAATTATCAATGAGAGAATTCGATAAATTATAGTAAATTCAGTGACATTTGAGTAAATTCTTTATAATTTAACAAATTATTTGAAAAAATTTAGAGGTAAATGTTTCACACTTGTATGAAAGTCACAGAGAAAAAATCATTCTGCGCGGCCAGTTCTGCAGTTCTTTGAATTAAACTGTTTTTAAATTCACAAACACAAAATCAGTCAACCGCGTAGTATGGCAAAATGGCAGAGTGAAAATAATGCATAAAACATACTGCTGCACATAAAAAAGTTTATTGTTATTAATTGATAAATAAAATAAATAAACAAAAAAGTTTCACAGTTCCAATGTTTTTAATGCAATCCTTATGCCGCTGTGTTAAATACGATGTCATCTGATTCAATGAGTTGTCTGCTGTACCCTTGTGAAGGGGTGGTGCTGATATACAACCCCTTCAACCCCATCAACGCTTGGTGCCACGGGTGCTAGGAATTTAATTTTTATAGCATGTACTGATGATCAAATACGTCATGGTTAAGATTTGATTTAATTAAGAACTCATCCTTTCGATAGCCCATGAAGTGAGTATTTAATATTCAATGCATAAAAAATATCTATTGAATTAATTTATCTGTTACAATCACTGAATAAATGCTTACTAAAAAGTCTATATATTTTTGCCCTGAGTCAATGGGATGCCAATGAGATGTCATTTCAAAGTAATTCACGTCTATTGTGTTGTACTATCTCCAGTTGTTCAAGCACATCCAGTCGTCGGCCTTTTGAGTTCAATGTAGGAGGAGTCCACTGGGTAGGTAGTGTATGAGAACTCCGTCAGATGTATTTCCATAAGCGACAATGGGAAGCGTTCTTCCCTCGTCTTTGGCATGTTTCTTAAATCTTATTTTGAAATTCCTTCCCGATATACCAATATACGATGCCCCACACGTGTCGTATTTTAGTTTATACACTCCACTTCTCATGTTTTTGTTCAACTTGTCCTTAGAGTTGCCGATACACTTCATTAAGTTCACTCGGGAATAAAACAGTTTTAAATTGAGTCTGTACTGTACATGAAAAAGAAAAAAAATCACAACACATTTTAAGTTGCTTAAACGCTATATAAAAAGGTAACCCTAGTATAAACAAGAGACTGAAATGTAATCTCGTACCCCCTGGAATGCTGTCTCACACAGCTGGTTTGACAACACTGACTTAGACCAAATCAATGCAAAGACTTGACTGTTCTTGTAGGATTAAGCAATGGACAGATGTTGTCGGCATTCCGTTTGCCATTAATCGGGAGAAGATGAATGGATTCTACCTTTGCGGACGTCACTTCAACCGAAACCAGTTCCGAGATGGGTACCGCACCACTCTCATACATGGAGCGACTCCGACGATCACCAGGCGGGAATTGGATGGTGACTTGGTGGTTGTCACCGGTCAATCACCAAGGTAACCTCGTCAGTTTTAAAGGCAAAACTTCGGTAAGTGCTGCATTCCCCATTATTTCCTACACTTTTTCTTGTAAATGTATTCTAAATTCCACGCTACACATGTGAATTGTTTCTTCAGTTATCAAGTGGTAACCACACACCACAATAAATCTCATTTTCAACTGTTTTTTATATGATTTTCAAGTAATTTTCATCAGTCGTTGGGAATTAATTTGTAATGTCTGTATTTCGTGGTAAAATGTTTGGTAAAATATTTCATAAAATCAACAAATTTTATAATGACTGGAAGTTCGTGGAACTATCATTTCATGGTAATCATTGCTATTAATTAATGCTTTCACCTGATCATATATACTCTCATATTTAATCACAATAAGAGAGTATACGTATGTAAACAAATCCTCAGCTCCATTGAGGACGATCATAAAGTAACTAAAAAAACAATACAGATAGTTTTTAACCAAAACTTCATCCAAAAGAGATTGCATTTATCACTTAAAGTGTTCTCAATGTGTCTCATAGGTGACAGTTTGGTCTACATAGCGGTTTTGTGAATATTTATACCTTGATCAAGCAATTATGTTTTCCTTATAAATCATAAAGTTTTCAATAAATATTTTTATAAAACTCTTTTATAGAAAATGTTACCGTGAGCAAGAGGTATGACTGATTTATCAAAATTTAATAAAATGGAAAATCGGTTGAAAATGAGATTCAAGACAGTTTAGAATATTAGCGATTCATCCAGCGTGAAACAAATGCGGAATCAGACGATGACGTCACTGAGTGGCCTGCGCCCCCTTTTGGTTTGGCATGTCAACTGTCATCACTGCATTCAAACACATTTGCTTTCAACGCTACGTCTTAAATAAAATAAAACTAAAAGACTTAGAGTCAGATTCATACTCGACACTTTAGGCTAAGTTATACATAATATGGGCTAAAGTGTCCTTTATGGGTGTCATAGGCGTCACTTAAGACGAAATAACGCTAAAGTGTCACTTTACGGTAAAGTGCTCCCAGGAGCTCACTTTAGATGCTTAAGTGATTTTTAAATATCATCAAAAATGGATGCCCTGGTTGTAAACAAATTTGAAATCCTAGTCGACTGGGCTGATATCGCCAAGGCAATGGAAATGGTTGCGAGAAACCATCACCGGATATTAGTAAAGGCCGTTTCATACGGTATATATTTATTTGCACCATCTATAATTGATATCACTATTCAAATTTCCTGACACAAGCGTTAACAAGGAAATCGTGCGGTGTAAAACTGCATATCGTGCGAACGCTTTTGAGATTGCATGAATGACTAAAAGGAAAATATAAACTAATCTAATTCTATTCAGAAAAACATACAATTTCATTCAGTTTGATACATTCGTTCGAACAAATAATCGCACAATGTAAAACGGCCTTTACGACATGGAAATATAAATCCTCGGAGAATGAGGTGGGCCAGGGAAAGGAACTGGACCCCTACCCTGAATGTGTGGAGCCTGTGGCTTAGTCCGGGTTAAGCTCTGCCCACAACTATCCAAAACGAACTTCGGGTTGAATCACAGAGTGAGAATGGATAAAAATTGATCCAAAACTCGGAACACTAATTGAAATGTTTTAATTTCTTCTTTTATTACGCCAGCGGTTTTACAAAATCCAAGAAGTCGTTATTATTTTTCTTTTCAAACGAAAGGAAAAATTCGTTTTCCTCGACTCATTGAGAGACGCTCTGTTTGAGGAAAGAGTAACTATCAGATTAGCTTACATGCCTTCTCCTACGTGTATACCTTCACCTCGATCGAAGAGAAGGACGTTCTTTCACCACTCCTTCCACTTAAGTGATCTCCTATTCCCCTTCACCTCCCCTACCACTTTCCCATGGAAACGATGAGCCGACGCCGCAACAGTCACGTGGGACGAAGAGATTAGAAGGCATTACGGTTTACTGTATCCAACAGAAAATGCTTTCGTGTGGCTGGGATTACTCCACGGAGATTAGTGGTGCGTGTCTTGCAACTTTGTATTATAGGAATTTTGGCATTTGTTTAATATCACCATTGCTATACTGTGTATTATTATTTTCAGAGTCCTGAACTGAACCACTGGTCTGTATTGGACGGTCTATCTTAGTAACCACCCGTCACTTGCTGCCGTCTTCTGTAAGTACTTTTCTATGGTTGTATTAATTATAATTTTATGTGTTATAAGTCACTCTGATTCAATAAATGTAATTCTTTTTTGAAAACGTAAATGATTTTAATACTGTTCTCATAACTAAAACACACATAAATGAAATTGGAGGTGAGTTATTATTACAAACACTTTTTCACTTCCCCTTCTACTTTGCCTTAAGTTTTTACATTGTACTTTTTTATTACAAGTTACTCTTGTTCCCCCACCTCCACTCCCTCCTCACTCCCATGGAAACGATTAATTAACATAATGAAACGACACGTACGTTTTGTCTCTTATCGCCAGTTAGATTATAATACGTCATTTTTATTTTATTTCAAAGACAATAAATTCCTTACCATTATATTTAATTTCGTGCGCTGTAATTTGAACTTGTATTTGCATATTATTCTCATTTAATGTACACTCGATGAATTTGAAGTGTCCTATCCTATTGAAGTATCCTCTGCATTTTCAGAAAGTCGTCGACTAGCAATACCAACGCATCAGAAGACATATGGTAATCAACCATCCTCCGTTGGATTTGCCTTGAGTAAGTACTTGAATTTTGTCTTATTTTGTTATTTTTTTCCGATCAAATTACAACATTGCAGAAATATTTTTCAAAAATATATGAGAAAGAGTCAAATAATGGAAATAAATTGTACAAGTCTCAGAGTTCTATGTATCGTAAAAGGGTTATTACGAAATAATACATTGTTTAATGTGTGGATCCATTTTTTTCAATCAAGTTGAAATGTCAAGTATTCTTCATATTTTGCTTATGACCGTATTAATTGGTATTGACAATGTTTCAATTTTTAAGTGTACGCTGTAAGTTGGATTTTCCCCCAAACACACCATCAAGAATTCCCTTGAATTTGTGAACCTTCTCTCCCAAATAGTGCTACCTAAAAAGTGCATATTAGTGTCATTTGGCGTAGTTAACCTATTTCCCAGTGTTCCCCGAACTGAAGCGATCAACTTTACGGAAGACACCTTCAACAAATCAGGTACTCCCTGCCCAGTGATAAGTGAACTGTGTGCCCTTCTAAAAATGTGTGTATTTCAAAATAGTTTTCTTTTTAATGGTAAATATTTCCAACAGTTAGACGGCCTGGCGATGGGTTCCCCTCTCTCCTCCATCCTAGCTGACATTTACATGGATAATTTCGAGCACAACCTTATCTCTTCCAAACATCCGCTGAGTACCAACATACTCCATTGGCATCGATACGTCGATGATGTGTTTTGTGTGTGGACCGAGACAATGAGACAACTCAACAGCTTTCTGTCAGTACTTAATTCACAGTATAAGCATATTAAATTCGCAATGGAACTGGAAAGTGAAGGGAAGCTAAACTTTCTGGACTTGAGTATTAAAACACACCACCAAAGGACGCAGATTAGACCCCTCGGATGAGCTGGATATTCTGAGTCACCTCACCTCCAACAACTACACCCCACCCCCACTCCTCCCTTCTCCTCCCCTTCTCCTCCTTTAACCTCTTCCTTTCCACCCCCCCACTTTTCCCGATGGTTTTCTACCATATATACCACTTATGCTTGACTTACTGTTCACCTGATGATGTAGCACTGCTACAGAACCATGGTCGTGTTAAATAAATATCTAAGTGGAAGCTGCAGTGTTCAATCCTTTACTCACAGACTGCTCGTTACAATTTGGTTTTAAATGGTGTGTGACTTGAGTTGCTGGATTCTTCTTTCTGGGAAGATGAATTTTTATTTGAATACCTTTTGGAGTGAACTTCCATTTTGAGGAAATTGTTTTCTTGTAAATTATCCCCGATCGTTTTTTAATATTTACTGCGAATAACTTTATCATTCATACGTAGTGCTTTGAGTTTCTTCTGAACACTAGATTATATTTCGATATCATGGAGTAGTTCATGAATATATTTAACATATACCTTGTTTTTATAATTGGTAATTTATTTATATCCATTAGTTTTGAAAGACAAAAACATCAAGATTACTTTACAAAAAGGGTTGATTATTTTATAATTTCGTAAACAGGATTAGATATGTAGGACGATTGTGCAAGGTTATTATTAGTATAATAGGAAAACATCATTTCCATTTAAACTCTTCTAAAACTAAAAAACTAAAAAAAGGAGACATAAAAATATTTATGACAATCGAGCCATAATAATAATAAATTCTCACACTTTATATTAACATATCACTAAAATATTCAAGTTGCACTTAACTAATAATAAAACGTAATATTGACTATCCTCCTCTCTTTTTATACATCCCGTTGTTGTTAAAGTCATATTTGAGACAAACGTTTAATATCTCTGCACTCTTTCACGAATTTCCTGCGTCTTTAATATTCAATACTATTTTGGACCAATTATTCTTAAGTAATTACAGAGTAATACGTGCTTCAATTGACTTACAGTTCCCTTTAAGGTTACCTAATTTTCTAAATATATGTTAATGACTTCCCTTTCAATGTTCATACTAATATTTACTATCAAACATCGTTTACGTTGAGAGATATACGATTGAATTAATGATTTTACTCCTTGTAATACTTGCCACCTATACTTAAAAAGCTTTGTGACAAATGCGCAAAAAGCATGCGCAAGATATGCAGCATTTTTACTTTCCTACCACAGCCAGGTACCATCTTTACATTCAACATGAGATGAAACGTTTTGACAATTTGGAGCTAACGGGCTGCTCTTTTGAATCAGGGATTTCTTACTCAACTTGCAGTAATGTCCTTGGACTTCTATTTGGCTATTTTCGTAGATCGTAATAAGATGATCGTCTTTGGTAAATATAATCGAAAAGTAGGCATAAGGAAATGTTTATATCGGACTCGGTATAAGTGATACAGAAATAATTTTACTGCCATTATAATTCCTGAAGATTAGCTATTAGTAAGTAGTTGATTTTGTTGTAGGTTAAAAAAATTAATGAATTAACTTCCTCGAAGAAGAACCTATTTACGTTGTGTTTTTTTGTAATTTTTACTGGGCGACATTGAATTTGTTTGAGTTGATTTTTACTAAGTTAACATTACGATACACGGAAGTGGTGAGCACTTTATAAATCAAACCTAGTATACTTTTGCGTGCATATGCTTATGTCATTCTAAGATAATAAACAAGATTTTAGAAGTGTTCGTCTTCGTTTAGAAGGAATAGGGGATGGAAACATGCCTTTATAGATGCAAATTTCATCACAGAGTATGAAATACTATTCAGTGCCCGGCAGAAATTACATATTATGTTCAACATTTTCTAAAAAAAATAGCCCTATATTTGTTATAAAATTTTATTAGTACATATTATGCATATGTCGCTTGGCAAAAAAATCTATTTTATCAATTTAACATGTATGCTTCACGTTAAATTTGAAATATATTCATTCCACGTGTATCCAAGGCCAAAATAAGTTTTAATAAACTTAACCTCCAGAAATGGTTTGATTCAAATCTCAGCAAATTAATCAAAAAGTTTTTATTTTCTTAATGCAAACGTTATTGCGAATACCTAGAGGTGGTGATAATTTTCCACGGTTCAAACGAAAGTAAAAATTCGTTTTCCTCGACTCTTTCATAGACGATCTGTTTGAGGAAAGAGTACTGATCAGATTAGATTACACGCCTTCTCCTACGTGGATACCTCCACCTCGATCGATAAATAAGACCTTCTTTCCCATCTGTTCCACTTCAGTTATCTCCTGTTCCCTTTCACCTCCCCTCCAACCTTCCCATGGAAACGATGAGCCGACGCCGCAACAGTCAAGTGGGACGCAGAGATTATAAGCCATTACGATTTACTGTTTCCAGCAGAAAATGCTTTCGTGTGGGTGGGAATACTCCACGAAGATTAGTAGTGCGTGTCTTGTAACTTTAGAGTATATTTATTTTGGCATTTGTTTAATATAGCCAATGTTATCCTATGTATTATTATTTTCATAGTTCTGAACTGAACTACTGATCAGTATTGAATTACTTACCGTGGGAATCAGCCGTCACTTGCTGCCATCTTATGTGAGTACTTTTCAAGGGTTGTATTAATTATAATTCTATGCGTGTTAATTCACTCTGATTCAATAAATGTAATTATTTTTTGAGAACGTAAATGATTGTAATACTAGATTCATAATTCAAACACAATTTACTGAAATTGGAGGAGAGTTATTTTTACAAACACTTTTCCACATTGCTTAAAATTTTTACATTGTACTTTTCTTTTAAAACTTATTTATGTTCCCCCACCTCCACTCCCTCCTCACTCCCATGGAAACGAATAATTAACCTAAGGAAACGACACGTATATTTTGTCTCTTATCGCCAGTTAGATTATAAGACGCCATTTTGATTTTATTTCAAAGAAAAAAAATTTCTAGCACAATTTACTTAGTTCCGTGAACTGTAAGTTGATTTTGGATTTGCATTTTATTCTCACTAAATGTACACTCGATAAATCTTAAGGGTCTTATCTAATGTAAATATTCTCTGCATTTTAATAAAGTCGTCGACTAGCAGTATCAACACTTCAGAGGACATATGGTCGTCTAACATCTCCCTTTGCATTCACATTGAGTAAGTACTCGAATCTTGTTTTATTTATTTTTAATTTTTTGTCAATTTTTAATATTTTATAAATATTTTTCTCAAAAATATTACACAGTGTCATATAATGGCAATTATTTTTAAAAGTCACAGAGTTCTATGTATTGAAAAAGGGTTATTATGATAGAATGAATTCTTGATATGTCGATCCATATTGTGCCATCAAGTTGAAATTCTCACTGTGATATAAATTATTCTTCCCGTTTTATGTTGTTGAAATTGTCGCTTTTTTAAATTTTGTTGGAGCAATATTGGTAAATGTGAGTTTTCGTCTCACAAGCAAAAATAGTCTTCTTTTAAATCATTCACGAATACGGCGATATTCATTACGATACCTATGGAAAAGAAATATTATTAGTAAAATGTTAGAAACACACCCGGTTTTATAGTAGTTGTGCAGAAATAGGTGTTTAAAAATGACCAAATTCGCGATTATTTCGTAAGATTTGGACGCCATTTTTGGAAGATTTTTCGAACTACCGGCAGAGGAATAGTGTCTTGTTTCACGTCTTTAAATATGTCCTTATCCCATTTCTCACTCCTCAACAAGGTTGTGGGCCTGTGAAGTGAAACAATGGTACTGCTCCGAAGTACGCTTTTACAGTTTTGAGAAATTGGCATTTATGTGAGATACGAAAAAGTGAAAAGAGCATATTTCGCGGCAATGACAGATTGAAAAACGGGCATTTCGGAGTTTGGAAGAAGGTTCAATATGCATATATTTTAACAATAAATGTGAAATGGGAACGACGTATTCCAAAAGAGATTTCTGGGTGCAGTGTATTAGTCATGTGGCGATTTCATTGAAAAGCATGGATAAGGGTTTTGAGAGAGACTGAAAACTGTGTTCATGCAACCAAATAATATGTTTTGCTGCTTTAATTGTAAATGTTATTAATTTTTTTCTAGACATCTCGGTCCATTAATTGATAATTTATTTTATTTTTCTTCGGAGACGCTTCTTATTTATGTATGCATGCTTCTACAGGCCGATATTGAAAATGTATTGTATATGCTTTACATGAATTCAATAAGGATTCAAAATTTGATGCACAATAATCATTTATATGAGTGTATATAAATATATTACCTAAGGTATTTGGCTAACTTTACCTTACTTCTTTGCTGTTTATTGTTAATCTTATAAAATATGACTTATTATTATTTCAAAATACCGGAGCATTAATATATTAAATTGGCACTTAACTAATTATAAGACATAATATTATATTTCCTCCTCTCTTCTTGTACTTCCCGTTGTTGTAAAAGTGATATTTGAGACAAAAATTTATATATTTGCACTGTTTCGCAAAATTTCATGGTCTGTAATATCCAATTGTATTTTAGACCAATTATTCTTAAGTAATTATAGAAGAATAAGTGCTTAAGTTGACTTACAACTCCATTATGGTTTACCGAATTCTCTAAATAATATTGATGACTTCCTCTTTCAAAATACTCATAGTTACTCTAAAACCTTGTGTACATTGAGAATTATACGATTTAATTAATGATTTTACTCATTGTAATGCATGCCACCTATGTTTTAAAAGCTGTGTGATAAATACGCGAAGTGAATTATAATATAAATTAAATAGTTAAAAATATGCAGCATTTCAAGTTATTTAACACAGCAAGGTGCCATATCTATATTCAACAAAAGATGAAACGTTTTGGATATTTTGGAGCTTACAGTCTGCTATTCTGAATCTATTATTTCGTACTCAACTGGCAGTGATGGCCTGTGAGCTCCATTAGTTGATGTCATAGGTCGAAAAAGTATGATCGTTTTAGGGAAATATAACCGAAAAGTGTGCATAAGGAAATCTCAATATAGTACTCAGAAGAAATGATACAGAAACAATTTCACTGCCATTATAATTCCTGAAGATTATCTATTAAGGTAGCATTTCATTTTTTGTAGATAATGATATATTTATAAAATATTTTCCTCGAAGATGAACCTATCTACGTAGTGTTTTTTATAATTATCACGGGGCTACATTGAACTGGTTAGAGTTTATGGATATTAAGATTAATATTAAGATACACGAAAGTGGTGTGATCTTTTTAATTCCACATTAGTATACTTGAGCATAAATACGCTTAGGAAATTCTAAGACTATAACCAATATTTTTTAATAGTTCGTCTTCGCTTAGAAGGAAATATAGATGAGAAACATGCCTTAGTGATAGAAAATGTCATCACGGAGAATGAAATTATTCTTTCGTACATAATAATATTATCCAGTTGCCATTACAAAATATATATTATGCAAAATATTTTATTTAAAAAACCCTACATTTCATCTATATCTACATACAACCCCGTAAGCCTCCCCAATAGGCGTGTGGCGAGGGGTGTTAGGACACCAGCCGTTAACATAAAATTAGGAAACGCTCTACTGAAACTACGCCTAGAATTTATTATAGTCCTTTTTTTCGGGGGAAGAACGAATTCCCATATATATCCGTTTGGCAAAATATCTCTCTTAATTTATCGTTTCCGTCGGACCTGGAAATATAATGGGGTTCTAATATGATGTTTTCCGTGTCTCTCTTAAATATATATATTCTTAATGGCTCAAGTAATCTAAGCCTAGCGCGCCACCTCTGAGTCTCTAGCGGTTCCCAGACTAATTAGTTTAACATCTGTGTAACGCTGTCTGTACGCCCGTAGCAGTTTAAGACGAATCGCGTAGCTTTCCTTTGTATTTTATTAAGTTCCCGAATTAAGTCTTTCTGCACCGGATCCCATATGCTCGCTGCATATTCAAGTTGTGGCCGGACGAGTTCAAAATAGCACCTCTCTCTTACTTTTTCATCCGAAAATCTTCCCACAATACGCTTGACGAATCCTAGCATCTTCAGAGCTCTGCCACAAATATTTCTTATATGTGTTCCCCACGATAGGTTAGAGGTTATCGTAACTCCTAGATACTTCACTTCATCTGTCGTCTTTATGTAAACTCCATGACAGCATATACATGGGGATAGTTGAACGACCTCCGCAAGAAATGTACCGCCGTGCATTTGCTCAGATTAAGTTCGAGTCCCCACTCTGGGCTCCACACATGAACTTTGTTTAAATCAAATGATAGAACTTCGAAGTCAGAGTGATCACTAATTTCGCAATACATGACAGCCTCGTCAGCAAATGAACGTATTTTACTGCTAATTTGAGAGAATAGGCCATTTACGTATATAATGAACAAAAGGGAGCCGATTACGCTTCCTTGAGGGACACCTGATGTCACTTTAATTACATCAGATCTAATACCGTCAAGAACTACTTTATGCTTACGTAAACTCAGATAGTCGCGTATCTAGTTTACTACTGTTTTATTGAGCCCTCATGACTGTTATTTGTGAAAAATTTTGTTGTGAGGTACCGTGGCAAAAGCTTTCTTAAAATCTAGAAATAATGCGTCCACATATCTTTTCAATTCACCATATTTGAGAAAGTCATTTCTTTAAAGCAGTGATATTATTAGTATATATAATGCATTTGTCGCTTGGCAAGGCATATATTTTATTAAATAAATATATGTGCGTTGCATTCAAATGTTAATATATTCATCTTACGTTTCATGGCCACAAATAGTTTGAATAAACTTAACCTCGGATAAAGGTTTGATCTCAACCTCGGAAAACTAATCGAAAAGTTTTCATTTTTTCTACACCAACGTTATTGCGAATTCCTAGAGGTGGTGATTATTTTTCACGGTTCTAACGAAAGTAAAAATTCGTTTTCCACGACACATTCATAGACGATCTGTTTGAGGAAAGAGAACTGATCAGATTAGATTACTCACCCTCACCTACGTGGATATGAGGTACAACCTCGGTCGATAAAAAAGACGTTCTTTCACATCTGCTTCCACTTAAGTAATCTCCTGTTCCCCTTCGCCTCCCCTCCCACTTTCCCATGGCAACGATGAGCTGACCACGCAACAGTCAAGTGGGACGCAGAGATTAGTCGCCATTACGATTTAATATTTCAAGCAGAAAATATTTTCAGTTGGTGGGATTACTCCACGCAGATTGGAGGTGCCTTTATTGTAACATTAGAGTATAGTACTTTTGGCATTTGTTTTAAAACTACAAAATTTTATACTATGTATTGTTATTTTCAGAGTCCTGACCTGACCCACTGATCTGTATTGAACCACCTACCGTGGGAATCAGTCGTCATTTGCTGCAATCATCTGTAAGTAATTTTCAAGGGTTGTATTATGTATAATTCTATGCGACATATTTCACTGTGATTCAATAAATGTAATTTTTTTTGAGAACGTAAATGATTTTATTACTGAACACGTATTACAAACACAATTTACTGAAGTTGGAGGAGAGTTAATTTTACATACACTTTTTCACTTCCCCTTCCACTTTGCTTTAAATTTTTACATTGTACTTATCTTTCAAAAGTTATACTTCTCTTCCCCCACCTCCACTACCGCCGCACTTCCATTAAAACGAATTATTAAACTAATGAAACGACACGTATGTTTTGTCTCTTATCGCCAGATAGATTATTAGACACCATTAAGATTTTAATTCATAGAAAATAAATTTCTGCAATTATAATTAGTTCCCTTCACTGTCAGTTGAATTTAGATTTGCATTTTATTCTCACTTAATGTACACTCGATAAATCTGAAGTGTCTTATCTAATTGAAGTATCCTCGGCATTTTCAGAAATTCGTCGATAATCAGTATCAACGCTCCAGAGGACATATGGCCGTCTAACATCTTCCGTTGCATTCGCCTTGAGTAAGTACTTGAATTTTGTTATATTTATTTTTAATTATCTGTCAATTTTAAATATTTCATAAATATTTTTCAGAAATACATGATATAGTGTCATATAAAGGCAATTACTTCTAAAAGTCACAGAGTTCCATGTATTGTAAAAAGGTTATTACGAAAGAATAATTACGAATTTCAGATATTTCGATCCATTTTGTGCCATCAAGTTGAAAATCTCACTGTGACGTAAATTATTCTTTTTGTTTGATTTTGTAGAAATTGTCGATTGTTATAGATTTGTTAGTAGTTTTCATGGCAAAGGTGAGGTTTCGTCTCGCAAAGGAAAACTGCTTTTTGCAAAACATTCACGAATACGGTGATATTGATTACGATACCTAGGGGAAAGAACTGATATTTGTAAAATGTAAGAAACATCCGTTTTAATTGTAGTTATGAAGAAATAAGTTGTTGAAAATGACCAAATTCGTGATTATTTCTTAAGATTTGGACGCCGTTTTTGGAAGATTTTTCGAGCAACCGGCAGAAGGATAGTGTCTAGTTTCACGTCTATAAATATGTCCTAACCCCATTTCTCACTCCTCAACAAGGCTGTGGGCTTGTGAAGTGAAACACGGGTGCTGAGGTGTGGGACGAGTCGCGACTCCGAATTTCCCGTTTATAGTATTGAGAGAATGGCATTTATGTGAGATACAAAAAAGTGAAAAGGGCATATTTCGCGGCAATGACAGATTGATAAAATCGGCATTTCGAAGTTTGGAAGAAGGTTCAAAATGCAGATTTTAAAAATAAATGTGAAATGGAAGCGACGTATTCAAAAGAAGAATTCTGGGTGCAGTGTATTTGTCATGTGGCGATTTCATTGAAAAGCATGGATAATTGTTTTGAAGTTAGAGAGAAAACTGCGTTCATGCAACCAAAAAATATGTTTTTGCTGCTTTACTTGTAAATGTTATTAATATTTTTCAAGACATCTCGGTCCATGAATTGATAATTTATTTTATTTTCTTTTGGAGACGTTTCTCATTAAAATATGCATGCTTCTACAGGGCGATATTGAAAATGTATTGCATATGCTTTACATGAATTCAATTTGGTTTCAAAATTTGATACACAATATCATTTATAAAAGTATATGAACATATTACCTAAGATATGTTTCTTACCTTACCTTACTTCTTTGCTGTTTAATGTAAATCTATTAAAATATGATTAATTAATATTTCAAATTAACGGAGCATTAATACATTCAATTGGCACTTAAATAATAATAAGACATAATATTATATATCCTCCTCTCTTCTTGTATTTCCCGTTGTTGCAAAGGAAATATTTGAGATAATTACAGAAGAATAAGCGATTAAGTTGGCTTACAGCTCCCATAATCATTCAATATTTGATGCACAATAATCATTTATACATATGTATATGAATATATTACCTAAGGTATTTGGCTAACTTTACCTTACTTCTTTGCAGTTTAATGTTAATCTTATAAAATATGACTTATTATTATTTCAACTTAAAGGAGTATTAATATATTAAATTGGCACTTAACTAATTATAAGACATAATATTATATTTCCTCCTCTCTTCTTGTACTTCTTGTTGTAGTAAAAGTGATATTTGAGACAAACATTTTATATATCTGCACTGTTTCACAAAATTCCAGGGTCTGTAATAACCAATTGTATTATAGACTTAAGTAATTATAGAAGAATAAGTGCTTAAGTTGACTTACAACTGTATTATGGTTTACCTAATTATCTAAATATATATTGATGACTTTTCTTTCAAAATACTCCTAGTGGCTCTAAAACATTGTTTAGATTGAGAAATATACGAGTGAATTATTGAATTTACTCATTGTAATGCATGCCACCTATACTTTAAAAGATGGACAAACACTCGAAGTGAATTGTAATGTAATTACGTAGTTAAAATAAATTGTGTTCGTCTTCGCATTGAAGTAAATATAGATGAGAAACATGCCTTAGTGATAAGAAATGTCATCACGGAGAATTAAATTATTCAATCGAAATTAATAATATTATCCAGTGGCCGTTAGAAAATATATATTAATTTCAAATATTTATTAAAACACAACCCTACATTTTATCTACATCTACATACTACCCCGCATGCCGCCCCAATAGGCGTGTGGCGGGGGTTGTTAGGACACCAGCCACTTTCGTGTAAAAAGGAAACGCTCTAATGAAATTACGCCTAGCATTTATTAAAATCCCTTATTGTTCGGGGGAAAAACTGATTCCCATTCCTATCCGTTCGGCAAAATATCTCTCTCAATATATCGTTTCTGACGGACCTGGAAACATAGTGGCGTTCTAATATGATGTTCTCCGTGTTGCTCTTAGTGATATATATTCTTAATTGCTCAAGTAATCAAAGGCTAGCGCGCAGCCTTAGAGTCTCTAGCGGCTCCCAGGCTAATTAGTTTAACATATATGTAACGCTGTATGTACGCCCGTAGCATATATGCTCGCTGAATATTCAAGTTGTAGCCAAACGGGTGCGAAATAGCACCTCTCATTAATTTTTCATCTGAAAATCTTCCCACAATACGCTTGACGAATCGTAGCTTCTTCAGAGATCTGCCACTAATATTTCTGATATGTATTACTCACGATAGGTTCTAGGTTATCGTAACTCCTAGATACTACACTTCATCTGTCGTCTTTATGGTAACTCCATCCACAGCATATACATGGGGGTAGTTGGACGACCTCCGCAAGAAATGTGCGGCCTTGCATTTGTTCAGATTAAGTCCGAGTCCCCACTCTTGGCTCCATACATGAACGTTGTTTAAATCTGATGATAGAATTTCAAAGTCAGAGTGATCACTGAGTTTGCGATAGATTACAGCGTCGTAAGCAAATAAACGTATTTCTTGCTAATTCGAGAGCATATGTCATTTATGTATATAATGAACAAAAGGGAGCCGATTACCCTTCTTTGCTGGACACCTGATGTCACTTTAATTACATCAGAGATAATTCCGTCAAGAACTACTTTTTGCTTACGATCACTAAGAAAGTCGCGTATCCAGTTTACTACTGTTCTGTTGTGCTCGCATGACTGTAATTTGTATAAAAGTTTGTTTTTAGGTACCGGGCCGAAGGCTTTCTTAAAATCTAGGAATAATGCCTCCACTTGTCTTTTCGATTCACCAGATTTGAGAACGTCATTTGTTTTAAAGCAGATTTTTAATTAGTATATATCATGCATATGTCTTTTGGCAAGGCATATATTTTAATAATTAACTATATGTGCGTTGCAATCGAATGTAAATATTATTTATCTTACGTAGTTTCATGGCCAAAAATAAACTTAACCTCGGATAACGGTTTGATATCAACCTCGGAAAACTGATCGAAAAGTTTTTATTTTTTCTACGCCAACGTTATTGCGAATGCCTAGAGGTGGTGATTATATTCCACGGTTCTAACGAAAGTAAAAATTCGTTTTCCTCAACACTTTCATTGACGATCTGTTTGAGGAAAGAGCACTGATCAGATTAGATTACTCACCCTCTCCTACGAGGATATGAGGTACAACCTCGATCGATAAAAAAGACGTTCTTTCACATCTGTTTCCACTTCAGTTATCTACTGTTCCCGTTCACCTTTCCTCCTACTTTCCCATGGAAACGATGAGCTTAGTCAAGTGGGACGCAGAGATTAGTCGCCATTACGATTTAATATATCAAGCAGAAAATTCTATTGTGTGGTGGGATTACTAAAAAGGAGATTAGTGGTGCGTGTATTGTAACTTTGTTTTATAGGAATATTGGTATTTGTTTTAAAACTACAAACTTTATACTATGTATTACCATTTTCAGAGTTTTGAACTGAACTACTGATCCGTATTGAACCACCTACAGTGGGAATCAGCTTTCACTTGCTGCCATCTTCCGTAAGTACTTTTCAAGGGTTGTATTAATTATAATTCTATTCGTCATCAATCACTCTGATTCAATAAATGTAATTATTTTTCTAGTACATAAATGATTTAAAAACTAAGCATATAATACCTCCAGTACCGCCGTACTTCCATTAAAACGATTAATTAAGCTAATTAAATGACACGTACGTTTTGTCTCTTATCGCCAGTTAGATTATAAGACGCCATTTTGATTTCATTTCAAAGAAAATAAATTCCTACAAATATAAATAATTCCCTGCACTGTCAGTTGAATTTGGATTTGCATTTTATTCTCACTTAATGTACACTCGATAAATCTGAAGTGTCTTATCCAATTGAAGTATCCTCTGCATTTTCAGAAAGTCGTCGACTAGCATTATCAACGCTCCAGAGGACATCTGTCTTCCGTTGCATTTACATTGAGTAAGTACTTGAATTTTGTTTTATTTATTTTTAATTTTCTGTCAAATTTCATCATTTCATAAATATTTTTCTGAAATACATAAAACAGTGTCAGATAATGACAATAACTCTAAAAGTCACAGAGTTCAATGTATTGTAAAGGCGTTATTCCTAAAGAATAATTGCGATTTCTTGATATGTCGATCTATTTTGTTGAAATTCACACTGTGATATATACTATTCTTCTTGTTTTATTTTAAAGAAATTGTCTTTTTTTAATTAGTAGTTAGAGGATTAATGGTAAATGTGAGTTTTCGTCTCCTAAACGAAAACAGTTTTTTTATTCAAAACATTCACGAAAACGGTGATATTGATTACGAGACCTAGTGGAAATAATTTACATTTGTAAAATGTTAGAAACATACCCGTTTTTTTAGTGGTTATGAAAAAATGAGTTGTTGAAAATGAGCACATTTGCGATTATTTTGTAAGAATTTGATTCCATTTTTTGAAGATTTTTTGAACAACCGGCAGAGGAATAGTGTCTTGTTTTACGTTTAAAATATTCCCTTACCCCTAATTCTTCGCCACCGAACAAGGTTGCGGGCCTGTGAAGTAAATCAATGGCTCTGAGGTGTGGGACGAGTCGCGACTCCGAATTGCCCGTTTACAGTATTGACAAAATGGCATTTATGTGAGATACAAAAAAGTGAAAAGGGCATATTTCGCGGCAATGACAGATTGAAAAATGGGCATTTCTTAGAGTGGAAGATGGTTCAATATGCATATATTTTAACAATAAATGTGAAATGGGAACGACGTATTCAAAAGAAGAATTCTGGGTGCAGTGTATTAGTCATGTGGCGATTTCATTGAGAAGCATGGATAAGTGTTATGAAGAGAGACTGAAAACTGCGTTCATGCAACCAAAAAATATATTTTTGAAGCTGTAATTGTAAATGTTATGAAATTTATTCAAGACAACTAACTCCAAATTGATAATTTATTTCATTATTTTTTGGAGACGTTTCTTATTTATATATGCATGCTTTTTCAGGGTGATATTGAAAATGTATTGTATATGCTTTACATAAATTCAATTAGGATTCAATATTTGATGCACAATAATCATTTATAAAAGTGTATATGAATATATTACCTATGGTATTTGTATGACTTTACTTTACTTCTTTGCTGTTTAATGTTAATCTATTAAAATATGACTTATTATTATTTCAAAATAACGGAGCATTAATATATTAAATTGGCACTTAACTAATTATAAGACATAATATTATATTTCCTCCTCTCTTCTTGTACTTCTTGTTGTTGTAAAAGTGATATTTGACACAAACATTTTATATATCTGCACTGTTTCACAAAATTCCAGGGTCTGTAATAACCAATTGTATTTTAGACCAATTATTCTTAAGTAATTATAGAAGAATAAGTGCTTAAGTTGACTTACAGCTCCATTAATGTTTACTGAATTCTCTAAATAATATTGATGACTTTCTCTTTCAAACTATTCATAGTTACTCTAAAACCTTGTGTACATTGAGAAATATACGATTGAATTAATGATATTACTCATTGTAATGCATGCCACCTATATTTTAAAAGCTGTGTGATAAATACTCGAAGTGAATTATAATATAAATTATGTAGTTAAAAATATGCTGCATTTCACGTTTTTTAACAAAGTCAGGCGCCATCTCTACATTCAACAAAAGATGAAACGTTTTTGACATTTTGGAGTTTACAGTATGCTATTCTGAATAAAGTATTTCATAGTTAACTGGCAGTAATGACCTGTAAGCTCAAATTGGTCTATTTTATATGTCTAAATAGAATGATCGTGTTGAGGAAATATTACCGAAAAGTGTACATAAGGAAATGTCAATATCGTATTTAGAAGAAATGATACAGAAACAATTCTACTGCCATTATAATTCCTGAAGTTTATTTTTTAAGGTTAGACTTGATTTTCTGTAGATAATGATATATTTCATAAATATGTTCCTCGAAGAGGAACCTATCTACGTAGTTTTTTTAATAATTTTCACGGGGCTGCATTGAACTCATTTGAGTTTATAGATATTAAGTTTACTTATACGATACACTAAATTTGTGTGATCTGTTTGATTCTACATTAGTATACTTGAGCATAAATATGCTTAGGGAATTCTAAGACTATAACTAATATTTGTGAAGTTTTCGTCGTCGCATAGAAGGAAATATAGATGAGAAACATGCCTTAGTGACAGGAAATGTCATCACAGAGAATGAAATTATTCTATCGTATATAAAAATATTATCTAGATGTCATTAGAAAATACATATTATGTTCAACATTTTATTAAATATCAACCCTACATTTCATTTACATCTTCATACTACCCCGTAAGCCGCCCCAATAGGCGTGTGGCGAGGGGTGTTAGGACACCAGCCGTTTACATATAAATAGGAAAAGCTCAAATGAAATCAAACATAGCTTTAATTAAAATCCCTTATTGTTCGGGGGAAAAACTAATTCCCATACCTATCCATTTGGCAATATATCTCTCTTAACTTTTCTTGTCTGTCGGACCAGGAAATATAGTGGGGTTCTAATATGATGTTCTCCGCGTCTCTCATAAAGACATCCATTCTAAATTTCTCAAGTAATCTATGTCAAGCGCGTCACCTCCGAGGCTCTAGCGGTTCCCAGTCTAATTAGTTTAACATCTGTGTAACGCTGTCTGTACGCCCGTAGCAGTTTAAGACGAATCGCGTAGCTTTCCTTTATATTTTTAAGCTCCCAGATTATTTCTTTCCGCAATGGATCCCATCTGCTCGCTGCATATTCAAGGTGTGGCCGGACGAGTGCGGATTAGCATCTCTCTTTTACTTTTTCATCTGAAAATCTTCCGACAATACGGTTGACGAAGTCTAGCTTCTTCGGTGCTCTGCCACAAATATTTCATATATGTGTTCCCCACGATAGGTTCGAGGTTATCGTAACTCCTAGATACTTCACTTCATCTGTCGTCTTTATGTAAACTCCATGACAGCATATACATGGGGATATTTGGACGACCTCCACAAGTAATATACCGCCGTGCATTTGCTCAGATTAAGTTCGAGTCCCCACTCTTGGCTCCACACATGAACGTTGTTTAAATCCGATGATAGAACTTCGAAGTCAGAGTGATCACTATTTTTGCGACAGATGACAGCGTCGTCAGCAAGTGAACGTATTTTACTGCTAATTCGAGAGCATAGATCATTGATGTATATAATGAACAAAAGGGGGCCGATTACGCCTCCTTGTGGGACACTTGATGTCACTTTAATTATATCAGAGCTAATTCCTTCAAGAGCTACTTTATGCTTACGATCACTCAGAAAGTCGCGTATCCAGTTTACTACTGTTTCGTTGAGCCCGCATGACTGTAATTTGTATAAAAGTTTGTTTTTAGTTACCGTGCCGAAAGCTTTCTTAAAATCTAGGAATAATGCGTCTATATATCTTTTCGATTCACTAGATTTGAGAACGTCATTTGCTTTAAAGCAGAGGTTTGATTAGTGTATATAATGCATATGTCTCTTGGAATGGCATATATTTTATTAAATAAATATATGTGCGTTGCATTCAAAAGTTAATATATTTATCTTACGTCGTTTCATGGCAAATTATATTAAAATAACCTTAACCTCGGGTAAAGGTTTGATCTCAACTTTGAAAAGCTAATCGAAAGGTTTTTATTTTTTCTACGCCAACGTTATTACGATTGCCTAGAGGTGGTGATTATATTCCATGGTTCTTACGAAAGTGAAAGTTCGTTTTCCTTGACTCTCTCATAGAATATCTATTTGAGGAAAGAGTACTGATCAAATTAAATTACTCACCCTTTCCTACTCGGATATGAGGTACAATCTCGGTCGATAAAAAAACGCTCTTTCACATCTGCTTCCAATTAAGTTATCTCCTGTTCCCCTTCACCTCCCCTCCCACCTTCCCATGGAAACGATGAGCCGACGACGCAACAGTCAGGTGGGACGCAGAGATTAGAAGCCATTACGATTTACTGTTTCCAGCGGAAAATGCTTTCGTGTGGGTGGGATTACTCAAAGGAGATTAGATGTGCGTGTTTTGTAAATATGGAGTATACAAATTTTGGTATTTGTTTAATATAACCAATGCTATAATGAGTATTATTATTTTCAGAGTCCTGAACTGAACCACTGATCAGTATTTAACCATGTACCTTGGGAATCAGCCGTCATTTGCTGCCATCTTATGTTAGTACTTTTCAATGGCTGTATAAATAAAATTCTATGCGTGTTAATTCACTCTGATTTAATTACTGTAATTATTTTTTGATAAGGTAAATGATTTAAATACTGTACTCATAATTCAAACACAATTTACTGAAATTGGAGGAGTGTTATGTTTACAAACACTTGTTCTATTCTCCTTCCACTTTGCTTTACATTTTAGGATTGTACTTTTCTTTTAAAAGTTACTTTTGTTCCCCCACCTCCACTCCCTCCTAATAAAACGACAAGTATGTTTTGTCTCTTATCACAAGTTAGATTATAAGACGCCATTTTGATTTTAATTCAAAGAAAATAAATTCCTGCAAATTTAATTAGTTCCCTGCACTGTAGTTGGATTTAGATTTGCATTTCTCATATTCTCACTTACTGTACACTTGATAAATCTGATTCACCTTATCTAATTGAAATATCCTCTTCATTTTCAGAAAGTCGTCGACTAGCAGTATCAACACTCCAGAGGACATATGGCCGTCTAATATCTTCCTTTGCATTCACCTTGAGTATGTACTTGAATTTTGTTATATTTATTTTTTATTTTCTGTCAAATTTCAAAATTTTATATTTTTTTTTGAAATCCATGATACAGTGTCTTATAATGGCAATTAATTTTAAAATTCACAGATTTCTATGTATTGTAAAAAGGTTATTACGAAAGAATGAATGCGAATTCTTGATATTTCGATCCATTTGTGCCATCAACGTCAAACTTATACTGCGATGTCAATTATTCTTCTTGTTTTATTTTGTAGAAACTGTTGTTTATTTTAGATTTTTTTGGAATATTGATGATAAATGTGAGTTTTCGTCTCGCAAGCGGAAACTGTTTTTTGAAAAACATTCACGAATACGTTTATATTGATTACGATACCTAGGGGAAAGAATTTAAATTTGTAAAATGTTAGAAAGATACCCTCTTTTATAGTAGTTATGAAGAAATAAGTGATTAAAAATGTCCAAATGCGCGATTATTTCGTAAGAATTCGACTCAAATTTTGGAAGATTTTTTGAACAACCGGCAGAGGAATAGTGTCTTGTTTTACGTCTAAAATATTCCCTCACCCCATTTCTCATCACCGAACAATGTTGAGGGTCTGTGAAGTGAAACAAGTTAGCTGGGGGGTGGGATGGGTCGCGGCTCCGAATACTCTAATACACCCCGATCTCCGAGACTTACATAATCTTCGTTTCCTGAATCGTCAGGTGTAAGATAAAATACTAGCATGAAATATCCATGCCTAAACATATCATACGTGATTTGATTACCTCTATCATATCGGGGTGAGATCGGGGTGTGGTGCAAATAGAGGCGAAATTCGAGAAAGAATTGCAAAACACCGTAACGTGCTTGGTATTTTCGGAATACGATGCCTCTCTAGAAATTGATAAAAACAGGAACATGATCACAATTTATTAGTCTAGCAATTGATACTGTACAGATTGATAGGTTATTGAATCCGCTCAAAATATTCCGCGGAGTCCGTGGAGCATCCGATAAATTACCTCAATTTCCTATGAATGGTATATATGTAGTGAACCTAGATCCATCATACTTACCTGGGTCTCATTGGGTCGCGACATATATTTTTAATGGTAGCTTATCGCTGGTAGGAAGAAGCTCCGGTTACATGACCCGTTAAACTGTGAGGAGACTACCCTCGATCACGTAGGGGGGTTTGGGGGAATCCCGGTAGTCAGGTAGCATCGGTATGCTGTGTATATCCATAGGCAACAGATTGTTTTGATGTCTGATTTGTTCTGTGATCTAGCGGCGCTCTGGGGAAGTAAAGTTCCAAACGTCGTCATTACGGAGTCATTTGTTTTGGTGCGACGACGCTTTAAGTTTTCTCGATGTGTTTGTTCTAATTTTCACCTGTTTTCAACTCACAGTAAGTACGATTTGCTTTTATTTTTAATTAATAATACAATTACCACTGGCGGTATACTTAGTAGGCTTCAATTTAATGTATTAATTATGTAGTTTAAACGTTTATGTCCAAAGGTTTAGGTTAGTTTTTGTGGACCTTGCGTCGTGGGTAATCCCGGTAAAGCACGATGGGTTTCTAATGCTAGGTTTAATAATTTTAATTGGCTTTGTTACAGATGCCAAGAAATTATAAACGTACTACAACCAGGGAAAGCTGGACGAAAGAAACCCTTAAAGAAGCTTTGAAAGTAATAGAAAATGGAACATCAATAAATGCAGCTAGTAAACTATTTAAAATTCCATTTAGCACGCTTCAAGAACGCAAAAAAAGTTGACGGAGACTAAACCATCATTAGGGCGCAACAGCACCTTTTCCCAGGAGTAAGAGGATGCTCTAGCCACGCGGATTAAATTTTTGTCTAATATTTTTTATTCTTTGACAGCTCATGAAGTAAAGAGAGTTGCTTATGAGTTCGCGGAGAAAAATAAAATACCTCACAGATTCCCACATAATGAGAAATTGGCAGGCCGAGATTGGTTATATGCTTTTTTAAAACGATATCCCTCTGTAGCTACCAGAAACCACGAGCATCAACAGGGCTACTGCTTATAGCCGTGAAAATGTAAAGTTGTTTTTTGATAATTTAGAACAAGTTTTTGGAAAAACCAAATTTACCGCTGATCGCATATACAATGCAGACGAGACTGAAATTACCACAGTCCAAGAACCTGGCAAAATTTTGGCTACGAAGGGCAAAAAAAGAGTAGGCTCCGTAACTAGTTGGGAGAGGGGCAAACTTGTTACGGTCATGTGTGCAATGAGTGCATCTTGGAATTTCGTACCCCCCATGTTTCTTTACCCTCGTTTCTTTACCCAGTCCCCTGTTGAAAAAAGATGGTCCAACCTATGCTATCTATGAGTGTTCTCCCAAGGGCTGGACAAACGAGGGCCTATTTGCAACCTGGCTGAAACATTTCATTAGTAGTACGAACTCGACTAAGGAGAATCCAACACTACTGATATTAGATAAACAGCCGTACAACAATAGAGGCTTACGAACTATGTAAGACCAACGGAGTTACCATTGTGTCGTTGCCTCCCCACTGCTCGCTTCGACTTCATCCCCTCGATGTAACATTTTATTCACCGCTTAAAGGGACATTTAAAGCAGAGTGTGATCGATATACGAAGTCAGAAAGGCTCTTAAGAATTACCCCGTATGAATTAGCAGGGCTCTCTAACCAAGCATATTCAGGGGTGGCAACTGTTGGAGTTGCTGTGTCTGGTTTTAAAGCCACTGGTATTCACCCTTTTAGCCCAAATATTTTTACTGATATTGACTACTTTGCCGCATATGCACTTGTAGATGGACCAAACCAGTCTCTTCCAGTTGTTGAAAATGACGAGATGGAAATTGAAACACAAGGAGCAGCTTCAGTTTCACCGAGCAACGCTGAGGACCAACCATCACAGCCCCTGGTCATTAACCAAGTTCCCGCAGTCACATTTGAGGACCTAATCCCCCTTCCATCAACATCTTCTGCTCCCGCTAAATTCAAACAAAAGGAAATTCAAAAATATTCGATTTTGACGTCTACTCCTAAAAAGAAAGTGTTGGAAGTTGCAGCAGAAAAAAAGAAGAATGAGGAATTACAAAAAGAAAACGCAGAACTAAAAAAACGCACAAAAGAGCTTTTTCGTCAGGACGATTTGCCAATGCCTACAAAGTCAATTAAAAAAGAGAAGGGCCTAATTAGGAAAAGTGGTCAAAAAGGGTCTTAAAACCTAAGAAAAATAAAAACAAAAAGAAGAAGAAAGACTGGTCTGAATCTGAAGATGAAGTATTGAATATCGATGAAAAAAAACTATGTGACGATGACGAAATGGACGATTTACCTGGCACTGAAAATGAAAATACATGCTTTGTTTGTGGTGAGTTTGGACAGGATGGAGAGGTTTGGTACAGATGTACAAGCTGCGGCATTTGGGTGCATTTCTTGTGCAGTGCAGCGGATTCACCAGATGGATTCCTATGTGATAAGTGCATCAAGGCTTGACTTTTTTGACAGTGACTTTTCTACTTGGTAGATTAGTATCTATTAAGATTTAATATCATTAATGTAATATCTCTTAATTAACAAGACTTGAAAATATGTTCATTAACACATTCGGTGCGGTTAAGCATGCCTAGATTTTCCTAAGGATCGGATATTTTTTTCATTTGTTTATCAATTATTATGTTATTTAAAACAATTTCATGCGAAAAACGTTCCTGTACGTCATTGTTTTATCCTAGTTTTTTTAAACTTTTTCTCCGCCGCCTATCGGCGGCTGCCCGATCCGCGAGATATTTTACCAAGAGTCAAATAAGCAAACATCGACAAATCTTCATCTTTTTAATATTCTAATATTTCTTATTTCTTACATATTTCATATAATCTATTACCTAGTTTTTTTTGCCAATATTACCAACATTTTTTTTGTTTGTAATTACACCACCTCTCGGAGGCGATCGGCTCTGTTTGATGTTTCAGATGCGCGCAACTCAGTTAACATCGGGAAACGTTCGTGTATCCATCTAAATGTCTATTCTGAATACTACACAATAGAGCAAATATTTCGTAATTTAAAAATATAATTTGAAATAAAATGAAGAGATAAGTTATTTCAAAATAATTATCCGCGTGATATTTCACAAATAGTCATATAAGCAAACCGACAAATCTTCATCTGTTTAGTATTCCGATACTTCTTATTGCTTCTATGTTACAACTCAGATGTATGCAACTCAGCCAACATCGGCTAACTTTCGTGTAGCTATCTTATTTATTATTCCCAAGACAACACAAATGAGTAACGATTTCATAAATTTAAAAATCTATTTTGCAGTAAAATGAAGGGATAAGTTATTTTTAAATAATTATACAAATATGAGTTATATATTCGCATATTTATTCATATGTATCTTAACTTCAACAAAAAAAGATACTTTTACTTTGAATATTATGCACAACATTTTTTATTTAAAATTATACAGCTATTGGACATATACAATCGTGAATGACATTTACATGGCTTTTACCAAGTGTCTGTTCAGATTAATAATTATGATGCACTCTAAAACATGGATCTAGACATAGTCCTAGTTCACCATCACACATCGGGCAATACGTGACGACGTCTTTTCGTATCCCTTTCGTTGAGCAGTTGCGGCATCTTTTTCTTTGCGCTCTGGAACCCTTTTCCGCTTGAATTTGAAAAGGCAAATGGACTTTTTCCTTTCTCAGGACTTGAGCTGGCATTTCGGCAGGTTTATTTCTGAAAATGAGACCCGCAATTACACTCTCACGAAACTTCTGAAGATTAATATGTTGGCCACTAAATTTGTTATGCAGTATTTGAGAGTTGTTTAGAAGTATTTGAAATATATGTATCCCCAATTTCAGATACCACCTCAAACTTCTTCTCTCCACTGGATAATAAGACAATATCTGGTCGGCCCTGTCAATTCCTCCCATAAATTTGTTATATTCAGCTACAATCCTTGGTTTTTTTTTAATCTTTCCTCTTCTGTTGGATACATCTATCATATCTCCGTTATGTTCTGAGGAAATCATTATGACTTCTCTTTTGTCCTTCTATTTGCATATACATATTCCATCTTTCGTGTATTGCGCCACAATTTCTCCTTTTATTAACTTTTTATTTAAAACCTCAAGAGGATTGCCTTTCCTAGCATTTCGGAGAGTTCCCGTGGAAAATATTTTCTTTTCCAACAGTTGTTGCGAAAATTTATGGCTATTGTAGAAGTTATCCATATACACAGCATGTCCAACTCCCGTGTAGCCTGATACAAGTGAATGGACCACTTTTTCTGAGTGACCAACTCCCCCAACATCTGGATCCTTTGAACCTGTATAAACCAAGCAATTCAAAACAAGTCCATTTGGTTCCGTAAGCATGTACAATTTAATTCCATATTTATGCCTCTTGTTTTTAATATACTGACGGAAGTATAATCTACCCTTCCAAAGGACCATAGATTCGTTTAAGCGAAGCTGTTTTTGTGGATAATACACCTTAGTCATATTCACTTGGATGAGATTCAAAAGAGGTCGGATTTTGTAAAGGGGATCACAAGGCTTAGGGTCGCCATCAGAAGCATTTCGGCCAAAATGTAGACATCGCAAAATGATCAAGAACCTGTCTCTGGCCATTGCCTTCGGAAAAGTAGGAAATTCGTACAGCTTATCTTTCCGCCAATAGTATTGCATTTTATTTATTCTGATAGACCCCATATGTAAAAGTAGCCCCAGAAATATTTCAAATTCTTCTCTAGTTAAATTTTGCCATGCTTTCATTCTTGATTTCTCAACGAGCAATTTATTTTTCAATCGCTGGGCATTAATGTTTGTTTCTGAAATGACGAGGTTGAAAAATTCGTCATTTGCCAAAAGCATGAAAAAGCCTATTGGATCAAAATCATGGGGCATTATTTTGAGTCCTGCAGTCCCAGTGAAAACAATAGGCGTGGTTATTGGCCGTTCAGTTTGCCATGTTGTTGGGGGAGTGTCATTACCTGATTCACTTGAGGCCTGATGGACCCCATTTGTGCCATTATCATCTTCTGAGCTGCCGTCGGTTTCTTCATCTGCAGAAGAAATTTCGAAATCCGAATCTGTTACGCTGTCATCCGAAATTTCTTCTTCCCCTCGAGCAATGTCCTCATCGGTGATACGACTCGTAGTGTGAATTGCGATCCTTCTGCGCTTACTTGATGGATTTAAGTTTGTCTCCATGATTTCTACATTCAGTGAAATAAAAAAAAACTTTCATCATTTCTCGTTCTTTCAGTAATCAAGTAACTGAGAGAAAACTTGGTAGAAAAATCTCACATACCTATAAGGCTGAATCACAGTTTTATTCTATGCCTGTGTTAATTTCGATACCTGAGTGATCTTCTTACGAGGAAATACTTCAGTACCCTGTGTGGACAATGATACCTTAATCAGTAATTGTATGGAAATGAACAATAAAGATATAATGTATAAACTTGTACTCACGTAATGTATATAATGTCTTCCCGATAATTCTGTATGGTGTGCGCTCCAAAAATCCACAAACTGAAGTCCAATTACAATAGGTTTACAGCAGCTTCAATGCGTGTAAGCTAGTGAAGACGACGAGCAGTAATGCAGGCAAACTATCTGTTTCCTTTATATATAAATGCCTTGGGTGAAATTCTAGCACAGCTGCACTCAAAACAGACACATAAAACGATAGGTTTAGCATAAAGTACCGACAATGTATTACTGAGATTAGAAACGGACGGAACGAATTTATCAAGGCGCATAATATTCGTTTTCTTTGCCACTTCAGCTGTATGAAAAAAAACAATTTGCTTCTTTGTACAAAACAATGAAGGAAATATAATACTAGGAACAGGTCTAGGAGCGCGCAAATAAATGGTGGGGTCCTAGCATGACTGAGCGTAAAAATGAAACAAAATAAAAATTTATTTTAGAAGCGCGCAATGATTATTTTTGAAAACGAAGCACTAAGTTAGGAAGCTACAACATTGTAGACCGGACAAAAGTCGCGAGACTGCTGTGAAGAGCGGAGGCAAAAAAAATACCATTTGATTAGTCGGCGAAACATGACGCCGAAAGGCGGCGGCCGTTCCTAAGCAAGGTCCGACGTGCCGCCTATCGGCGGCGGCCGCACCGAATGTGTTAAGGTACTCTTTAAGTCCAATTTATACAAACAAAGTCTGATTTGTAAGACTGACATTAATTGAACCTATTTTTACTTTTTTATTATAATATTTCTTAGAAATAAAGAGTTTGTGTGTACTCATATGAAAGAAATAAGTATTTCAACCTTCAACCTCTTACATATTTTTTAATGTGTGTTTGATACAAAATTATGACAATGACCAATTAACCCATATAAGATACATGGCCAATAACCCTACTGTTATTACGCCAAGGGTCGGGAAATGCCGGTAGATGTCTTAGGTATAGTTTTAATTTTTTTACATTGTACATCTTAGTGCTACACGTAGAAGACATCTGTAACATAATCTAGACATTCCATTCTATTGGAAAAGAAAATAATAATACGTTTAGATTTGATAAAGAGCGTTTTAGGTGGAAAATTCCTTAACATACCGGCATTCCCCCATTCTCCCTACTCATCTCGCATGTGGAACTCCTACCCGCCTTGGAGGCTATTATTGAAGGATCAACCTCTCTGTATGCACATAGTGAATCCGAGTGTGAGTTCCTCTCCAACCTCACAGACCGTACCTTCATCTCCTTTAAGAATGAACTGAACATTGTCCTACACCTGAAAAATGCTCCTTCCTCACCTTTTTCTGTCTAAACCCATGTCATAAGCTGCGTATCAGCACGTTCGCACTACAAAATGCTCATTGCCTTGCTCAATAGATGCAATATAACCGTCTCAAAGCGGAAGTTGAGCCTTGCCCCAGCGACTGTTCTCCTACCCCTCCTGCACCTAATCCCTCTTAAGCAAGATAATATCCTACCGATCATCAGTCGAAATACAGTCGTCATCGATGAAGGGGTCTCCGCCATTGAAAAGGAAGAGACCTGCTGGACATTCTACCACTCCCACGTCTTCTTGTGACAGTGATAATTTACTGCTTCAGACGGTGTATTATGTCATTGTTGTAAAATTGAAGCGTTTGTGTGGGTTATGATCCCAATAGAGACTTGGAACCTGTAGTGCAATTTAAACAGTCGACAAAGAAAAGTGTCATTGTTTCGCATAGTGAATGGAGCAATGTAATAAATTTGAAAAAATCCGTTAGTAATTATTTATGTATTGGTTTAAAAGACAAGCTCTCTTCAAATTGCTTGTCCTATGCAAATTACTTTGGGAAACGGCATTTGTCTATTAAAAACATATTACCAAAGAGCTCATTTAACCATAATGCTGACGAATGAGAAGCTCTGTTTGAAATATCCAATCTGATTAATCTAATTCTCCGGAGACTTTCGGACAGACGTGATAAGGTTAGACAATTTCTCGCTACCGGGTTATCTAGCAATATCGCTGAATGTGATCTAGAAAGGCTACAATTTGACATGGTGCTCGTGTTGAATGATTTATCTGGTAATCAAAAGGTATTACTTAGTTTTACTTTGATTACGTGTGTTTGTAAAGGGTTTCTGACCTCTGGCACGAGGTCAGAAATTCTGCAAGTCAGAAGCTCTTGTAATATCTTGAACCGCTGGCATTGGATGTAAAGCCTTGCAAGTTAGAGAGATTACACCATAGTGGTAATGGGAGGAGCACTTCATATTTGCTGCTCACTTTATCCTTAAATTTGCGAACGATGAGTTGCTGCTTCCCGCCGAGCTCAGCTTTCACGGAGAGTAAGGTAGACATCCCCACATGTCGAATATTTGTCGGTGATTATACCCCACTTCGATGTAACGCACTTTTGTACTGTCTGAATGGATGGATATGAGGTTGTGGGTATATTAAACGAAATAAATAGAAACACTTTGCTTAGTTTCTACAATATTACTTTAATTGTCGACTAGTTTCGATACCCAGTATCATCTTCAACGGACTAGTGGTACAAAAAACATAGGGACATAGTTATAGACTGATTGGGTTGGAAAAGGGATGGGGAAGGATATGGAAGCGGTTGGTAGAAACAGTCAAATTAGTGAATAGGCGGGGTGGGGAAGCGAAGGAAAGGAAAGCAGGGGGGGGGAGGTTAGGAGTGGAGCGTGGGTTGACGTCGTAGGGAACGGGAACTAGGGTTGGGGGGGAGGGTTGGGGAAGGGTATGGAAGGTAAGAAACTGTATAAATTAGTGAATAGGCGCGGTGGGGAAGCGAAGGAAAGGAAAGTAGGGGGGGGGGGAGTTAAGAGTGGAGCGTGGGTTGACGTCATAGGGTAGGGGAACTTTGGTTGTCTGGGGATTTTTTGGGGTGTAATTGTGGTATGTCTAGGAGGGGGGAGTGGAAAGGGAAAAGGTGGTCATTAGTTATCAGTTCCTTTCTTTTCACACATTTCAAAATTTCCAACTCCTCCCGGATGTCCATCTGTGTTCCTTTCTTAACTTTGTGTAGTAACTCAGGGGTGAAATAAGATTGGTGGCCTTTTTCCAGGAGATGGATTGCAAATTGGGACATCCCGGTGTTCTTCATGTAATCCCGTCGGTGTTCTGCTGCACGCACCCTTAGACTCCTCCCACACTGGCCGACGTATTTAGCCTCGCAGTCATCACACTTGAGCTGGTAAACCCCGCTCTGGAGGGCTGGTTCTATGGGATCTTTGACCGAAGGCAGCATGCTGTTAAGATTTCTGTTGTTGTAAAAGGCTGGTTTAATGTTCAACTCATTTAATAAATTTCCTATTTTAATGGAGGGTTGCCCTAAATATTTAAGTCGTCGCCATGAAAGTTGGTCACTGGGAGGGGGGGTGTAAATTTCTCTCAATTAAAAACTTTTCTTTTTGCTGTCTAGCAAATCGTCAATTAATTGTTCTGTATAACCGTTGGCAACAGCAATGTTTTTTATATTGGTTATTTCTAAAGTGAAAGCTGAGGGCTCTAAGGGAATGGATAATGCACTGTGTAGCAAGCAATGAAAGGCAGCTAATTTTTGGTTTTAGTTTGTTATGCAATCCATCCAATACGATGTAATTTGTCAGCGCCCAGGTTTCCATACATTAGGTGCACTCCGTTTATTAATATCAGAAGTAACTTGCTGGGGATGCAATATTTTTCTCCATCCTCGCCGATCTTCACTAACCCCGTCCGTGTCATGCGATGCCTACCATTTTCCCCGTGTCCTTCCACAAGTCGCTCTATAATTTCCCTCAGCCTTGGGTCTCTTCTTTGGTGGTACTCCAAATTCTTCAGACCAGCTGCTAGCTCCTCCGATGGTTCGCTCGCTAGAATCATGGCTATCACTGGCTCCTCTTCCGGGAATTGGCTTCCCGCCGGTGCATCGTACGAGTGTCGGCTAAGCACGTCTGCTACTATATTATCTTTGCCCTTGCAATATTGTATCTCGAAATTATATTCTTGAATGTATAAAATCCATCGGGATAGAGTGGTATTTAACAATCGACATTTGAAGATGAATTACATGGCTTTGTGGTCAGTGACGACTACTATCCGTGCTCCCAGTATGAAGCTCCTGTATTTCTTAAGGGCATGTATAATTGCTATTTGTTCCTTGAGAGTGGTGCTATATGTGATTTCAGCGCCCCTCAAGCTTCTACTTGCAAAATATATCACTCGTTCCTCCCCATCGTCTGTCAGCTGATATAAGCGACTAGAAATGGCGAATCCGCTGGCGTCGGTCTGAATATAATACACTCTGTCTGGGTCCGGATGATGTAGCATGACTGATTGGCAAAATTCCTTCTTTATTTCCCTGAATGCCTTCTCGTGCAAATCCGTCCATTCCCAATTCCGTTCCTTCCTCATTAAGTCGTTGAGGATAGTAGTTAGTTCTGCGTGCCTTTGGTGGAATTTAGAATAATAATTAATCAGCCCATAGACAGATTTCATCTGCTTCCTGTTCTTTGGCCGAGGGTACTCTTTTATTGGCGCGTATTTCTCCTCCGCGACTTCTATTCCTAGTGTGGATATCACGTGCCCGAGGAATTGTATCTTTTTCCGGCAGAACAACGATTTCTTGATATTGACAGTTATTCCGGAATCCTTCAATTTCCGCATTACTATTTCCAAGTGTCGCATGTGCTCTTCGAAGGATTTCGAGATAATTAGGAGGTCGTCCACGAAATTGATACAATATTGTTCCACCTCGTATCCCAACACATGTTCGAGTGCTCTCACTAACGCACTGCTGCTTATGCAACATCCGAACGGAACGCGTGTAAATTGGTATATCTTCCCTTTGAAAGAGAATGCGCAATATTTTCTAGAATCCCGATGTAATTTAATCTGGTAAAAACTCTGTGTTAGATCCAGCGATGACATATACCTGGCTCCTGCACATTGTTGGAAGAGTTCTTCGGTGGTCCTTGACGTTGCATAGTAAGGTTTTATCAGTCTGTTAACCATTCTGGCATCAATGCATGGTCGGATCGATCCGTCTTTCTTGACTACACACACCAGCGGTGATACATATCTTGAAGAGCTACTTTCAACTTTCCCTCAGCCATCATTTGCCTAATTGCATCTCTTGCCTGCCTCCGGAAATTCAACGGGAGGCCATATCCTCGACTGCAGAATTCTTCTCCTTCCCTCACATCTATTTTGTATTCATACCCTTTTATTATCCCGGGCGAATCACTAAATAAATTTACATGTCTTAATACGACTAGTTAATTTCTGCTTCTCTTCTTCAGATAGGTCATCTGTCTCCGCAACTCTTTCCTTGGCGTCTTCCTCTGGCGTGCAATTTCCCTCTTCTCCTTCATTCCTTCCTTCTTCCCGTTCCTCGTCTCCGTCGATGCATAAGACGATTCGCTGCGATCCCACGTTCGTCGTCTTGAAGGTGCATATAGCTTCTTTCATCCCTTGCGTCACCGTTATCATCCGATGATTATAGTCTACCTTCGCCGATGGTAATGCTAGCGTATCAGTGCCTATTATAACCGTTTTTACTAGCTTGGGCACCACCGTGCAGGTTATATTCATTTGTATCTCGCCTATCGCAACTTTGGGACAAATTTGTTTCTTTATCCGTCCGCTTTTCTTCCCGATTGCTCCTATTACCTTCATCCCTTTCACTGGCAATTCGAGGGTATTCTTAAATAATTGGGCATTGTCCCTATAAAATTCCTCACTTATGCACGTTAACTCCGACCCCGTGTCAATCAATGCGTTTGTTTTCAAGCCTTCAATTTCGATTTCTATTTCCGGGCATTTAGTCTCCTCCGGAACGTCCGTCTCTCCCTCCATTAAAAAGTCCCTCGGTGACTCAAATACATTGAGCACCGTTCTCTCCTCTACTCGATGATCCTTATTAGTGTCCCTATTCTCGCCACCTTCGGCCTTTGGCACGACGGGACTCTGCATGTGCCTAGCCGTCCTTAGTTTTCCGAATCCGCCCTCGAGTTCTCCACCGTCAGCGAATGAACTGGGAATTCATGTTCGGATCTAACTCCTCCCCTTGGATCGCTGCGTCCTGGTTGTCGGCTTCCCTGGCGTTCGCCCTCCTCATTCTCTCTTCCTCTTCTCGGATAGTATCCGCGTTCATCATTCGGTCCTCTCTCGTCCGGTCTCCTTGGTGTTCTCCTCTCGTACCTTTGGGTCGGTGTATTTTCCCACCTTCTTTGTCCTGATGTTTCGGGTTGCCTCTCATCCGGTCTCCTCGGCCATGGGCGTCTTTCACTCTCTTGAGGACCCTGGTCCCTCCACCTACGCTGTCCCATTGTTTCCGACCGCCGCTTCTCTTCCGCGATTCTGTCGTATCGTCCTAACAACGCTAGGAATTGCGGGAGCGTCTTAACGTTGTGAGAGATCATTCCCGTCTTCACTTCCGCTTCAAAATGTTGTCTAAGGAGGTACACTAAATTCTCATCCGCGATCGGTGGTATTAATTCCTTCGCTGACCCTATCTTAGCGGTAGCGTACTCCACCCTCGTTTGACTCCCGTTTTGTTGGTAACTTCCGGTGTCCAAGGCTCTCCTTATTTCCATTTGTCGCTCATCGCTCCAGTATTGTTCCCTGAACGATTCTTTGATTGATTCAAAGTCCCGGTGTAGGTGCGACGTGGCGTTCAACCATTCTCCTGCCTTGCCAACCATCCCTTGCCTAGCAACGCGTAACATCTCCGCCCCTGACAGCTTGTACATATCTTGGTATTCCTCTAGGTCAAAAATAAACCTCATAGGTCTTGACCCGTTCCGCCCATCGAAATTCGGTGTCTTCAAATGTACCGCCATTGCCTGCGCGGGTGCTCGGATATGGTCTTCCTTCAGCCTTCCTACTATCTCCTTCAATGTTTCTTCATCGAGTCCCGCTCCTTTGCTCTGCGATTGTTGCGTCACGATCGTCGATAATTGTTCTGTTATATTCCCGTTTTCCTCTACCTTACTATTCATTTTCTCTTGGTTCTTACGCAGCTGTTCTATTTTCTGGTTGCCCACTTCTATCTTCGTTTCCAACTCCGTAATCTCCTCTCTTACCCAATTCTGCGTCTCTTCTATTTTCTTTTCTTGCGCCGTTAATCTCCTCTGGCATTCTTGTCGGAAAACCTGTAGAACCTCTAGTACTTTCTTGGCACTCTCCTCTACTTGCTTCTTCTGATTTTCTATCATCTCCTTCCTTAACTCCTCGTCCCTCTTCTTCAGTTCTTCTTTCATTTCTTCGTCCCTCTTCTCCAGTCTTTCTATCATTTCCTCGTCCCTCTTCTTCAGTTCTTCTATCATTTCCTCGTCCCTCTTCTTCTGTTCTTCTCTCATTTCCCTCAAAATGGCTTCGATGCCACCTTCAACTTGTTTCTCCGTCTCAACTTCGAACTCATAATGTTCTATATCTATCCCTTCCTTTTCTAACGCTATTCTTAACCGTTCCTGCAATTCAAATTTCGCCCCTTGCACTGGCATTTGTCGGTCCTTCAAGAAATTTTGCAACTCTGATTTTTTCAACTCGTAAAACCTCTTTACTATCCCCGCCATTTTGTGAATCTTTCCCCGATCGTCCTTGATTCAGGGTACCCGTGGTCTCTATTTCGTAGAGTAGTCGAGCCTACACGTTGCGGCGTTAATAGAAATGTCATTCTAATTAATAATCTTAATTAAATTTATATATGTAATTTTGCAGTGGGCTGTTTTTTTTTAAATAACCATTTCAATGTTTATATATTTCCACTTATCGTGGCTACTGGTCTCGGTGATCCGCTGGACCTCGACGTTGGTCTGGCGTGCGCCTTCCCGCAGGATTTCCTCACGGTGACTCTTCGTCCCTGCTCTTCCCTCCGTTCTCCCTCTTTTCTCCGGCGTCCGCCGTGTAGTCTGCTCTCCTGGCGCGAACACCTTATCTTTCCATCCTCTACGCGCCCCTTTTCTCCCGTTCTCCTCTCGTACCTTTTTCACTCTCACTCCCGTTTCTCTCCCGGTCCCGTAACTACTGCCGATCGTTTTTCTCCCCGTCCCGTCACTACTGACGCTGTTTTCCTTATTATTGCCCCCTCCTTATCTACGCTTTCTCACCCATTATTACGCCGTGCGTAATGCCAAATTCCCGGCGTTCGACGAATGATCCATTGTTACTCGCGCCGCGGGGGCTGCCAACCCGTGGCGTTTAACCCGTAGAGTTACAATATAATCATTGTTCGGATAATGATCTCCGGGATACTTCATCAGAGTATACATTAAAGATATGTATAGATTATTCTGTAAAACTATTTGAAAAAACTTTGCGACGCCGAGAATAAACTCGATTTTTCGATCGCGCGTCGCGGCCGGGCTCCGCGCAGCGGGACCTGGAAATACAGTGTTCCCCGTTGGATTGTTCAAGTTGTGTGGACATAAACTCCTCGAATTCAACTTTTTAAGGCTATATATGTTGTCACTGATTTCTAAAGATTCTAAACTGAAGTTATTGGGAGGACATTGGATCGAGAGAATGGATCAGTGAACGCGTACTAACAGCGGTACATTTGTTTTTCTTTGGATAATTTTCGGGATCATGCTGAAAATTATGAACGTCTTTCAACTCTTGAGAAAGAATGCGGGTTCTCGGGGTACCATGCAAGTTTTCCATCAAAAGGCAAAATTTGGCATTCCCTTCACCCTCTCCTCCCCCACCCCGAACACTTTAGCCCTTTAGCCCCGTAGCCTTTACTCCCCGAGGAGGGTGGCACGAAAAGGAAAATTTTCTGGCAATGTGCAGCCTTTAAAAAAACATGCCTGCTTGGCAAATTACACTTTGTTGACACTCAGCGTTATGAAAGACTGACTGCCTTGCCAGTATTATGAAGAGCTTCGTTTTTGGCGTTCTGTAGCGCACTTTCAAGTAAAGAGATCGCTCCAAGCGTTTAACTTCACGGGTGGACGTTGTAAAGTGCCGGCAAAGTGCAAACAACCGAATAAGTGATCGTGAGGGGCGTAGTGCTCTTCTAAAGCGCCCTGTAACTACAAATTGGGGAGTTGTCGAGATAGGATATCACTCCACAGGTATTCCACAGGGGTGTATTATAGGCCCACATCTCTTCCTTTTGTACTTTAACGAAATCGATTACTACTGGTGCCCCCGTCATTACTCGTCCATCATCCTTCTCTTTACTTTCTTGTGACGAGGTTCAGCTCGTTCAGTACGTTCTGAATTAAAACCTTCTAATCATCCGTAGGCAGTCCAGCGACTAAAAAACCTTATTTTCAACATTTACCCTGCAGAGGTTTGCAATTACTAGGGATAATGTTGAGCACATGGTCATCCCCTCTGCTTTCTCTTGGTAGTTTTCGTTCAACAGGAAATAAGAATTGCGGAGGCTGTACTCTACAAATAAGGGAAAAACATCTGGTTCTCCAATTGACAATGAGATGAGATTTCAGATGATTTTAACTGTTTCTGATGTCACGTGAAGACGCGGGCAAAGTTCTGCATACGTCTCTAGTTAATTGTTCGTGTTGAATATTCATTGACTTAATCTATGTCTGTGTCCCTACATATTCTCCGTAGAGCAATTAACGGCATTATTTTCAATATTCAATCATACATTCGACCAAAACCTTAACTGCCATATAATGATGTATTCTTGTATTTTCTCCATTCATGAAATGTTATCGTGTTCATCTCTCATGTTTTCGTTTCTTTGTTCCCTTCAGGAGAAAACTGTGCAATTCTACTCTTAGATCGGAAGGCATTGAACCTCAACGGACGAACATGGCTTCTGATAAAGAAGAGAAAGGTAAAGAGGAGATGTGTGAGCGAGACTTGTCCAAACTCCTCATTCCTCTTAAAGGTTGCCATTTGATGAAGCTCTTGACCAAATCGGATATTCGAAATGGGGATGGTACTGAATTGGAAACTGTTAAAGAGTATTTCGACTACTTAAATGAAATCGAGACAACAAAAAAATTGATGGAGGTGCTGAAAGACGTTGAAGGATTGCATATAGCCTTTGATTTGGAAAGTACGAACATTGTGAAGCTACGATCGTGTAGTTCAGATGGAGAGAGAGGCTCCACAGACTTTAAAATGTCAAAGATATGTGCTGCAGCAAAAAGAGATGAGGATCACGGCATACCGGAGATATCCAGCAATTTATCTCATGAAATGTGTCATTTAGCTATGCATGTGGTTTACAAAAATAATGGCCTTCCATATAAAAAGGGTGATACTAAAAGGAAAACGGAATATGAAGAGGTGATTGATACAATCATACGGTCTACTGGTTGCCAAAAGATAATATCAAATGTTTGGGAAGGGGGAAACTACGACTCGCGTGTCTACGGACAAGAATTGATAGTTCGTGTACCGGAAATGAAGGCATTTTACAAAGATAAAGAACAAGATTTCTATAGCCTTTTAAACGACCAGGAGAAGGCATTGGTGTCCTATTATGAAAACAATGTAGAACCTGATTTAAGGAAATATATTGATGGTAATCATACAAGTGGCAGGATGTTTTGTAGAAGTCTGATGAACTACCAGAAACGTTTCTCTTCGGTAGAGAGAATTCAGGTAACAGAAGGCATAAAAAGAGACCCAGTTATTGGAAATCACAATTGCCTTAAAGTAATAAAAGCGTCCAACGTGAAGCTGGCACAAAGCCACTTGAAATCGTTCCAAAAAAATCCAGTCTTTTTTGACTGGTCATTTTACAAACAAATCTTAAGCAACAAAAATGAGGACCCATCATCGCGAGATTGTATCAAAGAATGGCTAAATACAGGGGAGATAAAGACACTTGTAATGACATGGGACATTGAAGAAAAACCAGAATTCTGCACACAAAGAGAATGTACTGGTATATGCTCAAGTTTTTACTTCAGTGACTATACAGATTGCGTTTACCTATTGGTCAGTACAAAGTGGAATGTTCTGAAAAATATAGAGTCTAACAATTACACCTGGGATGACCTCTCTCTGCGCACTAAGAAAATGATCCAAGAGAGGGAGGTTAAATTTTGTGGTAAGAATGTCGAGCTAAAGACTTTAATTTCTCGTTTAGAAGGGGAGGATCATTTTAATAAATTTATGAGGGAGTGCTTGGTTTCCGAGGACATTAATTTGCTCCTAGGAAAGAAAGACATCGAGGTGGGTAAAACAAATTCTTTTATGGATGGAAGGACTAAAAAAATGGCCTTGAAACAACCTGAATTGTTCATTGACCGAAACATTATCCAAAATGTCGTAAACATCGACAAGGATATGCTCATGAGATTTGACAAGGATGTGTTTTTTGTGAGTAATGTACATATGAATGATCTTTGCAAACGCGGAATAAGTGAAAGTGACATTAGGCAATGGGATGATAGTACTAGTAATGATCCAGCATGCTACTATATATTGCCTCCATCGCTAGATTTTAACGAAGATTTGGCTTTCAAGCAGGTTTTGGAGCATGTCCGTAGTTGGCGTAAAGAACAGGTGAAAACATTACATCACTTGAAATTGAGAAAAGACCTCTTTGCACACATAAAATCTGTGAATATTCAAAATGAAACTGATTTGGATATGGTAGACTGTTTAAAATCTTGTACAGTCCAAAGATTGCTTGGAGCACCAGACTACGATAGCTCAGATCCATTCTTGCTAGCTGATGAACCGGGTACTGGGAAAACAACCTTCCTCTACTCAATGCCTGTGAAGATCAAAGAGAATCATCCTCAAAAATGGGTTTCAATTGTAGACCTAAGTCTACCAACAGTACAAAACATTTTGGAGTCAATGGAAAAAAATACGGGTTCTTCAGAAAAAGACTCCTTTGACTCTTTGTTCTCGATGGTTGAAAGTGGGAAGAAGGAGTCACTGGAGAGGAAGATTTTTGATGAATTCTGCAAGACAAAAAATAACATCAATGTCTTTTTTGACGGATTTGACGAGATCTGTCCATCCCACAAAGAAGTTGCCACCTTATTCATTGAGTCTCTTAATAAAATCAACATCAAGCTGGCTGTCTCCACTCGTCCTCACGAAAGATTTCACCTTGAGGAAAAGTTGGAGGTTATATCCCACCATCTTGAGCCATTCAGGAAGGAAAACCAAATGGACTTCCTGGACCAGTATTGGAGACAGCTCTTTAGTAGGTTGGCGCTTCCTTTGTGGAAGGAGAAAATGGAGTGTTCCATTGAAAATATCGAAATTTTATACAAAGAAAAGCATGATGATGGCATCAAGATATTAATATCTGAGATGAAAGAATTGCTGGTGAAAGAGAAATCAAGGAAAAAGAATGAAAATAAAATCAATTTCACAGCAGTGGCTGAAATACTTCTTTCGGTCTGGGAGCAATCGGAAAAAGGCCTGAGCAGATTCACGGAGACTCCACTCCACCTGCACATGCTTGGCACTCTTGTTTTTGAGGATTCCTTTAAGATGAATCAAATACTGAACAGTGGACAACTTTATCAGAGATTTTTTGACCTAAAGATAAAAATATACAACCAGGAGAAGGCTCATAGTTCCAGAAACGTCCAGTCAAACGAAATGAGCAGGGGTTTTCAAGAGTTATTCTCCGAAAAATTGGAAAAATTATCGGTTTGCATATTAGAGGGAAACAAATCTTGTGAAATAACAGATCAGGAAATGAAGTGGGCCTGTGGCATTGGCTTGGTAGTCCAAAATGGTGAAGACTACCAGTTCATCCACAGGACCTTCGCTGAGTTCTTCTTTGCCAGGAGGATGCTGAGAAAAGCAGGAAAGAAGAAGGTGACAAAGCTGTGGCTTGAGAAACTTTTCGTTGATGACCAGTATGCAAGGGTGAGGAAATTTATCGAAGATATTTTATATTTGTTCTCAGAAGAGTCAAAAACAGCAGAAGATTTTTTGATGCTGAAGAAGGCTACCTTGAATAATTCTGTCTTAAATGATACTTCAGACCTAATGAATTCTATCGGTTGCATTGTTTATGAATGCAATGTCCATACTCTGCAGTATTTTGCGGACTCGTTTGGAGAAATGGTAGCAAAAGTTTTAATTCATGAGTTTGATATTAATGACTGCAATGAATCCCTTAAAGACATTTGTAGGGAAGTTGAAAGTTCTGTAGTAAGCTTTCGTAATACGTGCAATTTATTTAGGTACTGCTTCTATCTATGGAGAAAATCCACAAATTTTACAGCATTAGTGAAAACCTTTTTGGATTTGGTGAAGAAGTACGAAATGTGTGATGACATTAAAGAGAATTTACTGACCACTGAGGTAAACTGGCTACTTCCTGAGCCATATAATTATAGGATAGTTGAAGATTGTTATTTAAAGCATAGTGAAGAAGTTTTTAATACCTTGTTGGAATACAAAGATATATTTGGTGATATTATGAGGGAATGGATGACCTTAGAAAGTGATTGGTTTTCAAAATATCGCTTATACATAATCTTCACCTCACGCATTGACTTATTTTCTAAAGTGTTGGAAAGCCTTTACGATGAAACACAGCTGAAGAATATGCTTAAAGAAGAGGGAATAGTTTCAAGGATATGGATTAATGTTACTGGTGAATGTGGACGTCTTAAAACAGAGCAGGTTTGGAACTTTATCAAGAAGGGTTTGGAATCGGATGTAACTCACCTACGAAAATATCTTGTGTGGAAATATGAATATCAGTTTAATGCTTTGTTCCACTCCGCACACAATGACGACCCTGAAGTGATCGAGTTCATCTGGGAATTAGCAGGTGAAATGATGGATGTTCATTATAAGAAACAGTGGCTATTTGATAGTTTCGATTTGAGAGATAGTTTGAAAACTCGCAGAATGCGGTTAGGTTGGAGTTTCCATAAGTTTCTGGCGAGACGGTTGAATTGTGGTTTCCTGTCCGGAGATGAGATATTCCGCTTGCTGAAGTCTAAAGATGAAGATGGAGAGTATTATATCCTCAGACAATATCCTTATGGTTTATTCTCTCACTTGTTACCCATCCAACACGACATAACCAATGAGTCTTTCGTGAAAGAGATGTACAATGTGGAATACTTTTATGATTTAGAAATTTGGTTACACTCATCTTATGCATTGAATGAAGATCTGAAGGATAAGGTTGATGAAATATTCGAGGAAGTGTTATCTCGTGACACGTATGCGTTGGCTGACCAAATGGAATTGGACGAGAGTGATATCTTAGTTGACGTACAGTCAGGCGGAAGCATTATCCATCAGGACGGATTTAAATTCTTTGTTGCGGCTTTCTACAAACAGGTCGAGTTGTACAGGGACCATTTCCAAATAGATGGACTCGTCAAGTGCTTGAAGGGGAAATATAAATTTTCGTGGTTGGGACCTAATCTGTTACATTATGTTGTTGAAGATTTCCCACCACTGACCCTGGGTTATGTTTTCAGCATATTGATTAAGTCTCTTCCCCGAGATGGTTTCCTTGCACTCCTGTTTGAACTAGATGAAGATGGAGGGACAGTGTTTCATAAATCGGCTACGTACCCTAATGCAGGTGAATTACTCAAGCATAAATTTCCTCGTTGGAGTAAATTGAACGATGTGGTCTGTGCTCTTCTTGGTCAAGGTGCTAAATCCAATATAAATGAAAAATTCTTCGAGCAACAAGATCCTAAAGGGTATGAGGTTTTTGTGGAGGAATTGGTCAGATTGAGGAGGATTTGGAGAAGTTATAGGATAGAGGAAGGCCAATCGGAGATAACAATCCGGAAGGATGAGGAGGAGATTGAAGAAATGATACGACTTGCAAGGAGGAGGATAGAGATGAAAAATGAACCAATAGAAGATGCGGAAGAAGGATAGAGAAATATAAAGAAAAGAAGGAAAGAGATATAATATCGAAGATATAATGAGAGAGAGAGAGAGGTGAGGTTTTTGTCCATCCGTCGTGAGGTTTCGGATTTAAGAGGATGTGTACAAGCCAGACAAAGAAGGAGTCATCGGAGATAACAATCCGTCAGGTAACTGATGAATAGGAGAGTGATGAAGATGAACATGGATGAAGATCGCGAAGAAGAAGAAGAGATTGATGAAAAGAAACGAGAGGAGCAAAGAGGAGGAGATCGTTTTAGAGGAACGGGAAATAAGTCATGAATTGGGATTAGTCAAATGGAGAGCGTCGGCCATTATTATATCAAACCTCAAATACAACACATGTTGTTCACAATTTTTATCCAAGTATTATAAAATGTGTGTTTTAGGTTTTATAGAAAGGTTGTATTATATTTTACACTAGTCGTGTAATACTTTTATTCAGTTTAAATTCAACTGAAACTCTGTGAGCAATTTCAATATACCATATAAGTACAAATTGCCCCATTCAATCACATGCTATATATATATATATATATAGTATGTGATTGAATGTATATGTATATATATGTATATATACATAGTATGTAAATAAATAATATATATATATATATATATATATATATATATATATATATATATATATATATATATATATATATATATATATATATATATATATATATATATTTACTGAGTACAGTTGTATCATAATGTACTTCTGTAATATATATGGGACCGTCCCTGAGTTAACGCACAGGATATTCCTTGGTAAAATTGTATGTATTAGAAATGAACATTGGGTATCCCATCAGTGATGTGTAATTAGCTGCTGATTTTTGCAAATTAAATAATGTCGCTGAATCAATTCCAAAAATGGGAGTCCATTCGAATGCATGTAAAATCATGTGAAGTGTGTTCTGTATTTCAATTGTTTATTGTACTATATATTTTAATAGGGTCCGGCTTTCAATTCCAATCGGTAGCAATGTAAGTAATTGCATATTTGTCGTTAAAAGATATTGTTGGAAGATCATACACTCTAATTATATTAAATAAAGGGAAAGGTGTAGTTGTTTATTTAGTTTGGTTTGTACAATGAGTATATCGGATTATTAAATGTAATTTCACTCCAGAGTGAACATGAATTATTGGCATTGTTTATCTATTGGTTTCCCTAGAGATGATCAGGAGCTTTGCAAAATTCCCTTCCTAAAAAACAAAATGAAATATCACCTAATCTATGCCTCTTACATTCCTCCAAATTGTCCTAGACCAATTCTCTTTCTCCCTGACCTGTATTTCAGGACTTTCACCTTTTATGAAGGTAAGAAATTAATAAGATGGGAAATGAACCTGTTTAACAGAAGAGGAAAGGACCATATGGAATACCAACACTGCCGGTCCCCGAGTTACGTAGGCCTCGACTTATGTAAACCTAAACATTCGTAAAATGCAATCTTAATAAAAAACAAGAGATGTATGAAACTTGAAGGACGCTTGCCTACATTATAAAGAGCGCACATAATTGACTGTAAGTTAAAGGTGGCCAATCTGAGAGGGAATTAAGACCGGGAAACTATCCTGCTCAGCAGTCGGTAAGTAGCATGATGACACTGTTATTTCAAAAAACGAGTGTCAACTGTCTGTGCTATACTCCCTAGAGAGGAAAAAATCATTCCCTTTTTTCCGGCATTCGAACCCGGATCCCTCGATTTCGCGCCAAGTGCTTTAAAGGAACAAGTTGTACTGGACTGCCACAGACATTGCCACATACATTGAAAGAAATGTTTCGCTTTAAATATATACTCATCAATACTCAAATTTTGTCAATTTTTTTAATTCGCAGTAATGATATTAAGTATTTTCATATGGAATTCACGAGGGGCCACTTAAGGGAGACTAAAAAATTTAAATAACAAATAACTAACGCATTTAGAGTTTTGGAATCGTATTTATTACGTAACTCGGGGACTGCTTGCAAAAGAGAAGAAGATCGAAAAGATTTGATTGGTCACACTCGCTGATTGTCAATGGGTTTGGAATTAATATTTATTTAAAGGAAAGATGGAGGAAAAAGTCCTCAGAGGAAGAACAAATTTTATATACGAAGACAAAATAAATAGGAAATATTTAATGGAAGAACTATTTGAAAGGAGTAAGGCAATAGGAGGGTTATTAAGACTATACTGTAAACCAATCTGAAGACCAAATGATGAAGGATGCAAAGGGTCTTGAATGTATGTATTTGAAATTACCAAGTTCATGTAGAAACTAATTGGTTCCTTGCGTTACCTGATGGAATTAAACACTAGGAAGTGCAATTAACTCACAGTCAGTCATCGAAGTACGTAAGTCTCGACTTAAGTAGTCCTTACGTAATACTTCACTTACGCAACCGGAAACCTTACCCAATAAAAACGAGAATTACGAAGGTTGCGGAATTGTAACGATTGCTGCCTACTTTCATGGAGGTTGTGTTTGTGTTGTTACTAAGATCTGGCCAATCTGGAACGGGTAACTTGGTCTGGAAAGTAGTCGTAAAGTTGCAGTAAGACACCGTGCTTTCGTGCAGAGGTGGAGTTGTTAAATTCGTAGTTATGTGAGTATGAATTTTGATATGAAATATATAAGGTGCAACTTTCAGGCCATTGAAAAATTTGGCAATTTACGAAATACGGAAACGTAAAAACGTTAATAATTGTAATCAGAAATTTTATATAAAATAAATGCATAGAGGAAGTTAGTGATGTGAAATCATTTTAATAAAACCATAAAGGGAAGCCGTAAATAAGTCTCAACTTGGAGCTTTGCAATTTCACACAACAAAGGCTTAGTAGTTATCTATGGATACTAAATAGATACATCAAGGGAACTTCATAAACAAGAGTCACTAACCAGCGAATTTTTAAAACCACAAACTTTTATTTTCTCATGAAAGTTAAAGAAAAAAACAGGGTTCTCTAATTATTGAAGTGAACTTAATGAAATGTGGAATGAAAATATTCCCCTCATTTCATCGTAATGTCGAGAGCAGCTACGGAGTAATTTTCGACTTACGTAACATTTGACTTTCGTTATTTTCGACTTACGTAAATTTCGTCTCATGCAGCGAGTGTAGGAACGCATCTATTGTGTAACTCGGATACTGTCTGCACTTTATTACTTTATCTGCTTAGGGAGGATAAAATGGAGAATAATTTAATTTTCCTTCGTTCAAGGGGCTAGTATGTGATATAATTCGCATTGGATTATTTAAAAAAACATTCACTGATGCAGTGTTGGTCACAAACTGTGCTTACGCTAAAGGGGATCGTATTTCAAGTTATAAACTTCGGATATATAGAAAAACAAGTTAACTTTTGTGATGCGGCTCACACATTCAACCTTTGTTCAGGAGGATCGTATTTCAAGTTACGTACATCGGCTTTTCATAAAAACATATTAACCTGTGTAATGCGGGTCACATTCAAGTGTCCACATTCAAGGCGTATTTCAAGCTATGTACTCAATTTCAGGACTTTCACGAGATAGGAAATAAACGAAGTGTACGGAAGAGGGAAGGGCCATATGGAATACTAACACTGCAAGTTCTCGAGTTGCATAGGCCTCGACATACGTCAATGTAAACATACCTACGTAAAAGGCTATCTAAATAAAAAAAACAAGAGGACGGTTGCCTGCATTTCAAGGAGCGTATGTGCATTAATGTTAGTGAAAGGTGGCCGATCTAAGAGCGAGTTAAGCCCGAGAAATTGTCATGTTCTGCATTCTGTAAATATCATTGTAATGCTATTTATAAAAATCGGGTGTCAATTGTCTGTGCTATATTCCATAGATAAAAAATTCGCCTTTTTCCGGTATCCGAACCCAGATCCCTTGATTTAGCGCCAAGTGTTTTAAATAAATAAGTAATCCTTGACGGCCGGACATTGCAACACAACTATTGAACAAAACGTTTTCCTCATATTTCCCCTTAAATTAATAAATTGTTTAATTTGTAGTTATGATATGGACGGACTCTGCTCCGAAGTAATATTCGACTTACGTATAATCGGAGTTTTGGGTAATATATCCATTACGTAACTTGAGAACTGTCAATGATAGAGAAGTAACACATAAACTGATTGTGCACACTATTAGAGGCACAGAGATTATAGATAAATGATTAATTGAAGGAATGATGGAGGAAAAGTCGTCAGAGGAAGGCCAAAGTTTAGTTACGTAGACAAAATAAATATAGAACTAATTGGTAGAAGTAAGACACTAAGATGGTTAAAGGGAATTAAACTTAAACCAATCTTAGAACCTAACGATGAAGGTTGTTAGGGTCTTGAAAGTATGTATTTAGAATTACCAAGTTCATGTGCAATATACTTAGTTCCTTGCGTTACTTGGTGGACTTAAACTCATGTAAAAACAATTACTCCACAGGCAGTCATCGAGTTTCATAAGCCTCGACTCACGTAGTCCTCAACTTGCGTAAATTTGTGTGTGTTGTTACTAAGATCTGGCCAATCTGAAAGGGGTAACTTGGTCTGGAAAGTAATCGTAAAGTTACAGTAAGATACCGTGCTTTCGTGCAGAGGTGGAGTTGTTCGATTCGTAGTTATGCCAGTATGAATTTTGATAAGAAATATATGTAAGGTGCAACTTTCAGGCAATATTAATGTCAGAGCAAGCAATTCCAGCAAGACCCGATAGTGGAGTCGAAGGAAAGAAAACCTTTAAGATGGTGTTGGACACGTGGTTAGGATGAATGAGGAAAGGTAGCCAAGAGAGAGAGAGAGAGAGAGGTGTGATGGAGGCAAGAGCAGAAGGAAGGCGAGGAAGAGGACGACCAAGAATGGAATGGGAATAAGAATATATATGTGGAGAGAGATAGAGAGATTGGAAGTCAGACACGAGGAAAGGGGATTCGATTAAGAAGAATAAGCAACTACTTCTTGGCCATTTAAGACATTTGGTTAATTATTAATTAAAAGAACTTATAAACGTATTTAATTGATAAAAGTAATTTGTTATGAGATTAACAATTAAACAAAGTTCGTGAAGCAAAGTCATTTATAATGAAACCTTAAAGGGAAACTAAAAATCAGTCTCAACTTGGAGCTTTGAAGTTGCACACAACAGAGGCTTAAGTAGTGCAGTTAGGCAGCACAAGCATAGCGTAAGATATCCTTCCGCCCGGCTTGCTGTCACTCGAGTCGCAGTTAAACCCTTCCCCGCATACGGCCCATACTTCGAGCAGAAGAGCCTCTTCTGGGTTGCGCAAGCAAATATTAAGCCCACTCCACACTCCTCTGAGAGGCCGCGGCGTTGCCAAATCTATAGCTATCCGACGGCTTATGTCACCCACTTACTGTTAAATAAACCATCTTAGAACCTCAATCAAAGAACGCTTGTAATCGTCTCTGGACCACAAATCAAACATATAAGATAATATCAAGCCAAATACGAAATTTAGTTACGTTCATATTATATTGCAAGCTGTCAAGATCTGGGCTGTGGCCCTCCCTACGTGCTGGGCTTACCCTGAGTGCCCAGCGAGGTGGATAAGGGTTAAGGGATTAGGGCACTCGCGAGCAAACCCTCTCCTGACGACTTCTATGTAAGACATGGCTACCATTAGCCGTCTAAAATTCCATTCCTTTTATGGACAATTTCGATTACCTACCATTTAGTTTTAACTCTGTCTCACACATCTTTTAGGTTGAAGTTGTGCCGAAACGTTCATTTCAAATCTCACATGAGAACGGTGTCCACATGATAACTGGTGTCCAAGTGTATGAAAAAGTTTTTAATTTCCTTTTTTCTCATTGAGAGAAAAAACATTACTTTATTATTTCCAAAATTCAACATTTTAAATCAGGGATGTGATCAAAAGGTGAACTTCAAGTTAAGTGCCAGACCTGGGGGTCATGAAACCACCCGTTATGGTAAAGTGGGTAAAGTACCGGACATGGGAGACACCCAGACTCGTGAGTCCGAGCCTAGGTGTCAAGAAAAAACCAACCCTATTATTCAATAGTTTATCAACAAATTATGTTTGAAATTGTGCTGCAATAATGAACCTGGTGAAAATGAATTTTAATTGCAGTTATAGGCTAGATATTAACCATTTCACGTGCATTAGTAAACCAACCCAGTTTAATGTACATTTTACTTTTGAAGCATGTAAAATGGTCAAAATATTTCGTATAAAAGCTATGGAAAAACCATTTTCATTAGAATGATTATCGTAAAAAAGGGTGAACATAATTTTCAGATTTATTTTTTTACTTTTAGAAGTCATAAACTAAAAATATGTGACTAGACAGTTGTTGCCATGAAACACCCGCGGTGAAGGGTTGGGTCGCCTTCGACGCCGAGGCATGGACTTCCGTGTTTGGTTGCCACCAATGTCCGGCACTTTACCATATGGGATAGTATTAAACCTCCCAGGTCCGGTATTAAACGTAAAGTGCCATTTCTGCTCACATCCCTGGTTTTATATAGATACAAAAATAATCATAAATGCAATTTACACTTTGCTAACAAATGAATTTCAGAACATTCATTCATTCCCTCAACGGACGTGTCCGGTGCGTCCTCTTCCGCATCTTCAGGTAGTTGCCTATGGCGAAACGTTTGCCGCAAATATCGCATACGAACGGCTTCTCATGCACTACACGTGTCTTCTCACGTGTCTGCTTCGTGAAGAACGATTTGCCGCACTCCCCGCACACGTACGGCTTCCGGCGTGCCGCAGCAGGTGCGAACTGGGCCTCATTGGAGTACTCGGCGCCGTAGTCGTCGCAGCGGTAAGCCTTCGTGCCTGCGTGATTGGACAAGTGACGACGGAACGCGGCGCGGTCGCTCAATACGGCAGCGCACTCGGAACAGAGGAAGCGCTCATTGGTGGAATCAGAGAGCGTCTTCTTGTGCCGCAGCCGCGTGCCTTTGGAACGGACCCGATGGCCACAGACTTCGCACTCGTAAGGCTTGTAGTCGGAGTGCACAACTATGTGGCAGTTGAGGGCCTGGTGGTTCTTGAACCTTCGCAACAAGATAAGACGGAGAGAGAGAAAGAGGAAAACTAAAAGGTTCATTATTAAATATAATTACATCACGACATCCACTGACATTATTGCAAGCTCATTCATTACCCAGCGATTTTGCAACACTGACTTAGGATGGAAAAATATTTTCGTACCTCCTTTAGAGGAAACCCAAAATGCTGAAGCTTCTTTGAATTCTGTTATTTTGCTCATAAAATGTAATTGATACATCTACCGGGGACCAACATAGCCTTACCTAAATCGTTACAATCAATTTTACATAACATCGAATAATGATTCCATAAGAATACTTAAGAAATCATTGCCGGGACTGCTCATTCACTCGTGTAAAATCAAATTTTACGTAAAATTGAATTACGTGTAATCGAGAGTCTACTGTATAGCTCTTGTCGCAGTACTGACACTGTGTAGAGGCCACCGGTGCTCGTCGTGATGACTCCGCAAGTGGTTCTCTCAAGCATTCCCCACACTCGGGACACTGGAACCCATTCCCAATTGGCTGGAAAAGGGAAAATGAACGGGAAGGGATAAGTCTCGAGTTTCAACTCCCACCGTGAATCGCTCACAGTTTATGACTCGGATCACCATCTACCAGTGACCACATCGGAGCTTCCACAGAACGGAGATTATCAAGTGCCAGAACTTTTATTGGTATTTATTTACAAACAATTTCAATATATTTTCCACTGAATATGCAAGGGGAAATAGATATATAGATATATTCAGTTGAAAGATCTGCTTTTGGTGTTTATTTTAAAGGAGGCATAACAAATACAATGAGTATTCTTGATACTTCCGTTGGATCATTATTTCGTAAATGCGAAATTACATATGTTACTCTTGTTATTAGAAAATTCATTTCTTTTCTTTGTGAAAAAAAGTTTAAATGAAAGAAAGAAAATTACTCAATGCATAACATTTATTCATATAAATCAATTTTACAAATGGCTAACCTATAAACAGTTGTTTGAGGGTAACTAATTTTTTATGCTTTTCTATATTAATTTTATATTTATTGTTTTATTAAATTTAAACTCACGTTCTCAGCTCTCCGTAGACACCTCGATCACTAAAATCGTCCAACTCGTTCCGGAGATACAACTGAACTGAGCTCACGCCATAGTTTTAAACATACTGTAATCCTTGTAGTTTTTGCACAAGAGGCCCTCGGAAAGTACACAAATATTGGTGTCGGCAAAACCTTACATGACACCGAGAACGAACTAAAAGAAGTTCACTCACATTCACATCAAAAGTGGAAATGTTTTCCTGGATAACTCTTGGAGTTTCATTATTTGTGGTCTGCTGCTGGTGTGTACACCCCTGCTACTACATACTGCCTGCGATAAACTAAGCATTGGGTACTGTTTTCATTGACAGTAATATGTTTCTGAAAGTGACGATCCAAATATGAAAAGATCTACAAGTAGACATGCAGATCAATGCGATAGTAACTTGCACCAAGTGTAAAAAATATGATTTTCGGTGAAAAAACTAAAAGTTTTCACTAACTAAAACAAAGCCTATGGCACTTAATCCAACGCATTCCTGGTGAAAGTAAATGTTGGTCCAAGTTGATGGACCCACATATGGCTCCCGGAGAACTTGTTGCTTTGAAATATAGCCTAGTTAATCCTTCATATGTCCTAAGATACATTCGAGTCAAAGTTTTTAGGAATTCCTCAAGGGGTTTAAAAGCATGTAGAATCTAGCATTCATACAAACAGAATATCAATATTATTATTATTATTTGCACATGTATATTAGTATATGTACACTCACAGATGGAGCAACTCAGCATCCTTTAAAGAGAGTAGCATCCACATTCCTATGGGACTTGCGTTGATGTCGAGAGGAGTGTTGGCGTCTCCTGTCTCGTCCTCAAATCCAGCAGATTCCTCTGCGTCGCTATCAGCAGCATATCCGTGGAATCCGTGGGAGCCTCATCACCATCGCTGATTGCAACCTGTGAGAGGAGAGAATTAAGATTTGTATTTCCACATTATCCATCGAACCGACGTGGAGGCACATGGCAGACGGGTGTGAAGTCACCACCTAATTGTGGTGACACTAAAAGAGTTTAATTGAAACTGTTTCGCAAACGAAACAGTTTCAAAACGAAACAATTCCACGTAACACCCTGTTGTGGACAACAGCTAGAGTAACACCAAACAACAGGCGAACGATCGACGCTGTTAGAACATGGCTGGTAGTTCTGTATTCTACGTAATAAGAAATATTTCTGTAAAATTATGAAACAGTTTAAATTCGGATTCATGAAAGATAGGTACTTCACAGTTCTAATTCTATCTGCAATGACAGGGTGAACATGCGATGACAAAATAAACCAGCAACCGCCTTCTACAGATCCAAATCCAATAAATCGTAGCTTTACAACAGCAACGCAGCAACACGTGCAGTGCAACGTTGAAATGCAAAAGTTGATGGCAACAAGTTATTTTACAAAAAAAATGAACTTTGGCTTAGAAACATTTCTAAAAACCCCCCATTCTAGAATTACCTCTCCGGTCCACTCCGCATATTGCCATCCATAGTGTCACCACAGTGCTATGCCCTTGGAGTCAGAGTAATCACCACTGATGAATCCTTTTGCCGTTTGGGTTGAATGGTCTCCAGTCGAGAATAAGCACCTGTCCACATTCATCTGCAATGATATTATAGGATTGATCAGCTAATTAATTCAGACTCTTACAGGATCCCTGACCATTTGTGGCCTGTTTTCAATAACCTATTGCAAGGATTCTATAAAACATATACTTCTAACATGTATAGATAGCTTTAATTTTCATATATGAGCAGTACAAAAGTTAATACATTTTTCCTTATGTTAGTATGTTTTCAGGAAACAATGAAATTTTATGACTTGGTTGTAACCACCTAAAACAAAATGCAGAGTTCTTACAAGATTCTGGATAAGAAATTCTTTGACTATTCCCCCACAAAAAGTGCCATTTTCCCAAACTGACATTTCCCGTAAGCAGTATGACGTTCGGAGAGCAGTTGAAAATTAAAAGTGCAAATTAAAGTTGAGAAAACAAACCAATGTTACTACTACTCATCAAATTAATTGACAAATTTATAAAATGAAAAGAAAATCAGAAGATGGACCATAGACTCCAGCAACAACAAACAAATCTATATAGTTGGGGTGCTTCGGCCACTTACCAATTCATATCGACCTTAACCCTTATCCAACTTTACCCAGACAGCTCGACCATTTTCCCTCACATCTCCCTGTTTTCCCTGACTTGTAAGATCCCTAAAAATGGCATTTTTCACATTTTATACCATAAATGAAACATAAATATCAATAATCTTTTTTTGTTTCTGGATAACATTAAAATTTATAGTTACATTTAGGTAGGGTTATCATTCGGTGTCAACTAGCAAGAGCCCATCTTGCTAAGTTTACCCACAAAAGCAGCTTGGTATGAGACTCAACACGTCAGGGCTCCAACAATAATGGATAACTTCTCCATTTAACGGATATTTGTGAACTAAATGTGTCAAAATATGTACCTTAGAAAGTCAAGACACATCATTTGATGTATTGAGAAAAAGACTAATGTAAACAGGATGAATGTCTATAGACATCGTCTGGAGTCCTTGAAAGTTCTGAAAAGATGCCAATTGACGTCCAATGCAGTGACAGTGTTAAAACCTTCAACCAATTGAATGAGGCATCCCGTAAGTAAGGGCCAGGCGAGCAAAGGGACAAGGGTCGCTGGTGCTTCCCACTTACCAAGGGGACTTATGGACACTTGGGAAGTCCCAAGAACATGGTGTCCAGCAAATTTACATTATTTTTTCCCTGTGTTTTCCTGGTGAGTTGTTTTGCATTTTTTTAAGCTCTTACTGCACATTGTTCCTAACACATTTCAATCGAATTTCTAACAGCATCTGCATATTGGTATTTGACGTCATTTTAGTGACTCTTGATTTTATTTTGTCACTAAATATTTACACACTTAGTAAATAAATATATATATATTATCAACAAAAAACAAGTGCAGTCATTTAAGAAATCAAATATACTAGACAAAAAATATGCAAGCACAGATCTTACAAGGAGGAGTTGAAGGAAGTCATACAAAAAAAACGTGGTCTGCGTCGGACCAGACGGTGGAAGTTATACTTCTTTGGCCGGTCGCGCACACCCGCTCACACACACAGGCAGACAGGATATATAAATGAAATAAAAGACATTTTTTCTCTATCATTCAATACATTTCTCTTCGATATATTGTTATTTTAAACAAAACTTCTTTTCAAAGTTCGAACGTACAAAACGAGTAAATGGGTGCTTGCAGCTTGCAAGCAAAAGGGAAAAAGTGTATGATAGTACATTGTAAATCATTAAAAACGAATGCAATAAGGTCTTACTTCTTTTGGAAATTATTTTAGCTGGGTCAATTTTTGACATAAGAATATAATAATGAGATAATAGCATAAAACGAATGGTCCCATGACATATGTACTTTGTTCTTCTTAGTAATTGCTATATTTTTCCTTTTATTTTCATGCCATTGAGCAATTTTGAAGTAAATATTTGTAATTAAACATGATTACAGTTATTTGGCAGTATGAAATTCAATCAATATGAGCTAAGTAAATGCTATGGATTTTCACATTTCATTTTATTTTTGCTGATCTCAATTATTATAATTTAAATATTAAACACATGGCGTAGTACTTGAATTCATAATTTAAAAATCCAAGAGATAATGCATCATAGAACATTATCATTTTACATGGTTTTGACTTGTAGAATGGAGTTTCGAGGTACATTTCAGAAAGTAGGTGCAAGGATTAATGTTTCCTGGAAAAAGAGAGAGAGGGAAACCCGGAATAAGGTGTAAAGAGTGTTTCAGAAGCAAAATGGAGGAATCTGGAGCGATCCCAACGGATTTCGTAGACATGAGCAAATGGAGGAGTGTCAAAGCTACGAAACAGTTTATGTATATAATTATAAAACATTGTAAAAAGTATATTTCTAAGGCATAATATCGTTAAAAGCGATTGAAATACGCACGGAGAATGTTATATTCCTTTAAGTTTAATCTTTATATCACGCGTATAAGGTACTGGAAGTCTCGGGAACAATGAAAAAATTGCTTAGCAACGAAAATGAAAAATGATCGAAATTTGCATTAATTTAGCGTTTAAACTTCAAATATTTAAATTTATCGATCGATAGAGAAACATCGGTTGCAAGAAGTAAATGCATTGATCTTTTGGCCTCATTTCAGTCAAAGAATGAAACTTTTATCTAAATTATTTCATATTTTAATGAATGAATGAAAATTACTCTACACGTAAATTATTCGTTTTTCCCATTTAAACCCATTAAAAAACAAAATCCTATCTGGACTCGAAACCAATGAAAAATATTGAGATTTTCGATTTTTTCCTGACTCGACACCAAATTTGAACCCTTCCCTGAAAATTTCATCCTTTTAGCTCGATTAGAAATACCCAGGAATTCGTATCAATGAGTACAATTGTGGATTTTTCTCACTCAAAAAAGAGCGTGACGCGGTTTCTCGACCAACATCCCATCCCAAAAGTCTCCAACGGGCGCAAAGAAGTATAACTTCAAAAAGTTATCATTCCAAAAAACATTCTAGGGGTCAAATGACCCCTAGCCGTCCTTCTAGGTAGTGCGAAACTCCCGTCCTCCTAGTGTTAAGCAGGGGCGGATTAATGGGGAGTGGGGGGACCGCCCCCCCCCGTAATTCCCGGGAAAATAGAAAAATGGTAATCATCAAGGTGGTTCTCCGATGCAAGTTTTTATTTCACCAGCTCAATACACAATGTTTGAAGATAATTGGAAAATATCTAAAAGCCACTCGTCTGAACAGACACAGTATCCTCGTTGTTCGCAATTTTACTTTAGTAGGCCTTTTGATGAACAGTGTTGTGAAAGCTTTGGTGCCGTAACGGAATAGTTATAAGCTATTATACTATGTATGCAGACCTATATACACCTTTTTAATATGTATGCAGAGAACAGTGCCGCGAGTTTGGGCAGTTGAGCCGTAGTGCGTCTGCGAGAGGGGAATACAGTTTCCACGCCCTCCTACAGCATTGCCTATTATTATGCGACACCCTCTGCTCTCGTGCTCGTCGCGACATGTCAGTTGTCCGGCTCTAGCGAGTGTATTGTTTCAGTTGTAGTGAGTGACAAGTTCAAGAGTTCTTCACATATTTAGGACCCTGCGTCCTTTTCCCTTTATTCTGTGATATACCTGACGTGCAGATCAACCTTTCTGCCAGAGATGGTAATTTCAGTCGGTTAATTACAAAGACATAACTTATTTGCGCTTTCTTGCGCTCGCCATTAGGGTCGGACGTCCGGCTTCAAGCTCGGGCCCACATTAGCCTCCATTGCTATTTATCTGCTTTTTGATCAAGGAATTGAACACCCACCTATTGGACTTTCATCTTCATTGTGTTATCATAGAAATGCTGTCAGAGGTTCACCCACCGTAGTTTTGTCCCCTCTCCTTTTGATAGCAGTAAAATTGAGGACTCTCTAAGCAAAATAATTTTCAAGTATTACGCTACAGGGTGAGAAAAAGATGCTTATTATGTTTTTTGCAACTCGTCACATAAGGAATAGTTAAGGTTTACTTTTGTTTACAGGCGTCTTCTTCTAGTAGGCCTGGTACAAAGCGAAAAACTAATAGTGCCTCTGCGGACCTTCGAAGCTTTTTCTCTCGCGTCCAAAAACAAAAGAGGCCAGAAGCAGCAGGAGGAAATACATAATTTGTTAACATCATGCCTTCATGCTGCACAACTGACAATAAGACTCAAGCTGAGTCAATGGTCCTTTTACAATCCCATCCACGCAGCCACGAAACATCGACTGAAGCTTCAATTTATTCACTTCCTTTGGCTAAAAAAATTTCAACTGTGACATAGGTCTCTTCATTGTACCAGGAAAGGAAAGACCTGATGATAGGAAAAAGTAGAACTTTTGGAAGGCCCTTGGACATCCACAAGCGACTAAAAGTATCCCTTTTCAAGTCATAGGAAGGGAACCGCGGAATAGCGTCGTTACGTGAGGATAGAACATAATGAAAAGTACCCTTGGCTTGTGGTATCTCCCTCAATGAATGGACTTTTTTGTAGGATTTGCCCTTTTTTCTCAATCAACGGCAGCTTGCGGTACAAATTTGCAGTTAAAATCCCTCGTTACAGAGCCGTTAAAGTTTTCAAACATGCTAGGGAAACTAGATGATCTGGAAAACCACCAACACACAGTTTATCACAAAGGTGCAGTGCCCAGTTGGCCCTGAATTTTCTGGAAAATACAAAAAACCTGAAAATCAAAACACAAGCCAACTGGACGGCTACAGAAGGGAGAAAATCAAGGAAAATGGAGAAAATCTGAAGCTGATACTTAAAAATGTGATTTTTCTTGGCCGTCAGAACATACCATTCAGACGTCATCGGGACGACGCGACGGTGCATTATCATTGGAAGAGCCCTTGACGAATGACGGCAACTTTCGAGCATTACTGCGTTTTCGTTGCTAGGTATTATCAAAAATTATAAAAATATTGAAGAAATTTTTTTATTTTCTTAATATGTACTTATATTTTTCTTTCATTCCAACTAATTTTCATTTTGTACGGCATTAAAGAAGAGATAGGTATTTCAAGGAGTTCGAAATCCTTGTGTAGGCTGCCGCGGGTTGATGTTAACAAATTATGTCTTCCGCCTTTTGCACCGCCTTGGTCTATGTTTCCTTGGACAACAGTTTCGTCGGCGTTGTAGTCGGCTTCTTCTGGTCGCTGAAATGAAGGTGCAGCTATTTGTCGTCTTATATATCTCAAGCGTTAGACCTGACTCCAACGGGTGAGATATATAATACGACAAATGGCTGTACCTTCACTCCACCGACCTGAAGAAGCCGACTGAAACGCCGCCGAAACTGTCGTCCGAGGAAACACGGTGTAAAACACGGAAGACACTTCACTTCTTCACAAGAATGGCATTCTTTACATCGTTTTTTACGTTTTTCAAATTTGATCCGATGGATTTACTCAATAATTTATCACATCTCTTGTATATAATATAGCCACACCAAAACTACGTTCCAAGCACTACATTTCTTTTAATTTTCCGAGGGAAGTCCACCCGGACCTCTATTTTGTTGATATGTATGCAACCCCCAGGCGCCGCGGGAAGTAGTGAACCGCCCCCACCCAAAACAACGACCTTGATCCGCCCCTGCTCAAAGGTAATGCTTGATGCCTTTAAAATCATTATCACAACTCATTAATCAGTTTTTCACCTCATTTTACAAGTTATTCTTTATAAAGTAAACATTTGGTATAGTAAACTTAAGCTAAAATGTAAATGCAGGCCTTAGAATACAAAGAATATTTGGGAATTCAAAGAAACTTACCCATATATTAAAATTGGTCATTCCATAACAATATACCAAATGATTACTTAATAATGAATACCATACAATTGTATGGTAAAAATATTAAAAATCACCAAGCAACAAATTTAACTTTTTCTGGACCACTTAATATGGATTGACTCATACTCAATGTTACGAATGTGGAAATGAGAAAACTGATGAATGTACCAATAAAAGCATAACAATAATTTAGTGTACAACGGATATTAATTACACAAAGCTATCAATGAAGTGTTGTTACAGGCAGAGCCCAAGTCTCTCCGATTCATGTCAAAGCTTTCCCATTTATGCCAAATTTTCGGTCTAAGAATGATGCACAGGCTAAACATGTTACTATATATCAAGGATATATTTCATTAAATAAAAAAACAAAGGATACACATAGTAAATGTTTAAATAATGAGCATTCATATCGTCCTCTTTCGATTGAGACTTTCAACATCTCCCCTTATTCAAAAGACTACCTGCAGCGCTGTGGCAGTGCGTCCGCAACTTGCGGCTGCTGCACTTCAAACACGAGCAGCGAATGCGCATTAGATGCGTTTCTCGATGATTCGCTCTATGAGAGCGCTGCTGCAGCCATGTGTGTTTACTGGGGTCTGCCAGTGGAATATGTGAATTTCTGTCTTAATTATTTAGATAACTGCTATTTATCTTTTAATCAGCAACAAGGTTCATTTGTGAGGGAAAGCGTTGTATTTGGAGTGCATTACAAAATGGTTCGAACGAAAGGAGACCGATGTCATTGAAGTACATTATTTAGTAGAATTTTGCTGATGATAAGCTTGGAAATTTTGATCACCCCTCTGAAATATATAGTGTTTCAGAATCCAGTAAAGACGATTGGAGGGCAATTGAAATATAAGAGGCAATTCAAGCAGACGTCTATGCCAATCTAAGCAGACGACAATACAGTTGAACCCGTAAAAGTCATAGAATGAATGACAAGTAATTAGGAAACAATTAGGAACGCATTTATGGTAGTATATAGCGTTTGTAATACTCGTGAGCAAGTAAAGTTCCATTTTTCAGACATTGCAATGCTTATTTAAATTAATATTTTTCAAAATTATTCAAGCAAGTGCAGTCGATCCAATGTCAGCTCATTGCGCATGCGTAGAAGAGAAACAAGTGCGAACTATGCTGAAAATCTGACAACAGCGGTACGTTCGATGTTCTGCTGAACGATCGCCCTTATAGAATCGCTCGTTAGTCATCACTCGAATAAATTGAGCTCGACCGAAGGTGAACGGATCCCTAACGTTCGAACGTCAGCCAAGTTATAGAATCGGCCCCCGGCTCTAAACATAGCTCCCCTATCAACACCCGCTTCAATTACATGACCTCCATAGTATTGAAGTTAATGACCTGGCTGCTCTTATATGGCCTCATTATTTTTCAATTATTTAATTGATACATCAATCATTCCAAGTTTTTCAGTAATATAACGGTGATCCCAGCAGTAATTGTACATACCTACTCTTTTAAACCTTGTTTCGTGAAATAGTTTTCTTTGGTAGTGTATGAGCTACATGCTAAATGTCGTCCTGGAGAACGTGACATTTTAAGATCTCTGATTAAATTCTGCTTTGAGCTAATAAAATATCCTCTGTTTTCCCTATTTGATATTAAAGCTTTGGTTGTGACATCTATTCGGCTCCTCCTAAGTTATCCCAATGTACAACAGCAGAAGAATATAAAGTGATGCGCATAGCAATCATAGAAAATTATAGGCTCATAACAATACAATTTGTACATACGAGGTTTGATAATAAAATAACGGGAATTTTCTTTTTCCTTAAAGAATATTTATTTATTAATCAAAATCAATTTTGTCCTCTTCAACGTAATCCCCATTTTAAATATAATACACTTGTGCCAGCGGTTTTCCTATCTTGGAAGCACTTCTGGAACTCACTTTCCGGTATAGAGTTCAGCTACTTCAGCGACTCTCATAAATGGTGGCAAAACGTCGTCCCTTCATGGTTCCCTTTAGCTTCAGGATTAGAAGGAAATCATAGGATTCCATGTCCGCCGAATACGGTGGCTGAGGCAAAATAACATTTTTTTACCAAAAAATCACGAATGAGGTGTGAGCGGGAGCATTATTGTAGAGCAATTTCCATGAGTGGTTTTGACACAGATTTGGGTGTTATTCTCGGACAACTTCATTCAAACGGTGCATTCCGTCCAGGTGGTATTTGTTGTTGACCGTATGACCATATGGGAGGAATATTTGATGCACTACGCCAACGCAATCGAAGAAAATAGATATTAAAAAATTCCCATTGTTTTTTGATCACACCTCATTATGTATTTGCCAAATATTTCACAAATGTATTTCTAAACAGACTTATACATTATGATGCGCACCTTGGAAAACACTCCATCACATTAGCTCCCTCCTCTCCCTCGCTAATCCATTCTTCAATCCAATTTTCAAAGCGCAATCGGAGAAAAACCATTGCACCCTCGAAAAAAATTACATTTATGTTGCCACTTTAAAGATTAAGTCTGCTGCAATTCTACGTTATATATACAATGCACTCTATGGGAATTATTTATTCTTATTTTATATACCTATCGGCAATTGGGACAAAAAATATATTAATTCCAATAATTATACACCTATTTGTCCGATAGTCCACTCTAATGTTTTGGGAATGTGCATAAGGCACATCGGGTCAATTAATGGGTCAGTACAAATAATATCAAAATATATTATAATATTATAAGGTAACATTCAGGAAAACAAGTACCGTAAACCTGGGGGCTAACTTGAGCCCAAAAACTGAAAAATGAAGTTTTTTTCTCTGCGTACTCTCAACATCAGTATAGCGACGTATTTCAGTGCTTTGCCGGTAGTCAATAGTAGTAAGTAGACATTTTTTAATTAACATTATTAAAATTATGCTTTAAAATAATAATTATCTTTAAAAAAACGTTTTGAAGTTTACTGGAAGTTAAGAAATTATTTATTTTAATAATCATCGCCCTACTTGAACCCAAACTGCCTTCAAATAGTAGTTTCTATGGGAATTATAGTCTGGGGTCAAGTAACCCAATATTAAGGTTAACTTGAGCCCAAATAAAATAAAAAAATAAAAATATTTACTATGTCAAAAACAATGCATATTATATGTCAAAGTATTCATAATAAACTATAGTTTAACAATATAAGATGAGCATGTCAGAGAAAACAATATGTTTAGCCGATTTTTGAAAATATTGTTAAAAGTTTAAAAATCTGGGCTCAAGTAGCCCGTGTTTACGGTACATCATCAAATAACAATTACGAAAGTATATGGTCGGTTGATAGTCAAATACATAAAGGATAGTAAGATTTTGAAAAACAATGTAGATAACATTTCCTGATACTACCCGAGATAACAAAAGCAATTAAACTTTAAGCAGAAAATATGCGCAGCCGCCAAAAGTACGTACGGCTAACTATCTTGTTTACTTTGTTAATTGGCGAGGAAAATGAAGATCGGTCCGATGCAGCCTCGTCGCCACTTGTATACATTCATCTCTGTACTCACTGGTAGGACATTCCTTATACATTCAAGCACGGTCCATTTACACTGACTTTAATTTTCTCAACAATCAAGCATGTAAGTGGCATAAATAGCAACCAAGGCAAACACTAAACACATAACAGTTAGGGTTGAAAAAACATTTGAAACTGCTGTTACAAAGATGCAGGTCCAACTTTGGCGAAGCAACGGCTTTCTCGTTACACCTTTGACGAAAAGGCTTTGTTGTCTCAACGTAGGGATTCCGTTGGCTCCCCCATTACTAAATAGTCCCCAACGATGCCGACAAAAAACAACTTTGGGCCAACGGTTTGTTACTATAGGGTTATCAGCACTGGGAAAATTATCGATAAACATGGAAAAGTGAAGGTTCCAAAAAAATAATTACCCGAGTGGCAGAAATTGTATATTTTTTGGCAGTACTCACTTTATGGAATAAAACGTATGAATTCACAATGATGTAGAAAATGAGGTCATTTCTGGCATTTAAAATTTTGAATCTGAGGATAGTTCAACGAAATTAAACTACAATTTTTATTAACAATATGTTTCATATTTTATCTTGTTGGAGGACGAAGAGCCAATGTACGTGAAAGCCTAACAAAGACAATTATTTAAAAGACTTGTGGCGCATTATCTCTTACACTTAATTTTCCAAATTCTGTTACTCAAAGATATTGAAGGCGCTCTCTAAATGTCTATGCAATAAGGTGCAAAATAGGCTCCTTGAAGGATGGATAGGCATATAGTGCCTGCAAATGACACCAATGAGGTACTTTAAAGGCCCCGTTTGGTGCTGATTTGGTGCGTAGACTATGTAGGGTTAGCTTTTGTTCAATAAATGAAGTGATTTTATACTGTTTTCACGCAATATGGATTGAAAGTTTATATAGTATATAATCTTGTGCTCAGGTGAAATAATACAACGGTGAACGAAAACATTCACCACCAATAGGTCTCGAACTCTGGACCTTAGCACCACTAGCTTATTTAAATATCCGATGGAGCAGTTTCCCGTGGAGAGAAATTTAAATTATCCGAACTAAATATTCAAGATCGTTTTCTTATTTCTGTTTAAATAGTTGGAGGCTAGGGAAGACTAATAGGCTGAGTGGCCAGTGAACGTAGTTCTCTTGAAATCCATTAGATGGAGCGACCGCATCATTTCGTGCGATTTCCTCGACTGGCTCTCTCAGCGACGCAAGGTTAAAAAAAATACGAAAAAAATAAGAAAATGGGAATCCGGTCTCGTGGAGATAAGTTTCTTCGAGTGGGTGACTTCATTCGCCTGGCGTCCATCCGAGGAGTAAGAAGGTCACTTAAGACTCTCTCGTGTTCGAAGGCGTTTGTGTATATGGATTCATTCCTATGACGTGCTGTGTTGCGCGATTCATAACTTCTTCTTCTTCTGAAGCGTAAGTACTTGCTTTCTTATTCTTTCTTCTCGTGTCGTTCGCGTTTTTATGTCGACAAACATCAGACAGAAGCCATTAATTAAATCATTCATTAAGAGTGCTCTAGTGCATTTGTCAATGTTATTTCTGTGAGATTGGATCTACATGTTAGACATGTGTGCATGTAAGCCAGAACATCACTAAATATATGGCCCTAGAGTAGACTTGACGTAGCGTAGAAGGTAGGTAGAGGGACTGTTTGTACTCGTGTATATTGCAACTGCCACACGCCCTTGAAGGGTATTTTGATGTCGTAGATTTTTTATTTGCACACAAATGGACGGGAAACGTACACGGCGTATTGTAAGGACAAAAAATCAGGTTTCGATGCACGTATTTGATATTCATTGCACCAAAGTAGCTACTTTTGCTATCGACAAACTTAGTTGGGTCTCGTTGGCATCCTTTTTTGTGTCATAACTTACACAGGAAAATATAATTGGAAACCAGTCCGTTATGCAGTCCCTACATTAAATTGTCTCTTGCAAGATATTGGAACTTATATGAACTGGTCTATTTGATAAAATGTCGCATGTTGATAGGTTGAACCCCATTTGATTCCCTATTTTGAAGCAACTCCTTGAATTTTGAACTAGCGTGAAATAAGGTTTGATCTCGTGAATCCGAGCGTGCCTTTGTTCTTCGAGTGGATGCGACGGGTGGTACGCCTGAGGAATGACGTCAGATAATGGGTGTGGTCCAGTGAACGCTACAATCGCTCCGGAGCGTTAGTAGCGAGCTCCCGAGCGGTCCGTTAGTCCAACGCTACTCTAAACTATAGTGTTTTAGGCGTCACTTCATCGAAGACTGTACAATTACGGTTATTGAATATATTGAATTTGTAAAATGTTTTAAAATAACGTTTTTTTTAGATTATGATACATTTATCAATTATATTTCTCGAGGAAGAACCTATTTACGTAGTGGTTTTTATAATATTCACGGGGCGACATTGAACTTGTGTGAGTTTATAGATACTAAGTTTATTATTACGATACACAAAAGTGGTGTGATCTTTTTAATTAAACCCTGGTATGCGTTAATATGCTTAGGGAGTTCTGAGATTATAACCAAGATTTATGAAGTGTTTGTCTTTGCTTGGAAGGAATAAGGCATGGGAAACATGCCTCAGTGCTAGCAAATTTCATCACGGAGTATGAAACTATTCTATCGTACATATTAATGTTATAAGTGGCCAATAGAAATTACATATTACGTTCAAAATTTAATAAACAATAACCCTTTTTTTGTTATAAAGCAGAAGTTTTATTAAAATATGTTATGCGTATGTCGCTTGGCAAGGTATATTTCATCAATTAAACATGTGTGCGTTGAGTTCAAATGTAAATATACATTTTCCACGCCGCTGAAAGGACAAACATAATTTACGAAAACCATACCTCGGATAATGGTTTGATCCAAACCTCGGCAAACTAATTGAAAAGATTTTTATTTTTTTACGCCAGATTATTACAAATGCCAAAAAGTGTTGATTATAATCTTCGGTTTCAACGAAAGGAAAAATATCCTTCTAGATTACTCGCTACCTCAATCGAAGAGAAAGACGTTCTTTCACAACCCCTTCCACTTTAGTGATCTCCTGTTCCCCTTCACCTCCCCTCCCACATTCACATTATAAACGATGAGTCGACGACGCAACAGTCACGTGGAACACAGAGATTAGTGGCCAGTACGGTTTACTGTTTCCAGCAGAAAATGCTTTCGTGTGGGTGGGATTACTCCCCGGAGATTAGTGGTGCGTGTCTTGTAACTTAGGATTATAATAATTTTGGAATTTGTTTAAAATGATAAACGCTATACTGAGTATTGTTATTTTCAGAGTCTGGAACTGAACCACTGAATTTTGTTGAGCCACCTTCCTTGGGAATCAGCCGTCACTTGCTGCCATATTCCGTAAGTTTATTTTTATGGTTGTATTAATTATAATTCTATGCGTCATAATTCTCTCTGATTCAATAAATGACATGATTTTATGAGAACGTAAATGATTTTAGTACTGGAGTCATAATTCAATCAACACATAACTGAAATTGGAGGTGAGTTTAAAAAAAAATACCTTTTCACATACCATTCCGCTTTGCTTCATGTTTTTACAATGTACTTTTCATTTACAAGTTACTTCTGTTCCCCCACCTCCACTCCCTCCTCACTCCCATGGAAACGATTAATTAACATAATGAAACGACACGTACGTTTTGTCTCTTTTCGCCAGTTAGATTATAATACGCCATTTTGATTTTATTTCAAAGAAAATAAATTCCTGCTCAATATATTTAATTTTGTGAGCTGTAATTTGAACTTGTTTTTTCATTTTATTCCCACTTAACGTACATTCGATTAATATATTTTGTCTTGTTTAATTGAAATATCCTCTGCAATATTAGAATGTTGTCGACAAGCAGTATCAACGCTCTAAAGGACATTATATCCGTCTTCCATCCTCCGTTGCACTCGCCTTGAGTATTTGAATTTCGCATTATCTTTTATTTATTTATTTCTATCTAATTTCAACAATGCGTAAAAATTTTTCAAAAAAATATATGAGTGTCAATTAATGGAAATAAATTCAACAAGTCACAGAGTTCTATGCATCGTAAAAAGGTTATTGAGAAAGAATATATTTTTAAAATTGTGGAATCATTTTGTGGCATCGAGTTGAAATTCCCTCTGTAATGTTAATAATTCTTCTTGTTTTGCTTATAAACGTATTAACTGGTATTTACAATATTTAGACTATTGGTATTTACAATATACTTTCATTAATGATCGTACGCTGTAATTTGGATTTTGAGTTGTATAATAAGGTCATTTATTGGAATTTCGAAGCATCTGATCCGTCCTATGTAATGGAAATATCCTCTCTGTTTTCAGAAAAGCCTTGCTTTGCGCTTTCAACGCTCCAGAGGACATATGGCCGTCCACCATCCTCCATTGCATTTGCCATTAGTAAGTTTTTGAATTTTGTTTTATTTATTTTTAATATATTGTCAAATTTCATCGTTATATGAATATTTTTCTAAATTATCTGAGAGAGCGTCAAATAAAGAAAATAAATTCTACAAGTCACAGAGTCTTTTGTACAATAAAAGGATTGTTACAAAATACTACATTCTTTAAAATGTGGATCCATTTTATGCCATTAAGTTGAAATTCTTTCTGTAATGTTAATTATTCTCATTATTTTGCTTTTGATAAATTGGTATTGATTATAATTCAGTTAATTCTTTGAAAGTGCCAATTTTTGACGACTTACTCATGCCAAATAGCGAAATGTTATTTTTGTAGAAATTTTTGTTTTTATAAGATTTTGTTGGAGTATATTTGGTAAAGGTGAGTTAGCAAGAGAAAACTTTTTTTCAAAACATTCACGAAAATGGTGATAGTGATTACGATACCTAGGAGAAAGAATTTGCATTTGTGAAATGTTAGAAACATACCCGTTCTAATAGTAGTTATGGAGAAATAAGTGGTTAAAAATGGCCGATTTAGCGTTTTTTTATTAAGATTTCGACGAAAGATTTGTACGACTTACGAACAACCGGAATAGGGATATTGTCTAGTTTCACGTCTATAAATATGCCCTTACCCCATTTCTCACCCCCGAAAAAGGTTGCCGGCCTGTGAATTGAAACAAGGGTGCTGGGGAGAGGGACGGGACGCGGCTCCGAATTACCCAGTATTACAGTATTGAGAATATGGCATTTATGTGAGATAAACAAAGAAGTGGAAAATACATTTATCGCGCCATTTATAAATTTAAAAATGGGCATTTCTGAGAGTGGATGAAGGTTCAAAATGCAGATGTTAACAATAAATGTGAAATGGGAACGACGTATTTAAAGGAAGAATTCTGGGTGCAGTGTTTTAGTCATGTGGCGATTTCATTGAAAAGCATGGAAAGGTTTCTTAAGAGTGGATTAGTATTGCATTTCTGCAGGTGGAAAATTTGTTTTCACTGCTGTACTTGCAAATGTTATTATATTATTTCAAGACATTTAAGTCCATTTGCTAAATTATTTCATTTTACTATGGAGATGCTTCGCATTTAAATATGGATGCTTCTACAGGGCGGTATTGAAACTATATTGTAATATGTTTTACATAAATTCGATGAGGTTTCAAAATTTGATGCACAGTAATCATTGTAAAAATATATATTAATACATTACCTAAGAGATTTGTCTAACTATTTCTAACTAAGTTGATGTTTATTGCTTAATTATTAATGTATTATTTAGTACAATATAAATTATTAAAATTTTCTTTTTTCGCGATATCTGTATTTTGATTGTAGGATGTTTTGTTTTTTATGCTATGAACCATTTCTCTAAATAATCTTTTACACAGGTTACGTTCTAATTATAATATTTTTTTAAGTTGAAAATTAAATGTGTGGTTATTTTGGATTGCATAATCGGTCAGTTTACATAATTTATTTTTGTATTTAATACATTATTAGCTTGGAGATTCTATTTTTCAAATATTGGGATGTTTGACCTACATACAAATTGTCACAGTAATTACATGGAATTGATTGTACAACTTTTCTATTCAGTTCCTTAAGATTTTCAAACTGTATATTCATATATGTTAGTTCGGCTTGAGTTTTATGGACCCAATGGGCTAATTTCTAATAAATATTATATTAACGCTTTTAATATTTGTTCTGAAAGACCTTTTAAATTAATTACTGCTCGTTAATTTTTGGTTTAAATTGGTGATTGGTTTGGATTTTTCTGTCTTGGAAGATGAATTTTTATTTGTATACATATTGGAGTGTGCTTCCATTTTGAAGAAATGTTTCTCTTGTATTATATTCTAGATCGTTTTTTTAATATTTACTGTGAATAATTTTATCACTCAAACGTATTGTTCTGAGTTTTAGAGTTATCGCTGCGTGGACTTCTAGGTTTTAAAAGTGTAGTGGGATTGGCAATTCAAAGACTTATTAACCTCTTTGGATTTTCTTTTCCATTCAATGGTTGTTGTGCCATCAGGATTTATTTTGCGACGATGTGTAGAAAAAGTTGTTTGCCAATGTGTCCTTATTCTCTTGTAAATTGTAATTTTAGATGCAGTGGCATTATATGTTCCAATAAAATACAATCTCGTATTTTTTCTGGTAGAGCTTTGCATACGTTATCTACGAATTTGTAAATTAAAATTATATTGGGGGCATAGGAGTGTGCAGATTTATCATTAGGGGGTGCCTGGGGTCGTTTAGATTATCAAAACAATTAGTTAACATTGGTATTAGAATTTAGGAACCTGTTTGCAAATACAAATAATAAAAGGTGAACAAAAAGAGAATTTTTTTATGTGCGTATGTTTCGCAAAGTAATGTATTGTCTTGACATTTTTGTAAAATATGAAACCAAGCAAACCACCAATCTTCACCTATCTATTATAAAATTAAGCTTAATAAATTAACATTTATATGTTGCTTTAGTGCAAAACTCTCCCTTCACAATGATTAGGAACTTTAAATTCTTCAATGGCATCCATATATATTTAACATTTATTGTAGTTTCTTCTTCTGTGAATGGTAAAATTAGTCACTTCAGGTGAACTTGAGACAGTGTCTTATAAAGTTTACTCTTGACAATTGATAGTTTGGAAAGTATTACTGACGACATTTTCAAAGTACATAGTAACTTATTGAAAAACGTTTGAATGTCGTCCAGGAATATCCATTCTAATCACTTATTTAAAGTGGTTCTTGTAACATATAATTAACTCCTAACACGCCACCGCAAATGCACTCCTCAGTTGTTTACTTCTGCGCATTCCTGGGACTATGTATCAAATGCAACTCTTGATTCGCACCGCCAGTATGCCAGCTACAGAGAATGTTGAAAGCACTGGTTAAGACGGAGGGAGATAAACTTCATTAAACCATTCGTCCAAAAACCATAAATCTTGGACGTAGCGCAACTATGTTGTCAGTAAGACAGAAAGAGAAAAAACACTTGAGTATTTCATTAATTTACCAGTTAATGGTTCACATAATTCTCCTACAAAATTATAAACATTCTTACTATCATTTTCATCCCTTTTGGGTTAATCAATTAATTACTTTTCACCATTAGGTACCGCTGGTGCACTAACGGCACCACTCATGCGAATACCTATGATTAAAGGGTGATGCAGGAAGTACTATATCCAAGAGTTTACTCAATGTGGGAATTGCTAAGATTATTGCTACGGAGGACAATATTGCGACAACATTTTTCATATGATATTGACTATCCTTAAATTGTTAATATCCCTGATTTACACATGTCATTAGTTAAAAAAAGTTTTGACCTTTAATTGACTTCAGCTTTTCAATTTGCCTTAAACAATATTGTTTACCGAATTAAAGGGGTAATATTGTGAAAAGGGATTTAACGTCGAGTCAGCAAAGTCCATAATCTAATGAAAATATTGGTATTATATCAATGTTTTCTAAACATTGAACTATTTTATAATATGCCTCACAGAAATAAATGAAAAACCAAGTTGAAAATGAATTTTGAGCATTTGAAAGTAGGGTTTTACAAAATACTAACATCTGTTCTGTTAGGATTGCCATAGGTTTGTGTCCACAAACCATTAATCTTGGACATAGGGCAATATTTTTATCTTAGAAAGTTTGTATTTAGTCTTTAAATCGATTGTATTTTCAATAAAATGTTTTTGCCATGAGAACATACACTTTGAGTGAAGTGATGTCAGAATGTTTTATTGGAGCACTAGATTAGATTTCGTTACTATCGAGGAGTTCATGAATATTTATAACATATTTATTTTTTATTAATAACTGGTAATTTATTTAGTTTCATCAGTTTTGAAGTACAAAAATATGAAGGTTACTTTTCAAATTTTTTATTATCGTTCATAATATCACTTTTACGAATTTATAGGTGAAAAATATATATACTTCTCACCATTAGGTGATGTTGGTGCACCAACAGCACCACTCATGCTAATGCCTATGAACTTTGGATTATAGGAATTTTGGCATTTTGTTTAATATGACAAATTCTTTACTGTGCATTTTTATTTTCAGAGTGCTGAACTGAACCACTGATCTGTATTGAACCACCTACCGTGGGAATCAGCCGTCACTTGCTGCCATCTTCTGTGAGTACTTTTTTATGGTTGTATTAATTATAGATCTATACGTCATAATTCACTCTGATTCAATAAATGTATTGATTTTATGAGAACGAAAATGATTTTAATACTGTTCTCGTAATTCAAACACACATTACTAAAATTTGGTGTGAGTTATTATTACAAACACTTATTCACTTCCCCTTCCACTTTGCTATAAGTTTTTACATTGTACTTTTCTTTTACAAGTTACTTCTGTTCCCCCATCTCCACTCCCTCCTCACTCACATGGAAACGATTAATTAACCTAATGAATCGACACGTACGTTTTGTCTCTTATCGCCAGTTAGATTATATGACGCCATTTTGATTTTATTTCGCGATAAAGAAATTCATGCGCAATATATTTAATCCGTGCGCTGTAATTTGAATTTAGTTTTGTTTGTTTTTTTTATTTTCACTGAATGTACACTCTTTGTATTTGAGTTGTCTTATCTAATTGATATATCCTCTGCATTTTCAGAAAGTCTTCGACTAGAAGTATCAACGCTCCAGAGGTCATATAAGCGTCTACCATCCTCTGTTGCATTCGCTTTGAGTAAGTACTTGAGTTTTGTCTTATTTATTTTTAATTTTCTGTCAAATTTCATCGATATATGACTATTTCCCTCTAATATATTGGAGAGTGTAAATTAATCGATAGAAATGCTACAAGTCACACAGATTATTGTATCCCATAGGGGTTATTACGAAAGAATACATGGTAAAATGTGTGGATCCATTTTGTGCCATCAGGTTGAAATACCACGTGTAATGTTAATTATTCTCCTTGCTGTTCTATTTTGCTTTTGATTATAATTCAATTTATTCTTTGCAAGTGAGATTTCTAACAAGGTACTCATGTAAATTAGAGCAATGGTATTTTTGTAGAACATTTCGTTTTTATAAGATTTAAAGTAATAATGTATTAATGTTAAAGGAGAGTTTTTGTCTGGCAAGTAAAAACGTTTTTTGCAAAACATTCACGAAAATGGTGATAGTGATTACGATACCTAGAGGAATGATTTCGCATTTGTGAAATGTTAGAAACAAACCCGTTGTAATAGTAGTTTTGGTGAAATAAATGTTTGAATATGAACAACTTTTTTTTTCGTAAGACTTTGATGCCATAGTTGGAGGATTTTTCGAACAACCGGCAGAGGGATAGTGTCTATTTTCACATCTATAAATATGCCTTTACCCTATTTCTCACCCCACTAACTAGTTTGAGGGCCTGTGAATTGTAACCAGGGTGCTGTGGGGTGGGACGGGAGCTTCGAATTACCCAGTTACAGTATTGAGAAAAAGGCATTTATGTGAGATGAAAAAAAAGTGGAAAATGCATTTTTAGCGGCAATGATAAATTGAAAAATGATCAATTTTGAGAGTGGAAGAAGTTTCAAAATGCAGATGTTGACAATAAAAGTGAAATAGGAACGACGTATTTAAAGGAAGAACTCTGGGTGCAGTTTATTAGTCTTGTGGCGATTTCAGTGAAAAGCACTGATAAGTGTGTTAGGTGTGGATGAAAATGTTTTTGTGGATGTAATATGTTTTCGCTGCTCTAATTGTAAATGTCATTCATTTATTTCAAGACATTTTTATCCATTAACTGCTAAATTATTTTTTTTTGTTTTAATGAGATGCTTCGAATTTATGTATGCATGTTTCTACAGGGCGATATAGAAACTATGTTGTAAATGGTTTACATACATTTGATAAGGTTTCAAAATTTGATACACAATAATCATAGAAAAAATATATAGATGTCTATGAATACATTGACTAACAGATTTGTCTAACGTTTACTAAATTACTTGATATGTAATGTTTATTTATAAAAATATTATTTAATACCTTTAATTATACTTATAAATTTAATATATTTATTTTATTGTACTATGGAGATGCTTCGCATTTAAATATGGATGCTTCTACAGGGCGATATTGAAACTTTTGTTGTAAATGGTTTACATACATTTAATGAGGTTTCTAAATTTGATTCACAATAATCATAGAAAAAATACATAGATATCTATGAATACATTAACTAAGAGATTACTTTTACTAAATTCCTTGACATGTATTCCTTATTTATTAAAATATTATTTAATACCATATCAAATTATTAAAACTTTATTTTTAGGCAATATCTGTATTTTTTTGTAGGATGTTTTGTTTTTTGTGCTATGATTTTTTTCTTTAAGTAATCTTTTACAGAGATTAGTTTCTAATTATAATATTTTTTGTGAGTTACAAATTAAATGTGTGTTTATTATGGATTGCATAATCTGCCAGTTGACATAATTTATTTTTGGATTTAATAAATTATTAGCTTGGAGATTATATTTTTCAAATATTGGGATGTTTGACCTACATACAAATTGTCACAGTAATGACATGGAATTGAATATACAACTTTTCTATTAAGTTTATTGAGATTTTCAGATTGCATATTCGAATATATGAGTTAATGATGAGTTTTTTGGTCCCAATGGGCTATTTTCTTGTTAATGTTTCAATGACGATTTTTTATTTGTTCTGATAGACCTTTTAAATTAATTACTGCTCGTTACTATTTGGTTTAAATTGGTGAGTGAATTCTTGTTTCTGGGAGGAAAAAATAATTTTTATTTGAAAACATTTTAGAGTGAACTTCCATTTTGAAGAAATGCTTTTCTTGTAAAGTATCTACCGTATCTCTATATTTACTGTGAATAACTTTTTTCATCGAGGGTAGTGCTCAGAGTTTAAGAGTTAGTGCTCCGTGAACTTGTTGTGTTTAGAAGGTTTGTGGGATTGGCTATTTAAGGACTTGTTAACCTCATAGGTTTTCCTACACCATCCAATGGTTATTGTGCCATCAGGATTTAATTTTGTGACCATGTCTATAAAAAGAAATTTGTCAATGTTTTCTGTTGTAAATTGTAATTTTAGATGTATTAGCATTAAACTTTTCAATATAGTACAATCTGGTATTTTTCTGGTAGAGCCAATCATACGTAATTTACGAATTTCTAAATGAAAGTTATATTGGAGGCAGATGATTGTACAGATATTTTCATTGGGTGGTTCCTGGAATTGTTTTTATTATCAATACAAGTGGTTTAAAATGTTAATAACGAAATTACGAACCTGTTTTTCAAATATAAATGATAATAGTTGAACAAATAACTTTAGGATATTAAAAAAAATATTTTTATGCACGTATGTTTCGAAAGTAATGTATTGTCTTGAAATTTTTGTAGAATATGAAACCAAGCTAACTATCAATGTTTACCTAAATACTATAAAGTTATACTTAATAAACTTACATTTATGACTTGATTTTGAGCAACATTCTACTCTCACCAGGATTATTAACTTTAAACTCTTCAATGGCATCCAATTAAATAACTATTATTGCTGTTTCTTTTACTTTGATTGGTAAATTTATTCACTTCAAGTGTTCTTGATACAGTTTAGTTCTTAGTTTACTCTTGACAATTGATAGTTCGGAAAGTAACAATGACGACATTTTCAAAGTAAATTGTAACTTAATCAACATCTTTGGTATGTTGTCAAAGAGTATCCACTCCAACCACTTTTTTAAAGTGGTTCATGAAACAAATAATTAATCCCTAACACGCCACCGCAAATACACTCCTCAGTTGTTTACTTCTGCGCATGCCTGTGACTATGTACGAAATGCAACACTTGATTCGCACTGCCAGTAAGCCAGCCACAGCCAATGTTAAAGTGTTGGTTGTCAGTAAGACAGAGGGGAAAAAACCCTTGAGTGTTTATTTATAACCCAGTAGTAATGGTTCATTTAATTCTCCTGCAAAATAATAACATTTACACTATCATTTACACGAATTTATGGTTAAACCAATTAATTACTTTTCCCCATTAGGTGATGCCGTTTCACCAATAGCAATATTCATGCGAATAACTATGATTGAAGGGTGGTGTAGGAATTACTGAATCTAAGAGTTTATTCAATTAGGGAAATACTAAGATAATTGCCTCCCAGGACATCATTGTTACAATATTTTTCATACGATATTGACTATCTTATAATTTTTAATATCCCTCGTTTACACAGATGTCAAAATAGTTAAAATAAGTCCTGTTTTAGACCTTTTATTTGCTCAAGCTCTTCCAATTTCTTAAACAATATTGTTTACCGAATCAAAGGAGAAAAGTTGTGATAAGAGATTTAACATCGAGTCAGCACATTTATAATCTAATGGAATTATTTGTTGTTTTCAATGTTTACTAATAATTGAAATATTTTGTAATGTGCCTGTCAGAAAAAAAGAGCATCCAAGTTGAAGATGGATTTTGCGAATTTGAAAGTTGGGCTTTTCACAATACTCACAACTGGTCTGATAGGATTGCCATAGTCTTGTGACCATCAACCTAAAATCTTTGAGGTAGCGCAATAATTTGGTTTTAGAATGTTTGTATTTAGTCCTATAATCAAAATAATTTTCCATACATTGTTTTTGACATCAGTACTTACCCTAGAGTGAAGTGATGTCACAATGTTTTTATGGGAGCACTATATTAGATTTCGTTATCATCAAGTAGTTCATGAATATATATAACATATTCTTTTTTTATTTATAATCGGTAAAAATTTTAGTATCATCAGTTTTGAAATACAATTACATCAAGGTGATTTTTCAATAATATTTTATTATTTTTTAATTTCGTAAACATTGTTGGATCTGACAGTCGAATATTCAAAGTAATTATTAGAGAAACATTCAAAAATATTTAAATTCCACATAAACGTTTCTAAAACAAGAACTAAAAAATAGGAAATATTAAAATAGATTTCTCACACCATTTATTAACTGAGCACTAATACATTCATTTAAGTGGCACTTTACGAATAATAAGACGTAGTATTGGATATCCTCCTATCTTCTTGTATGTCCCGTTGTTGTATGGAAATGTCTCACCTTCTTTGTTGAGGGCCTTCACTGATTTCTTGAAATTGTCTTATCAGTATGATAATCTTGCAATCTGATAAAGGTATTTTATGTGAATAGATTGGAAGTTCTTGTAAGAAGTAAGCTCTGATGATTACCTGAATGATTTCTATGATAATATTTAAGACATACCTTTAATCGCGTTATAACTTCCCATAGAATGCTGATGGCTCCAGCTTTCCACATAAGAGCTCATGGTTCACTTAAACTGAGACTCTGGTTGTTCCATTTGAAGAATGAAATTCCCTACACTCATAATCGCAGCAGAACTACAGCTTGAACTTACTCTAAGATCCTCACAATCTCTTTGCTGCACCTTAGGGATTCTTACAAGAAATAAGGACATAGCGTATAGTTTGTACTCAAGACTTCGAGTTACATATTAATTAGTAAAGTTTCTAATAAGAACTTACACACTTCTTATAAGAAATCACATTTTATATTTATATAGAGTTATATAAAGGTTAAGTTTTTTATAAAAACTAACACACTTCTTAAAGAAATTAACACACCTGTAATAAGAAATTACACTACTTAGAAATTAAGTTTTTTTAAGAACTAACACACTTTTTTTAAGAACGTAGACACTTTTTATAAGATCTTACAGACTTCTTATAAAAAATCACATTTCTTATAAGAAGTGCACATGTGCATAGACATCTTATATGAAACTAGATATTTATTATTCAGGGAAAAAATAAATTCATTTATTTTGATATTTTAAAGGTACAAAGGTTTAGAGAAATAAGAAGCCGTGCATTCTTTAGTCAGACAACAATACAAGTGACGATACACACGTATCGAACCTGTTGTTTATTTTCATTAGAGACGTCTTATAAATTGATAGAATTGCATATATTCCAACACTCCACATGATTATCTAATTTCTTATGTTTTCACACAAGAAATCAGTAAATTCTTATAAGAACATTTTTTTGCTAGTTAAAGGTCTGCAAGTTCTTGTTAGGAATTAGGGTTGTTATAAGAACTTAAGAATTCCTATAAGAATACGACATATAAGAAATTTCCAATAGGGTTAAGTGGCACTTAACTAATAATAAGACGTAAAATTGGATATCCTCCTCTCTTCTTGTATGTCCCATTATTGTTAAAGTCACCTTTGAGACAAACGTTTAATATTTCTGCACTCTATCACGAATTTTCAACGTCTTTAGTAATCAATTTCTTATATACCAGTTTTTCCTTAATAATAACACAAAAATACATGCTTAAATTTAGTTACTGTTCCCTTCAATGTTACATAATTTTCTTAAAACATTTTGATGACTTCTCTTTCAATGTACTTATAGCTACTCTAAAACATCGTTTACATTGAGAGGATTACGATTGAATTAATGATTTTACTCCTTGTAATACATGCCACCTATACTTAAAAAGCTGTGCGACAAATACGCGAAGTGAGTTAGAATATATGTTATGAATTGGAAAGGATGCAGCATTTCTTCTTTCTTACAACAGCCGGACGCCATCTCTACTTTGAACAGAAGGTGAAATGTTATTGACATTTTGGAGTTTACAGGCTGCTATTCTAAATCTAGTGTATCCTACTCAACTGGCAATAATGGCCTGGGAGATCTATTTGCCTGTTTTCATAGGTCGAAATTGGATATTCGTACTAGGTAAATATAAGCAATAATTCTGCATAAGAAAATATTAATATCGGACTCAGTATAAATGATACAGAAACAATTTTACTGCGATTTTATATCCAGAAGGTTAGCTATTAAGGTAGAATTTGAGTTTTTTGTAGGTAATGATACATTTATGAACTAATTTCCCTGAATAATAACCTATTTACTTAGTGTTTTTTATAATGTTTACGGGGTAACATTGAACCTGTTTGAGTTTTAAGATATTAAGTTTACTATTAAGATTCACAAAAGTGGTGTAATCTTCTTAATTAAATCCTAGTATACTTGTACGTAAATATTCTTGGGGAATTCTGAGATTTTATCCAAGATCATTAAAGTGTTTGTCTTCGCTTACAAGGAATAAGGGATGGGATACATGCCTTAGTGCTAGCAAATTTCATCACGGATTATGAAGTTCTTCTATTGTATATATTAATGTTATGCAGTGGCCAATAGAAATTACATATTATATTCAAAATTTATTAAAAAATAAACCTATATTTTTTTTATAAAAGCAGAGACTTTATTAATATGTGTTATGCAAAGTCCATGATGTTCATGAAGCCCTAGGGTTTCATATTCCTTAAAAAGTTCATAATTTGGTTTCTTTGAGTATGTGTTTCAATTGTGTTCAGGGTAGTTTTGCTGAAAACTTTAGTTGAGCTACTCTAATACTGTATATTTTCCAAATTCCCTGATGATATCATGAATCATTGTACATATAGATTTAGATACCATGCCTTTTGGATTGGATTGATTTAAAAGCTTTTCTGTTTATCTGGACAAAAATGGAGTTTCTTTTACTTTGCGCATAGACAAAAATTCTTTTTTTTTTAATAAAATTAGAATGATATCAAACTACACTCGGGATAATATGTTATGCATGGAAGTACAAGAGGATGAGTTCCCCAATATATATATATATATAACAGTATATAAGTTAACAGTATCAGTAATATTAACCACTAGATGTGTCTATAGCACTTCTCTGCATGTTTGCATGTTTATGTACGTAGCACTCTCCCAGTTTCCGGTTGGACTGCGCACTGTTCTCCTGACTGCAGTACCCTGTCACCCCCCACCTCGGACGCGAAATCCATACTCAGTTATACCTAGCTAAAACACTATGCATGTAAAATATACTAATTCTTAAGTTAACCCTTACTAATATTTATGCAACAAAAGATAAAAAAAAAACTAATTTAAGATGAAATGATATGGTAACTCAAAAAAAACACCTAAATACTACTTAAAGAGAGCAATTAATTACAATGACACGGGAATAAACTGCAAAGAAGATAAAGTTAATACTACCCCTAACTTATTCCTAACTTTAACTATTGACAAAATATGAAAAGCTAACCTACGAAAAATTTATCAGAAAGTTGAAATTACTAATTGAATAAACTACTGAAATAATGTAAGCACAAGTTAAAAAATAGGAAAAACTACTGCGAAAAATATGAAGCGTTAGCCTAAAATGAAAATGGATAAATTCAAAAGAACAAACAAAAATCTATAATATTCAAGAACTAATGATATCCTAATCATAAAAATGTAAAACTAAAACGACAAATTGAAATGACTAAGAAGAAGGAAACGGCATAAGCAGTGAGGTTGGCAGCGAACGCAAGCGATCTGAATGGTGTCCCGAGGGCGAATGGTCACTTTCTCCCAAAACCCCCAGCGAGCGCCGTTCACGAAAATAGACTCGTCCAGGTCAAAAAAGGGTTTCTGCCTTAGAGTATATAGTTCAACAGAGGTGGCGTGACGAATTTCAGGTGAAGCCACGGTGAAAGTTGTCCGCCATATTGAGTGACCGTAAGAACACTGATTTCCGTAAGAGATCGTGAGACGGGAAGACTATTCTGAAGACGAGTTCTCTACCATTAGGTGTTCCATTGTCCTTTCCTTCTGATGTTTTATATTTAGCAATACAATTATCCCTCCCTCAAATACTGGCAGGTATAATTATTAACTCAAATGACAGTTGTGAATGATGCCAGTAGAAAGCCTACAAGAACTACGGTTATTGATTGGGGAATAAACTCCATACTAATTATTTGTTTTTCATCAGCATTGTCAATGAAAAATTAGGGTCTAATGTTTTCACAAATTATCTACTCCTATAAATCACTAATAACTCAGAAATGAGACACATTCGAGGCTATTCAAGCCACTAACAATTTTACTCTTAATTGTGAGGTCTATAAGGGGTCTTTAATGGTGAATAATTTTGAATTTCAGTCATAGTTAAGTTTCAATTTGAGTAATCCACAGAGTTCCACGATCCATTTACATTCAGGTTCTCTCATTAGGAAGCCAATAAAATAATTAATTGCCTTAGCTAATGTTAATATAGATGAGGCTATCAAATGAAATATCTACATAGATTTGAAATATAAATTTGACCTGCTTTGTAACAGGTATTCGAAGTGGATTTCAATCTCATATGTAAATCAATGTAGAACAGTTAATATTAAATCAATTATAGATACATTTTATGGTGGGAAATATTGCAAAATTAAATTTCAATGTAGATTACCATGATATTAATGATTCATCAAGTCATTGCAACTCATACTTCCCATTTCCATTTTACTGAATAAATACCACAAAGATAAGTTACTATACCTACTTAAGAATGTGTGTGGCGATTAACAAAATTCTGGTTGCCATAAAAATAATACTATAAATAAATAATACCCATATAAAGTAGTTAAGGTAGCGGAGCAAATCGGATATTGCACAACAATCTTTCATCAAGGCCGTTTTACACGATGAAAGATTTTATACAAACAAATGTACGTGAGATTGTACGTTTGTCTCAACGAAATTAGAACAGGTTCTATTTCCCGTGCAGGCATTGAGACATTCGCACAAGCGTTCATTCAATTTGCCGCTCTGTAAAAGCGGCGCGGTAGCCGCGTGGTTAAGACTGCCTCGAAAGGCGTATTTAAAACATTCCCAGGTTGAATGCTCAGTGGCTGTCTTTTTTTGCTCTCAAGTAATTTCGATATGACTGCGAAAATGAACCTCGAGTATATTCTCTTTACATAATCGCACCCGGTACTGTTTATTATATTACAGGAATTCAATAATGATGCAAGACTACCTAATACCAAATTAGAATCCTTGAATCCTTATTTCTCCCTAAGCCAATCTATTCACAGTGAATAAATACTTACACGTCTCACTAGCTGAATATTTAAGGTCTAGCATTGAGTATTGCAAAATCTCCCGAGAGGTAAAAACCCCTATGCTCGAAATAAATCTCTTGTTTTACCACCGGGATGTCTAATCACGTTATAGGTATGATGTTTTTGGTGATCCGCGAGTGATAAGTATCATCGAAATGTCGTAGATAGGCCTCTTATTCAAACTCGTAGTTTTCAAAGAAATAATATGCTGTGAAGAACAGCAATGATGCTATAGAAATATGTTTTCTCAGCAAGTGTCTGTACGAGTGAAAGTAAATCATACGGCTCGGGCCGAAAAAAGTATCCAGTTATTTATTTGCCGTAGTCCTCTGACGATTATTTTGTTCTGGATATATTGAGTAGCGTAGCCAGGGGGGAGCTGAGGGACGAATGCCCCCCCCCCTTCCCTATGTTTTGCAAGGCTGCATTTTGCTAACGCTTACATGAATTTGCCTCAAGCTTTCTGGGACCTCACCATATTTTCTGACCAGAAAACATTCTGGAGTGATTGCAGCAGCCGAATACACTTATGGCGTCCGCGAAATACACGTTAAGTTTTCCGTTTGCATGTGCTTCATATTGAATTGATTCAGGCCTTAATCTGAATTACCTTAAACAACGCCTTCCTCTTTTTCTGTTGATATTTCCCTCAATCACAAAATGCTTAAGCGTTAGACGAATAAAGTCAGTTATTAGTGATAAATGCATAGATTTGTAGCACTTATAAGTGAGTCGGTAAACTGCCACGAAGAGAGGTCAAACTGATGATTGATATTTAAAGCAAATCATTGACGTTGAAAATTATTCGATTTCATTCAGACCAATGTTACGCAGCTGAAGACAATAGCTTAGTTTAAAACTACCAAATTTAAGAAATGATTTACATTTTACACACATAATTAAAAAGTAAAACATGATGTTTCTTAATGTATCTTCGATGAATTTCGTCTTGATAAATAGGAATTCAGCCATATTTTGAGGACTAAAACATCTGGGCGTGTTATTGCAAGCTTTTACGGGGAAAGGACGTCGACTCGAATGAACGCACTGTAGTACCTACGTTAACGTATTAGAAGATAATCTGATACCGTTCTCAAAAGAGGTTGCCCCGGACGGGGAATCGAATTTTGGACAGGACAACTGTCCTATACTTACGGCCAGAGCTGTGGAGGACTTTATGTTCGAAATAAACAATTAATAGTGTTACCTTTCCCGGCATATTCACTAGATTTATATCCCATTAAAAACTTGTGGGGACTTATCAGCGTCGTAACTAGGGTCATGAGCGCCCCTGGCAAGATTTGAATTTTGCGCCCCCCAAGACTTATTTTCTAGGAAGAGAAACAACACTATAACTTTGAACGTGTCATTCAAGTTTTGTATACATGTAAGCATAAAACTCGTTCTTACCTAATGTAGGAAGGGAAATAATTAAATACGAGTTCATTCATTTAGACATAAAATCTCTTAAAAGTTTACTTTTCTTGCTTTTTCTGTGACCAATTTGACAATAATATCGTCTATATAAATTGTGTTTTGCAATGTCATACTCAATCGATAGTTCAGAAATATTACTCAAACGATCTTGAACAATCTGCGATCGTAAATATTTTTTTATCAATTGTTTTTTGATGAAAGATCTTTCAGAGCTGGCAGAAGTCACAGGTAACGTCAATGTTAGGCAAATTGCAATCCCCATATTGGGATAACTTGTCACTAAGCCATATTCTTCATGGCAACTAAGACCTGCAATGTAATTTGCATTTTTTAAATCAAGTAAAAATGCAACCAGGCAATTTTTTTTGGTATTTGTACCTTTCAATTTCTAAACACAACTCGTTGGCCTGTAAATCATCTTTGTATTTTAATGCGAGATCCACTACGGATGTCCTTTGTTCTTCAGTGGAGGTTTCATGCAGCAAAAGTCCTGTTAGGAGACCAAAATCCGAAGCTACGGCAGCTTAACTTTAAAATCTCCATCCCATTTGCGGAATAAGTGAGTTTAGTGCACAGTAAAGCTGAGTGTTATACTTTTGAAGAGAATTCCTTATAGCCGCATCCTTGGCCCTTTCATCGAGCATTGTATTAACCTTTTGTTTACTCTGCTTAGAAAGTAATGGCTCCATCGACAGCGCTTTTGGTAGATTATTTGCTGAATCTATACACAGCTATCTATTTGGCTTTTTCTGAAATAATTCAAAAATCCATAATTCCCTGCAAGTGTTTTGATGCAGCCTCAATGGAAACAGTTTTTTCCTTTAAAATGATAATAACGTTCTCAATACTTCTAAGAAGATATTCGCATACGACCACAATTGAAATAAAATTTGAATTTTATAACTTTTAAAATAATGTTAGCTAAAGATACAGAATCAGCTGTATATGTCCTCCTTTCTTCAGTTACTTCTGCAACGTTATGTAATGTTTTCATTATTTGCGGTAGTTGAGTATGCAATGCGTGAATTGAATTATAATTTGATGACCATCTCGTATCAGAATGACCCTCCAAAGCAAATTTAAAATTGATAAAGCTTGCCAACGTTCAATCGATCCGGGAAAATAATTAAAAATGTTTTGCACTGTGTCGAAAAACGTAGTAATTTCTAGTGTTACACAAGACGTATGCACTCCAACTAAATGTAGTTAGTAAGATCTACTAATTTAAAATCTGGCAGGTTCATTCAGTTGTAAGATTCACGCTTGAGCACCTTGATATTTACCTGTCATGTTTTACCCCTTAAATTTAGGGTCTGGTACAATTTGTTTGTGTTAAGTTAAAGGCGCCACTCCGTTTCTAATCTGTGTTTTTCCCCCGGAGTCAATTAGAAACGGCCTGTTGTAATCAAGTGTTAGATAAATTGAGAGTTGCGCCCCTGGCAGCCGCCCGCCTGGCCACCCCCTAGCTACAACGCTGAGACTTATGGTTCAGGAGTGGAAATTGGTTGAAACAAAATCTGTGGAGGTATTAGAAGCCCATGTCCGGGAGTTATGGGATTCCTTCCGCAGACGGCCTAAAATATGCGAAAATTTAGTAGCATCAGAGAATCGCCGGTTACAGGAAGTGGTCGATTCAGGGGGTTGACAACAAACAAAATATAGAATATCTAATGCATCTGATGTGTTTATTTTTTCATCCCTTTCCTCTCGGCTGCATACAGAGAAAAAGACGAATCACAGTCCGTCGCAGCTAATAAACAATTGGTAGAATTATGTCAGTGCAAAAGTTATCACTGTCATATTTTGCAGATCCACTCATTTCCAAAGAAATGAAGAAAATATAAACTTTGGAAGCTAGTCTGGTGGTCTGACTATTGAATAAATAGTATTAACGACAGAAAAAAAGCAAGGATTAACGATTCCCTTTTTAAATTCTCTTATCCTTTCCCAGCCCAGAAATGCATACCTCGCTGAAATTACCCGAGAAAGGGTTAACAGAGAAAGGTGACTCCGGTTATCGAAAAACTATGCCACATCAAATGACATTTTAAAATAATATATCCAGTGGCGTAGCCAGGTTTCGGGTCTAGGGTGCACCGGGGGAGGGGTGGGGTTTATGGGGCTCCGACTCAAATATTCAGCAGTTTATTAAACATACTGTTACATACTTATACTGTATTATTTTTCTCGTAATATTCTATCCAAATTTGTAGACCTTGTAGAATTTATTGTTGATAATGAAGTTATGAAATTGATTCACGCACGTTTTTGGGACTTTAGGGTGGAAACATTCAAATATTTTTAGGGTAGCCAGAACATAGGGAACGGAGGGGGGTGGGGAATTGCCCCCACTGCTCCCCCCCTGGCTACGCTTCTCAATATATGTCCAGAAGACAATAATCGTCAGAAGACTTCATTTGTTAAAGAATGCCCTATTATATAAAGAAGGCAATAATGGTGGACAACCATCTTCGACTTGAAGGCACGGGCATAATTCTTCATATTTCTCTAGTTAATTGTTCGTGTTGAATATTCATTACCCTACCCTATGTCTGTGTTCCTACATATTCTCCGATGAGCAATTAACGGTGCTATTTTCAATATTCAATCATACTTTCGACCAACACTTTAACTGCCATTGAATGATGTATTCTTGTATTTTCTCCATTCATGAAATGTTATCGTGTTCATCTCTCATGTTTTAGTTTTTTTGTTCCCTTCAGGAGAAAACTGTGCAATTCGAATCTTAGATCGGAAGGCCCGGAACCTCAACGGACGAACATGGCTTCTGAAGATATGCACAGAGTACTCAGAGAAGATATAATGAAGAATGACAAGGATGAGGTGAGGAAGATTTTGAATGACCATGCAGACATAGACTTAAGCATGATGAGACACAAGGAGAACCTGATCAACGTCGCCATCGAGAAAGCTGATGTTGACATGTTAGCGCTTCTCCTTGGCATTCAGGGTCCACCGTATGATCGTGCCAATGGAATATCCGACTCTAAACGTCATCTTGTAAACGGTGTATGTGATTCAGCAGGAAACACACCTCTCATGAAAGCCGTGCAGCAAGGGAAAGTGGATATGGTTTCTCTGCTCTTGCAATTTGGCGCAGAAGTGAACTACTTCTCGCAGCGATCTAAAATGGCAGCGATAGACCTTTCCACAGACCCTGAGATAATCCTTGAACTGTTAAAGAGTGATTCAAAATTCCCCATCGGTAGAGAGAAATCCAAAGAGTTGAACATACTAATCTTTAAGGATAAGGGTCTGAGTAATTTCTTTAAAGAGAGGGATGCCGTGCACGAATTGATAAAGAAGAGGGATACAGAAGCATTGAAATCGGTCCTTTCTTCTTTAGAAATGGACCAAAAGCGAAGAATGTATTTCGTAAACAGCCAGGGATATTCCATTTTGCACACTGCAATTGAGAACAAGGCGTTTGATACCTGGGCCAGTTTAAAGAGCCTGGGCATGTATTATGCCAATGAGAAGGAAAAGAATGAAGAGAAAGGTTATGAGGAGATGTGTGAGCGAGCCTTGTCCAAACTCCTCATTCCTCTTAAAGGCTGCCATTTGATGAAGCTCTTGTCTAAATCTGCTACTCTAAATGGGGATGATACTGAGTTGGAAATAGTTAAACCGTATTTCGACTACTTAAATGAAATCGAGACAACAAAAACATTGATGGAGGTGCTGCAAGACGCTGAAGGATTGCAGATAGCCTTTGATTTGGAGAGCACGAATATTGAAAAGCTACGACCGTGTAGTTCAGATGGTGAAAGAGGCATAACCGACATTAAACTGTCAAAAATATGTGCTGCAGCAAAGAGAGATGAGAGACATGGCATACCGGAGATATCCAGCAATTTAGCTCATGAGATGTCTCATTTTGCTTTGCATGTGGTTTACGAAAATTATGGTCTTCCGTATAAAAAAGGTGATTTGGAGAGGGAAAGGGAATATGAAGGGGTGATGAAAAATATCATAGGGTTACCTGGGTGTCAAGAAATAATCTCTAATGTTTGGAAAAACTACGACTTGGATGAATATGGACAAGAATTGATAGTTAGGGTACCGGAAATGATGGCAATTTACAAACGTAGTGGACCCGATTTCTATAGACTTTTAAATGAACAGGAGAAGACATTGGTGTCCTATTATGAAACTCATGTAGAACCTGATTTCAGGAAATATATTGATAGTAATCGTACAAGTGGCAGGATGTTTTGTAGAAATCTGATAAACTACCAGCAACTTCTGTCATCGGGGGGGAGAGTTCAAGTAACAGAAGGCATCAAAAGAAAGCCAATTATTGAAAACCACAATTACCTTAAAGTAATAAAAGCGTCCAACGTGAAGCTGGCACAAAGCCACTTGAAATTATTCCTCAAAAAGGAAGGAAAGAATGATCCATACTTTTTTGACTGGTCCTCATATGAACAAATATTAATGAACTATAAAGAAGACCCAAATTCCCGAAATGGTATCAAAGAATTTCTGAAGTCAGGAGAGATAAAGACGCTTGTAATGACCTGGGACATAGATAGAAAACCAGAATTCTGTGGAAAAACCATATGTACTGGTAAATGCCCAGGTTGTTACTTCAGTGACTTTACAGATTGCGTCTACCTATTGGTCAGTACAAAGTGGAATGTTCTGAAAAATATAGAGTCTAGCAACTACTCCTGGGATGACCTCTCTCTGCGCACTAAGAAAATGATCCAGGAGAGAAATGTTATATTTTGTGATGAGAATATGCAGCTAAATACTATAATCTCTAGTTTAGTAGGCAGAGATTATTTCGATAAATTCATGAGGGAGCGTTTGGATTCCGACGAAATTAATTTGCTGCTAGGAAAGGAAGACATCGAGTTGGGTAAAACAAATTCTTTTATGGATGCACGGACTGAATACATGGTCTTGAAACAACCTGAAGTGTTCATTGACCGAAAAATTACTCAAAATGTCGTAAACCTCGAAAAGGATATGCTCATGAAATTCGACAAGGATGTGTTTTTTGTGAGTAATGCTGCTATGAATGATCTTTGCAAACGTGGAATAAGTGACAGTGACATAATACATTGCGATGATAGCACTAGTAATGATCCGGCACGATGCTATATATTGCCTCCATCGCTTGATGTTAACGAAGATTTGGCTTTCAAGCAGGTTTTGGAGCATGTCCGTAGTTGGCCTAAAGAACAGGTAAAAACATTACATCACTTGAAATTGAGAAAAGACCTCTTTGCACACATAAAATCTGTGAATATTCAAACTGAAACTGATTTGGATATGGTAGACTGTTTAAAATCTTGTACATTCCAAAGACGGCTTGAAACACCAGACTTCGAAAGCTCAGATCCATTCTTACTAGCTGATGAACCGGGTACTGGGAAAACAACCTTCCTCTACTCAATGCCTGTGAAGATTAAAGAGAATCATCCTCAAAAATGGGTTTCAATTGTAGACCTAAGTCTACCAACAGTACAAAGCATTTTGGAGACAATGGAAAAAAATACAAGTTCTTCAGAAAAAGACTCCTTTGACTCTTTGTTCTCGATGGTTGAAAGTGGGAAGAAGGAGTCACTGGAGAGGAAGATTTTTGATGAATTCTGTAAGGAAAAAAATAACATCATTTTCATTTTTGACGGATTTGACGAGATCTGTCCATCCCACAAAGAAGTTGCCACCTTATTCATTGAGTCTCTTAATAAAATCAACATCAAGCTGGCTGTCTCCACTCGTCCTCACGAAAGATTTCACCTTGAGGAGAAATTGGATGTAATATCCCACCATCTTGAGCCATTCAGGAAGGAAAACCAAATGGACTTCCTGGACCAGTATTGGAGACAGCTCTTTAGTAGGTTGGCGCTTCCTTTGTGGAAGGAGAAAATGGAGTGTTCCATTGAAAATATCGAAATTTTATTGAAAGAAAATCATGATGGTCGCATCGAGATATTGATATCTGAGATGAAAGAATTGCTGGTGAAAGAGAAATCAAGGAAAAAGAATGAAAATAAACTCAATTTCACACCTGTGGCTGAAATAATTCTTTCGGTCTGGGAGCAATCGGAAAAAGGCCTGAGCAGATTCACGGAGACTCCACTCCACCTGCACATGCTTGGCGCTCTTGTTTTTGAGGATTCCTTTAAGATGAATCAAATACTGAACAGTGGACAACTTTATCAGAGATTTTTTGACCTAAAGATAAAAATATACAACCAGGAAAAGGCTCATAGTTCCAGAAACGTCCAGTCAAACGAAATGAGCAGGGGTTTTCAAGAGTTATTCTCCGAAAAATTGGAAACATTATCCGTTAGCATATTAGAGGGAAACAAATCTTGTGAAATAACAGATCAGGAAATGAAGTGGGCCTGTGGCATTGGCTTGTTAGTCCAAAATGGTGAAGACTACCGGTTCATCCACAGGACCTTTGCTGAGTTCTTCTTTGCCAGGAGGATGCTGAGAAAAGCAGGAAAGAAGAAGGTGACAAAGCTGTGGCTTGAGAAACTTTTCGTTGATGACCAGTATGCAAGGGTGAGGAAATTCATCGAAGATATTTTATATTTGTTCTCAGAAGAGTCAAAAACAGCAGAAGATTTTTTTATGCTCAAGAAGGCTAATTTGAATAATTCTGTCTTAGATGATAATTCATATCTGTTAAATTCTATTGGTCGCATTGTTTATCAATGCAGTGTCCATACTCTGCAGTATTTTGCGGACTCGTTTGGAGAAATGGTAGCAAGAGTGTTAATTCATGAGTTTGATATTAATGACTGCAATGAATCCCTGAAAGCCATGTATAGGGAAATTGAATATTTTGTAATACGGTATGGTAAAATGGGCAACTTATTTAGGTTCTGCTTTTATCAATGGAGAAAATCCACTAATTATGCAGCATTAGTGAAAAAATGTTTGGATTTGGTGAAGAAGTACGACATGTGTGATGACATTAAAGAGAATTTACTGACCACTGAGGCAACATGGCTACTTCCTGTGCCATATAATGAATGGACGGTTGGTGAATGTCATTTAAAGCATACTGAAGAAGTTTTGAACATATTGTTGGAATACAAAGATATATTTGGTGATATTATGAGGGAATGGATGACCTTAGAATGTGATTGGTTTTCAAAATATCGCTTAAACATAATCTTCACCTCACGCATTGACTTATTTCCTAAAGTGATGGAAAGCCTTTACAATGAAACACAGCTGAAGAATATGATTAAGGAAGAGGGTATAGTTTCAAGCATATGGATTAATGTTACTGGTGAATGTGGACGTCTTAAAACAGAGCAGGTTTGGAACTTTATCAAGAAGGGTTTGGAATCGGATGTAACTCATCTAAGAAATTATCTTGTGTGGAAAGATGATAATGGGTGTAATGCTTTGTTCCACTCCGCATGCAATGACGACCCTGAAGTGATCGAGTTCATCTGGGAATTAGCCGGTAAAATGATGGATGTTCATGATAAGAAACAGTGGCTATTTGATAGTTTCGATTTGAGAGATAGTTTGAAACCTCGCAGAATGTGGTTCGGTTGGAGTTTCCATAAGTTTCTGGCGAGACGGTTGAATTGTGATTTCCTGTCCGGAGATGAGATATTCCGCTTCCTGATATCTAAAGATAAATGGGGAATTTGTTATATTCTCAGACAATATCCTTATGGTTTATTCTCTCATGTATTACCCATCATTACCCGCAACATAACCAATGAGTCTTTCGTGAAAGGGATGTATAATGTGGAATACTTTTATGGTTTAGAAATTTGGTTGTACTCATCTTATGCATTGAATGAAGATCTGAAGGATAAGGTTGATGAAATATTCGAGGAAGTGTTATCTCGTGACACGTACAGGTTGGCTGACCAAATGGAAGTGGATGAAAGTGGTTATTTAGTTGGCGTAGATTATATAGGAAGAGAGATCCACCAGGACACATTTAAGTTCTTTGTTGCGGCTTTCTACAAACAGGTCGAGTTCTGCGTGGACCATTTCCAAATAGATGGACTCGTCAAGTGCTTGAAGGGGAAAAATAAATTTTCGTGGTTGGGACCTAATCTGTTACATTATGTTGTTAAATATTTCCCACCACTGACCCTGGGTTATGTTTTCAGCATATTGATTAAGTCTCTTCCCCGAGATGATTTCCTTGCACTCCTGTTTGAACCAGATGAAGATGGAGGGACTGTGTTTCATAAATCGGCTACGTACCCTAATATAGGAGAATTAATCAAGCATAAATTTCCTCGTTGGAGTAAATTGAACGATGTGGTCTGTGCTCTTCTTGGTGAAGATGCTAAATCCAATATAAATGAAAACTTCTTCGGTCTACAAGATCCTAAATGGTATGAGGTTTTTTTGGAGGAATTGGTCAGATTGAGGAGGATTTGGAGAAGTTATAGGATAGAGGAGGGCCAATCGGAGATAACAATCCGGAAGGATGAGGAGGAGTTTGAAGAAATGATACGAAGTGCAAAGAGGAGGATTGAGATGAAAAATGAACCAATAGAAGATGAGGACCGATAGACGGAGAGTGATGAAGATGGAGGAGAACCAATAGAAGATGTAAAACGAAATGAAAGAAGAGAAGAAAGGATTAAGGAGGCTTTGGATCAATTGAGAATATATATAAAGAGAGAAAGGAGAGAGAGAGAAGAAGAATTTTTTCGCGAGGATTTGGATGAGATTGAAGAGGATGTGTACAAGCCAGACAAAGGAGGAGCAATCGGAGATAACACTGCGTCAGATATTTGATGTAGATGGATGAAGATCGTGAAGGATTTGGAGGAGATTTCGGACGTGTTTAAGAGGATGTGTATAAGCCAGACAAAGGAGGTGTAATCAGAGATAACTATCCAGAAACTGATGAAGAGGAGAGTGATGAAGATGGAGAATAAGAAGAGATTGATGAAAAGAAACGAGAGGAGCAAAGAGGATGAGATCGTTTCAGAGGAACGGGAAATAAGTCATGAATTGGGATTAGTCAAATGGAGAGCGTCGGCCATTATTATGTCAAACCTCAAATAGAACACACGTTGTTCACCATTTTTATCCAAGTATTATAAAACGTGTGTTTTAGGTTTTATAGAAAGGTTGTATACATTTTTTTACACTGGTAGTGTACAATTTGTATTCAACTATAGTTCAACCCCAACTGTGTGAGCATTGTCAATATACCATATAAGTACATGTACTCCTATTCAATCACATAAAACATATATATATTTACAGAGTACCATTGTAAGAAAGTTCAACCCAAACTGTGTGAGTAATGTCAATATACCATATAAGTACATATACCCCAATTCAATCACATACTACATATATATTTACTGAGTACCATTGTAACAAAATGTACTTATGTAATATAATTGGGACTGAGCCGGAGTTAACACACTGGATATTCCTTGTGTAAATTGTATTAGAAATGAACATTGGGTATCCCATCTATGATGTGTACTAATAAGCTGCTGTTTTTTTGCAAATTAAATAATGCCACTAAATCAATACCAAAAATGTGTGTCCATTTCAATGCATGTAAAGTCATGTGAAGTGTGTTCTGTATTTCAATTGTTTATTGTACTATATATTTTAATCGGGTCCTGCTTCCAATTGTACCCATGTTATTTATTGCACTATTGTCTTTATAAACATATTGTTGAAAGATCTCAAGATCAAATAATATAAAATAAAGGGAAAGGTGTAGTTGTTTATTTCGTTTGATTTGGAAAATAAATAATTCGTATTATTAAATGTCATTTTACTCCAGAATAATAATGAATTACTCGCATTGTTTATTTACTGGTTTCCCTAGAGATGATGAGAAGCTTTGAAAAATTCCCTTTCTAAAAACAAAATGAAATATCACCTACTCTAAACCTTTGAAATTCTTCTAAATTGTCCTTGATCCATTCCCTTTCTCCCTGACCTGTATTTCAGGACTTTAACCTTGTATGTAAGTAAGAAATGAACAAGATGGGAAATGAACCTATTTAACAGAAGAGGAAAAGACCATATGGAATCCCATCACTGCATGTCCCCGAGTTACGTAGGCCTCGACTTACGTTGACATCGACTTACGTTAACCCTGACTTACGTTGACCTCGACTAATGTAAGCCTAAACATTCGTAAAATGATCTCTTAATAAAAAACAAGAGAAGTATGAAATTTCAAGGACGTTTTCCTGCATTATAAGGAGCGCATGTGCTTGAATGTAAGTGAAAGGTGGCCAATCTGAGAAGGAATGAAGAACGGAAATTTTCCTGGTCAGCAGTTGGTAAGTCGCAATATGACACTGTTATTTCCAAACACGGGTGTCAACTGTCTGTGCTGTACTCCCTAGATAGGAAAAATCATTCGCCTATTTCCGGCGTTCGAACCCGGATCCCTCGATTTCGCGCCAAGTGCTTTAAAGGAACAAGTTGTACTGGACTGCCACAGACATTGCAACATGCATTGAAAGAAATGTTTCGCTTTAAATATATACTCATCAATCCTCAAATTTTGACAAATTTTTAATTCGCAGCTATGGTATTAAGTATTTTCATAAGGAATTCACGAGGGGCAACTTATGGGAAACTTAATCATTTCAATAACAAATAACTATCGCAATCAGAGTTTTTTATTTCGCAGTCATGATATTAAATATTTTTAAAAGAAAATCATGAGGGGCCACTTAAGGGCGACTAAACATTTTTAATAACAAACAACTAACGGATTAAAAGTTTCGGAAATGCATCTATTACGTAACTCGGGGACTGTCTGCAAAAGAGATGAAGATAGAAGGGGTTTGATTGGGCACACTGCCTGAGGCTCAATGGGTTCGGGATAAATATTCAATTTTAAGGAAAGATGGAGGAAAAAGTCCAAAGAGGAAGGCCAAGGATTAATACGAAGACTAAATGAATAGGAAATTTCATTCGAAAAACTATTTGAAAGGGGTAAGGCAATAGGAGGGTAATTGGGACTATACGGTAAACCAATCTTAAGACGTAATGATGAAGGATGTAAGGGTGTTAAATGTATGTATTTAGAATTACCAAGTTCATGTAGAGACTACTTGGTTCATTGTGTTGCTTGGCGGAGTTAAACACTAGGAAATACAATTACTTCACTGTCAGCCGTCGAGTTACGTCAGCCTCGACTTAAGTAGTCCTCAACTTACGTAAATCTTTACTTACGCAACCGGGAACCTAACCCAAAAATACCAGAATTAGGAAAATTACGGATTGGAAACGAATGTTGCTTACTTTCAAGGAGGTTGTGTGTGTTGTCACTAACATCTGGCCAATCTGAAATGGGTAACATGAACTGGCAAGCAGTCGTAAAGATGCAGTGAGATCCCGTGCTTTCGAGAAGTTTTGGAGTTGTTCAATTTGTAGTTACGTCAGTATGAATTTTAATAAGAAATATATAAGGTGCAGCTTTCAAGTCATTTTAAAAAAATGGTAATTTACGAAATGCGGAAACGTGTAAACGTTAATATTTATTATCAGTAATTTGATATAAAATAAATGCATAGAGGAAGTTCGTGATGTGAAATCATTCATAATAAAATCATAAAGGGAAGCCGTAAATAAGTCTCAACTTGGAACATTGCAATTTCACACAACAAAGGCTTATTAGTGATATATGGATACTAAACAGATACATCAAGGGAACTTCATAAACAAGAGTAACTAACCAGCGAATGTTTATTACCACAACCTTTGAATTTCTTATTAAAGTTAAACAGAAACACAGGGTTCTCTAATTGTTTTAGTGAACTGATAGAATATGGCCGGAAAATATTCCGCGCATTAGACCGTAATATCGAGAGCACGGGCATAGCTACGGAGTAATTTTCGACTTACGCGACATTTGACTTGCGTTAATTTTGGACTTACGTAAATTTCGTCTCCCACAGCGAGTGTCGGAACGCATCAGATGTGTAACTCGGATAATGTCTGAATTTCTTACTTCCTCTACTTAAAGCGGATAAAAGGGCGAATAACTTAATTTGCCTTCGTTCAAGGGGCTACTATGTGATATAATTCGCGTTGGATCATTTAAAAATTCACTGGTGCAGTGCTGGTCACAAACTATGCTTACTCTAACTGGGATCGTATTTCAAGTTATGAACTTCGGATGTATAGAAAAAGAAGTTGTCTTGTGTGATGCGGGTCACGCACTCAATCTATGTTCAAGAGGATCGTATTTCAAGTTATGTCCTACATCGGATTTACATAAAAACATATTAACTTGTGTAATGCGGGTCATAACCTTGCCCCCATTCAAGGACTTCCATGAGACATTTATCAAGGTTTGCAGATAGGTAGTGTAGCTCTAAGTTGAAGCAGTTGTTCTCCTTAACACTTGAATCCTTATCTGTTACCTAGTACCAACAGCACGCCGTGCATGTTTTCTAGATAGGTCTCGAGTCTCTGTTTTTTTTGAGTAGTTGCAAAATACATAAATATTTATGTTCCCTCCCCATTGTGAAATTATATGTGGTGTAACATCAAAACCGGTCTATTTACTGACGTCGTTGATAATATTTTACGAAATCCGACGCATTACGGTAGATCAGGTCATGAGAATAAAATATGGGAAATATAGATTTTACAGCGGACGGATTTAAAATGACATTTTTCCTGAATGTCATTTTAAATCCGTTAATCGTGAATTTTAAATGTCAAATGAAAGAAAGAGATGAAATAAGAACAAATTTCCGGAAAAGTAAATCTGAAGTTACTTACTCTACCTACAAATTAATAAGAAATAATATACGAACTCGCATTCGTGATTGTAAAATAAAATATTACCATGAGGCATTTCAAGATATAAATGACTCACGATCAGTTTGGCGTGAGATTAAAAGACTGGGTCTCGGGAAACCTAGGAAGGAACCAGTATCTATAACATTTCCTCCTGATGATCTAAACAATTATTTTGCCAGCACTCATGATACAAACACTCAAACTCAAACCGAGGCACAAAATTCCGCATTTGATGATAAAAAATTCTTTTTCCCTCACATCGCACCCGCTTTGTTACTTAAAACTGTGAACAGTTGCAAATCCAATGCCATAGGAGTTGATGGCATAAACATGGATCTGATAAAAAAATCTTTACAATGCATATCTCATCAATTGTTACATATTTACAATATCTCTCTCCAAACATCGCATTTCCCTTCTCTGTGGAAATCTGCCATAGTTCATCCAATCGCCAAAACGAAACAGCCAAAGTTAATGAGTGACTTTCGACCCATATCAATTCTTTGCTCTCTTTCTAAACGACTAGAAAGACTAGTGCACACATTTATTACTGATTATTTAACCCAAAATAATCTTTACGATCCGTTCCAATCTGGTTTCAGGTTGAGACATAGCACCCACACTGCCCTTATTAAAGTTACAGATGACATCAGAAGTGCCATTGACAGAAAAATGGTCACAATATTAGTACTATTTGACTTGAGCAAAGCCTTTGACAGGGTTAACCATTCTATTTTACTCAAAAGACTTGCTGACCTCAACTTTTCAAACTCAGCCCTTGGCTGGTTTAATGCTTATCTCAAGGACCGAACTCAAGCAGTGAATCTGCCTGATGGGTCTGTCTCCAATAGCGTAAATATCACATCCGGTGTCCCTCAGGGCTCCATACTTGGCCCACTCCTTTTCTCTATTTATATCATGAACCTTCCACGTCAACTAAAGCACTGCCGTTACCACATATACGCCGATGATTTTCAAATCTACTCTCACTGCTCAGTTACGGAAATCCATGACTATGTTGCAAGAGTTAATGAAGACATAAAGTAAATCTGTAACTGGGTAAAAAATAGTTCTTTAGTTATAAATAGTTTAAAAACAAATTGCATTATCATCGGTAGCAAAAAACTAATCAATAAAATTGACTTTGATCAACTTCCTAAAATTAGGGTATCTGACAGTGAAATTGAATATGCCCAAACAGTAAAAAGCCTTGGACTCTTGATCAGTCGCACCTTATCTTGGTATGACTATGTCACGCAATTAAGAGCTAAAATATTTGGCACTCTGGCCCAAGTAAAGCGTTGTCGAATCCTTCTCCCAATGTCAATACGTAAAAAGATTGTGACCACTTTGATTTTATCTCAGATTGATTACTGCTCATTAGTAAATGGTGATTTAACAAAAGAACTGGATGCAAAACTTCAAAGAGCATTAAATGCCTGTATTAGATTTATTTGTGATTCAAGAAAGTACGATCACATCACACCTTGCATAAATAAACTACGGTGGCTTACAGTTAAAAATCGAAGAAGCTATTTCCTGGGTAGTCTTTTATACGATATTTTCAACAGTAGGGAACCAGTTTACTCATACTCTGGATTTCTATTCAAGGAGAGTTTTCAAGAACGGGTTACCAGAGGGCGAAACAATAAACTACAAATTCCCATCCACCGGACTTGTGCCTTCAATAGGTCCTTCGTAGTAAATGGTAGCAAATTATGGAATTCCTTTCCTAGTGAAATACGTAGTTCCAAAAATAGCCGAACATTTAGGCAAAGACTGTTTAACTACCTGTTTCTAAAGCAAATTTCACGCTTTGATCTGGCCATAACATAATACATGTAATTTAATGTAATGTTCAAATGGCATATTTGTACAAAATTTTGTTTCTGTATTTGTTTATTCATTGTATTTTAAAGTTGCCGATATCACTTTATTTTTTCTTGTTATGTTTGTAATACTTAAGGTCCGCTAAATACTGGAATACTTGCACGATACGGACGACTATTCTATTGTAAATGTATAGAATGCTCATATGAGGCTGAGTAGCCTCCGAGTATATTTCAAATTTTTGTTAAAAAATCCTGTACTTATTGTGATTACAAAATAAAATATTCTCTCTCTCTTCTCTCTCTTCTCTCTCTTCCTATGTTTTCTGTGGTTTTCCAATCAATGGCCCCAATCACTAGTTCTCTGGTTGATCTTTGGGTCTTTAAGGAATGGTATTTCTTCATTTTTAATTAATGTCTTCGGCTTACAAATGCACTTGGCCAATTTCGGAAGACACTTACATTGAGCAACATCAAACAGCCTTTTATCATCTTCCTTAAATTTTTTCAAGTCTAGATGGACAACAGATGAATTTTTCTTCTTCGTGCTCTTCATAATTTTTTTACATTTCGTATGGTATCTCAAAACTGCCATGAGGATGCCGCGGTTTGAGATGACAGGTACAGACGCGTCGTTCCACACTTGCTCCACTCTATCGGCGACAACAAGGGCAATCTCCTGGACCGATAGATCAAATCCTCTTCTCTCTTGCTTCTTTTTCATCTACACTCACTTGTAATACTTCATAATATCTTCAAACGTGGGAAGATTTCTCCCAGACAACTGTCGAGGAGTGCCAAAGAGATTACTCTCAACTGAAGAGCGTGTCAACACATTCATTGTAGTTTTTAATTGCTTCTCCACTAAAAAAAATCACTTCGGCACGCAATCCTTGCCTCACCAAACCTATCGAAAGGCCATCCGCATGTACAAGACAATTTTTCAATAGCGTACAGGGAATATATATAGTAAGGGAGAATAGAGGGGAAAGGGAGAAAGAGGAGAGGATACCGGCAATTGTTACTCTGTTTTAATTTGTATTTACATGGTCTTCAGCAGCTCACCTCCTTCCACTCTGTTTACTTACCATTCCTCTCCACCAATTTTGGATCCAAAAACGATTACGTCTTAACTGGAAAGTCATAAGACCTGTTGTTCTATGTAAGTGGAAGGGTCCTATTAGTGCGATCATGCCCATACGAGTAGAGCAAATTAAAATATATGCCATTAGTTAAGAAATTTTCAAAGTTTTTTACGTTTCTTTGAATTTTAAGACCGGTTTTTATATAAAAAACGTGACTATTCGATCTTTGTGGCTTACCTCGACTATTTCAGACATGAATGGTGCAGAATCGACTGAAAAAACTATTTAAATCACGGCATTAACAGCCGAATCAGCGTAAAAAGAGGGGTGTGTGTTGCGGGTTGCCTACGCTCAACATAAATGACCTTGGCGCCACCACAGGATGTCAACGTACGGGAACACATTTTTTTCCCTGTTAATTTGGTACCTCGGGCTACATTTTGACGTATGTCGAACTTTGAATTTCGAAAAAAGTTGTTTGATGACTACTGTGTAATAATGTCATTAGATATACTATATATTCTCTTCTATTCAAGGAGAATCGCCTTTTATATTATTCAACTGTTTTCTAATAAATATCAGGGCCTCACTACGATTCGAAATAAAGGTGTGCAATGATTTTAACGTTATGGTAGGTGAAGTAACTTTGTGGAATGGTCACCTAGTCGCAGAATAAAACACGTAATTTTGGATATATTTTAGATCAACTGGCCTGTATCCAGTGACGTGATGTAACTAAGCAAAAGTAAACGAATTACTTGTAACGATTACATCCTTTGTAATTGTTTCTTGTAATTGACACATTTTTCAAAAAGTAATTTTTACTGGCAATATGCTTCAAAGCACGTTTGAGTAATCGTCACATATGAGTAGTCGTTACTTTTGAGTAATCGCTACATTGGAGTAATCATAAGTGAAAATTTGAAGACCTCGTACAATGAATGCATCGAGAGGTCTAACTATGTACATTGTGAACCCTGAGCTGAGTTCTCTCTTTGACAGAAGGGTGACTCCTCTTCTAGGAGTGGAGTGGCTTCCAAGAACTTGAGAATGACCAGACGATACGTGAAAATGGGTAATATGTAAATGGTAAATATATCCGGCATTTACGTGAATCTTTTCTCATGTCATCGGCGGACGTAGTGATGGGAAGAAGACTCGCTAGTAATCCGTACGAAGAGAAGAATCTAATCTAGAGGTATATGGAAACCATTGTGACAGAAAGGCCTTTTCCCTATCCCATACCTGCAGAGATATTTTGAAAGATCGGCAATTTCAAGGCAAAGACAATATGTCTGCAAAGTAAAAGATATGATTTGGCTACAAAATATTGGAGAATGCATTGAACACATCCTCTAATTTTAGATATCATATCAAGGTAAGCATTATTCATTTCATTCAATGTATATTTTGTACTTCCTGACGTATTTTAAAAATACTGTGGCTATTAAAGGAACACATTGAAGATTTATTTACAGGAGCAAAATGAAAAGTTGTTGTACTTGTAATCATTCTGATTATTTTTTCAAAGAGTATTGTGTAATTGTACTTAGTTAAAATTTCCCAATGGATTTATAATTAATCCTAATTACCTTTCTTCAGTACTTTTACCATCACTGTCTTCATCGAAGTTACAACATGATCATCATAGTTTGACTACCATCATGTTTAAAAGCGGTTGGCGTCTTATAGAGATTTCAAGAGAAAAACTATTAACTTCCAATAATCAATCTCCTGCTGATATGCGTCTTCTATTACTTTAGATATGTTGGTGATGTCACATGCCTCTGGATAGGTACCGATAGACAACTGGATCTATTTCAGGTGCTGTTAAATTCTCTCCATTCTTTTATTTCCTTTTCGGTCTTTAGAGGCGGTATGAGTATTATTTTTTACATTTGAAGATGAACAGATCGGAGTATAACAATCTATATTTATTACTTTGCAAACCTACCTTCACTGACGTCATATTCCCCAACGTTTTGAATGGAAAAATTGTGAAGCCCTTAAAAAGTTCAAACATATAAATGTTTATAAACCAACATTATTAAGGAAATAGGCATTTTATTATGTATTTTCAGGTACATGTTTTGTTTATTATGGTGCATAGATTGGAAACAAACCACCAAATGTCTTTATACCTAAATTATTCTCCGTGATTTATGACTGCGAAAATTGCGTGAAATTGAAAACAGCCATTTTCATAAATATTAATTAACGTAACGGTGTTTTATTTCATTTTCTTAAAACGATCGAAATCATATAGTGTACTATTTTGAAAGGTTATTGCTTTCACTAAATTTCGTCAAAATCTGATCATGTCCGAAGGGGCGTGGAATGACCTTGATGTTATATTACAGCAATAAAGCTACCTAATGTATTTGTACACGAATGACTTTTCCTTCATTACAATTTTTGAATGTACTCTATTACGTTGGTAAAAGATTTAGGTTCTCAATACGTTACTGGTCAAATTTATTAACTTAAAATGAGTTTTTATATTTCAATTCACTGAAAGATTATCAGTTGAGGGACGCGAACTTTCATGCCTCGTAAATAATTTTAAAATGTTAGTCATCAATGAGTAAACAGAAAGGCAACTTTCTATCTGAATACCTTCACAACAGAGAATCACCTCTTCCTTTTGCGGTTTCGGAATACGAAAGTGGCAAAAATGATTCTTTTTCTATTTTTAGTGGCAATTTTTATACATTTGGTGTTACAAACATTGTATTCGCAAGCCCTTACAGGCAAGAGAGTCATTCAGAACACTTAGGTTTAAATGAAGTCTCTCTTGAGATTAACTCAGTTTTATTTTCTGCAGTATATAAGATTAGAAAATATGCCAAAAAATATAATCCTTCTCGTGAAGACCTCAAGTGAATATTGGATGGATTGCAACCCTTTTTATCTGAATAACAAGGGATCCAAGAACACTCTTTGGAACATGCAGGAGAGATGTAGTTGCGGAATTAGAGCAAACGTACTCAATATATTTTTATTTTGGTTTGGGAGAGGGAAATAAACGGATCTTACAGTATTCTAAAATATCAACTGATTCAATGATAATATTAAACTTCAACATTGATCCGATGTCACTTTGAAAAGCAAAAATTAAAAATCATTCCAATTTTGTGTACTGACTCGGATGACTCAGTTGAATTCATGTAGCCACTTGGACTTCCGATGAGGACCGTGTGTTTCACACTCAAGAGAAAAAGAGATAAATAATTTATTTTCCCATTCGTATATCCGACGGACAGAGCTGGAGAGGTAAGGAGAGACGGAAATAAAGACGCAACTGTCTCGAGGAGTCTCTTCGTCACGTTATCAATTGCCAAGTGTAAACAGCAAGTGAATCCGGTTATATGTCTCTCTTTGCAATTGCTCCTCGCCTTGCGTCATGTTTCTAGAGCATTTCATGAAAAAAGCAAAAGGTCTGTCCCAATGTAGTTGGAGCAACTTGTACACGAATAACTTTTCCTTCATTACAATTTTTGAATGTACTATATTACGTTGGTAACAGATTTGGGTTCTCAATACGTTACAGGTCAAATTTTTTAACTTAAAATGAGTTTTTATATTTAACTTTAATACCTCAAATCCCTTAACTACCAGACCCCCGAAATTCAAATGTCCTTGATACATGTTGGTCTTAATAAGTGTCTCGCTGGATACCTACGACTTAAACTTAGATTCGATCCAATCTTTCCTTCTTGAGACATACCGATTGAAGAATAATATCATTTATGGAAAATTGAGTTCATTCCAAATCATTCATTCCAAGATTCATTATCGAGATACTGGAAATATTTTTAAGTAAGCTAAATCGGGATTGTTGATTGTAGTAATTCTATTTAATTTTTGTAAATTCGCAGTTTGTAAAAATGTAAATAGACAGTAGGCATTCACCACGTTTACCAATCGATCTCAGATCGGTCTGAGTTCAGACCGATCTGAAAGTTCAGCAGCAAGCTGACTCAGATCGCCTGGTTTACCAAAACGGTCTGAAAATATCGATATTGAACTATCGATTTCAGTAGTTTGAATTATTTTGAGATTTATTGCGTATTTCCGCCACACACTTCTCTCCTTTCCCTTCTTACAACAATTGTCACGCCGTAAATGATATCGATTATATTTTGTTTATCATGGGCAACCAAAAGTAGAACGATGAGCGCCACGCTCCGACCTCTTCGGATCGATCTGAGATCTCAGACCGGTTAGTGAAAGCGGGCTGACTCGGCTCGCTTCTCAGATCGATCTGGCCAGCCCGCTCTGTTTACCATACCGAGCTGAGCCGGTCAGATCGATCTGAGATCGATTCGTAAACGTAGTGATTGTCAGATAGGGGAAATTATTATTTTTATTAGTTACAATAAAACTTTCTTTCATTCTTAATTTCCTAATTGATGGTGTGTATAAACCTTCGCCATTTCCGTCACAAGACATCGCATGTCATCCATCTCATACTGGCTCATCATTTTCAACCTAGGGATAGTATACGTTCAGAAGGATTTCTTTCCTCTCCACGCGTCTTTTGATGTCTCGCGAACCAGGATTTTACACCCGAAGCGTAACTCGCTCGAAAATGTCTACTGGCCGCAGGATAACAGAAATATATATATAAGATAGAATAATGTCATAATCTGAGATGCAATATTTCAGACCAAAGACATGTTTCCAATCGCTTCTTTATTTTGCAGGGAAGAGGAACACTTCATAAATATTCGTTATAATCTTTGAATTCCCCAAACATATATATCGCACAAGTATACGAGATTTAAATTTAAAAGAGCACGCCAAATTTATTACAACCTCATTCGCTTTGACGCATCGTAATGGTAAAGTGAAGTATAAATGAACCAAAAGAGCAAAATATCACCCCGTGAAAGTTATAAAACATCACGTAAATGAGTTCTTCTTCGGAAGAAAATAATTAAAAATGTAGCCATTACCCAATAAAACCTAATCCATTAACTCAATAGCTTAGCAATCTTCAACAATTATAAAGGCAGTGAAGTTGTATCGGTATCATTTTAACTGAAACCGTTGCCACAACGAAGTTTAACAAACAGTCAATAAAAGGTACCAGCCTATTTCCTCCAGTTAAATAAGAAATCGCAGAGTAGAATAGCGTGAATTACATTAACAATAGATCTCGACTGAAGGACTACTTGTGGTAATTGCATGTGAAACAGTCGGTCACCAATGTACATGTGAGATACGTGAGATATACGACTCGCCGATAGCTAATATGGTTCACTACTATCACAAAATTGGTATACGAAAAGCCGAAATTGATTCACTTGCTTTATGGATGTTTCCGGGCTTTATAATGCGTTCAATGAATCTGTAAAATGTAAAGTAAATGTGCAGCGTGTATCTTTCAAATCAAATATTAGGCTATAGTATTAAATGGTGCAATTGGTAGAAGTAGGATCAGTAACTCATATGGTGACATATAATTCCGTCGAATCACTAGAAGTATTTGCAGGACTATTCTATTATCGATTGTTTTCTTATTGAAAAGAGAAAGAACTAAGGTCATCTTCACAAAACTGGTGTAGGAAAAGAGGAAACTGACTTACTGATGAATTCATGTGTACCACAAGCATATTAATATGTGGATTGGCTTTGAAATGTGTTAAATTAACCTGTTTATAGTAAATCACTTGTGTGCAGTGTGCCTTGGAAATCAAATATTAATATTCAATACTAAATGGGGCATTTGATAGAAGTACGACGAGAAAGGCATTTGATGAAATATTATCCTCTCGAGTTCCTTGGAGTTAAAAAGGTTTTCCTGTTATTTTACGATTGTTTTGTCATAAGTAATGGAAAAAACTAAGGTCAACTTTTGAAAAGGCATCAGGGCGTAAATAAATTGGAACACAAATTCCTTTCCGGCAAGGAAAAACGTCACATTTCGAATTCATTTCCTTGGATAATGATCAGCTCGTGATATAAAACGTTTCACCTATGCCTATTATTCTAAAATTATAAAGATTTAAGTTAACGAATGCCGTATTGTACATGGAAGTGTATTCAAAAGCATATCTCAAAATGGTAGAAGAACAATGTATTATTTCTTTTAAACTAAGATTTTGTTGGATTTGTTAGTTCACGTGAAAAGAATGCACTCTTACGCAAGCCTTTTATCGAACGTGGACTCGAGACCTTGTCCTCGTTCCGCCGATGGTCCGTGATGATGGTTCCTTTCAGGTGGTCGAGTCCATTAGGTAAGACGTCCGTCTCAAGCAGAAGAGGGTGGAGAAGACGAAGCGATGACATCTGTGTGTTACGCGGAGAGACGGTCGAGAGATATTTAATTGTTCAAAACAAATATTTCCACCGATACGTAATTTCAAGATTTATGGCAATGTATCCGATTCTGCGTTATATGTTTAAATCGAAGGAGCAGTACATTTTTAATAATTTATTTCTAGTGCATGGGAAATGTTTTAAAATCACACGCGTAGATATTATTTCTCAAATAGAATGAAGTCTTATATATGCACGTTTATAATTTTTGTCGCTGAATGTTATGGGTGCTATTACCGTACAATATTACCCTCTTAACGGTCACCGCTTAAATCCACGAGTTATATAATACATACGTTTTAAAATCTATCCCTAATTTAGAGGAAAATAGAAGGGGATTCCAGAGACGCAGCCAGGATTTCCTCAAGGGAGGGGAAGAAAATATAATGTTTTTTTTAAAAAAATGGATTTATTTGAATATATTTTAAAACGCTAAAAGTTATTAGTTGCAATTCTATTCGAGCCAAAAGACATCTTATATCAGCTCTAGCCTACGAGAGTTCTACCTAAATCTTGACATCATTTCTGTCTCATATTTGTGTTTAGCATCCAGAATGCTCATTGTTTATTTTGACATATTTTATCATTGGAGAACGTCTATTGTCGTTAATTACATTGAAAACTACGATGAGAAAAAGTATAGTGAACAATATGGTAGCCCTGCGTATTAGTTCTTTTCCTGTCTGGCGATAATAAATCATAAAAATTCTTTCCACCAAAATATTTCCACTTCATGGCTCTCATTGAGTGTAACGAATATTGTATCCGAGCATTGTGTCACTGAGGCTATGAGTTTTTGTGCAGAATATCGAATTTAGACAAATTTTAAGTACACACAGTTTATTGAAAGACTGTTACATTTTATCTTTAAAATATCGCGGAGTTAAGTTGAATCAGTATTCTCTCGTTTTGCAACAAAAAATGATCCGTGTCATACGTTCAAAACATATTTACGAACATTTCTTTCCGCTGCTCATGGCGCTCAGAATTATACTACCAAGGAATTTGTATTCATCAATGGTTTTAACCATTTTATCAAAAAAATACCTCTACATTTGTCATAAAGCAGACGTAAAATTGTTAAACATGTTATGCATATATCGCTTGGAAATTCGTATATTCTATTAATTCAACATGTGTGCGTTCCGTTTAAATGACATAGGTACACTTATTCCACGCCGTTACAAGCCACAAAATAATTTCAAAATTAGCATTGAATAAAAGCGCTTGGCTACTGATTGAAGGGTCTTGGGTTCATATCCGGGTGATGCCTTTGGACGCCCTCGAAAAAAAAATCCTCAGAGCGCGAGGTGTCCCAAGTAAAGGCCCTCCAACCCTGAATGTGTGATATTCATATGTCTGTGGCTTGGTCCGGGTTGAGTTCTACACTCAACTATCCATTCCAACCTTCGGGTTGAATCACTGAGTAAGAAGGGATAAAATTTGATCCAAAACTCGGCAAACTAATTGAAATGTTTTCAATTTTGTTTCTTTTTCTTACGCCACCGTTTTTACGAAATCCAAGAAGTGGTTATTATTTTTCTTTTCAAACGAAAGGAAAAATTCGTTTTCCTCGACTCTTTCAGAGACGCTCTGTTTGAGGAAAGAGTAATTATCAGATTAGATTACATGCCTTCTCCTACGTGGATACCTCCACCTCGATCGAAGAAAAAGACGTTCTTTCACAACTCCTTCCACTTCAGTGATCTCCTGTTCCCCTTCACCTCCCCTCCTACCATCCCATAGAAACGATGAGCCGACGACGCAACAGTCACGTGGGACGAAAAGATTAGTCGCCAGTACGATTTACTGTCTCCAGCAGCAAATGCTTTCTTGTGGGTGGAATTACTCCACGGAGATTAGTGGTGCGTGTGTTGTAACTTTGGATTATAGGATTTTTGATATTTGTTATAATATATATAACTATACTGTGCATTTTTATTTTCAGAGTCCTCAACTGAACCACTGATCTGTATTGTACCACCTACCGTGGGAATCAGCCGTCACTTGCTGCCATTTTATGTAAGTACTTTTTTATGGTTGTATGAATTATAATTCTATACGTCATAATTCACTCAGATTCAATAAATGACATGATTTTATGAGAACGTAAATGATTTTAATACTGGACTCATAATTCAAACACACATAATTGAAATTGGGGGTGAGTTATTATTACAAACACTTTTTCACTTCCCCTTCCACTTTGCTTTAAGTTTTTACATCGTACTTTTCTTTTACAAGTTGCTCTTGTTCCCCCACCTCCACTCCCTCCTCACTCCCATGGAAACGATTAATTAACCTAATGAAACGACACGTACGTTTTGTCTCTTATCGCCAGTTAGATTATAAGACGCCATTTTTTTATTTTTTTCGGAGTAAATTAATTCCTGCACACTATGTTTAGTTCCGTGACTACAAGTTGAATTTTGATTTGCATTTTATTCTCACTTAATGTACACTCGATGAATCTGAATTGTCTTATCTAATTGAAATATCCTCTGCATTCTCAGAAAGTTGTCGACAAGCAGTGTCAACGCTCCAGAGGACATATGGCCTTCTACTATCCTCCGTTGCATTCGCCTTGAGTAATTACTTGAATTTTGTTTTATTTATTGTTAATTTTCTGTCAAATTTCCACAATTCATTAATTTTTTCTGAAATATATGAGAGTGTCATATAATGAAAATTAATTCTAAAAGTCTAGGAGTTCTATGTATCATAAAGAGGTTATAATAAAAAGAATATATACTTTAATATGTGGTATTTGTGGTAATTGGTGTTGATTATCATTCAATTTATTCTTTGCAAGTGCCAATTCCTGAAAAGTTACTCGTGAAAATTATCGTAATTTTTATTTTGTAGAACTTTTAGATTTTATAAGTTTTGTTGGAGTATTAATGGCAAAGGTGAGTTTTCGTTTCACAAGCGAAAATTTTTTTTGCAATACAATCACGAAAACGGAGATGTTGATTACTTTACCTAGGGTAAAAATTTCGCTGTTGTGAAATGTCAGAAACATTCAAGTTGTATTAGTAGTAAAGAAGAAATAATTGGTTGAAAATGACTAATTTCGAGATTATTTCGTAAGATTTCGACATCATTTTTTGGAAGATTTTACGAACAACCGGCATAGGGATAGTGTCTAGTTTCACGTCTATAAATATTCCTTTACCCCATTTCTCACCCCTCCAACAAGGTTATGGGCCTGTGAAGTTAGACAAGGGTGCTGGGGAGAGGGACGGGACGCGGCTCCGAATTACTCAGTATTACAGTATTGAGAAAATGGAATTTATGTGAAAAATACAAAAAAAGTGGAAAGGGATTTTTATTGCGGAAATTATGAATTGAAAAATGGGCATTTCTGAGAGTGGATGAAGTTATAAAATGCAGATGTTAACAATAAATGTGAAATGGGAACGATGTATTTAAATGACGAATTCTGGGTGCAGTGTTTTAGTCATGTGGCGATTTCATTGAAAAGCATGGATAAGTGTGTTGAATGTGGATGAAAATTGCATTTCTGCAGGCTGAAATATATTTTCGCTGCTGAAATTGTAAATGTTTATCCATTTATTTCAAGACATTTAGGTCCATGAATTTCAAAATTATTTTATTTATTTTTGGGGACGCTTCTTATTTATATGTGCATGCATCTAAAGGGCGACTAATTGGTACTATGTTGCATATAATTTACATAAATTCGATGAGGATTCTAAATTTGATGCATAAACATTATTGTAAAAAGTATATTAATGCATTGCCTAAAAGATTTGTCTATTTTTGGCTAACTTTTTTGCTGTTTATTGATTATTTATTAAATAATAATTTAATATTGTATCAAATTATTAAAATATACTTTTTAGGCAAAGTCTGTATTTTTATTGTAGGATGTTTTGTTTTTTTGTCATGAACCGTTTCTTAAATAATCATTGACAAAGGTAAGGCTATAGTTATTTAATTTTTGTAAGTTAGAAATTAAATGTGTGGTTATTATGGATTGCATGATTTGCCAGTTCACATAATTTATTTTTTGGAAGAAATGAAGTTTTATTCTTAAAGATTCTATTTTTCAAATATTGGGATGTTTGACCTACATACTAATTGTCACAGTTTTACGTGTTATTGAATTATTCGACTTTTCTATTCAGTTCGTTAGGATTTTCAGGTTGTATACTCGAATAAATATGAGTTCGTGTTGAGTTTTATGGACCAAATGGGCTATTTTCACATTCAATTTTCATTCACGCTTTTGCTATTTGTTCTGATGGACCTTTTAAATTAAAAACTGCTCGATACTTATTGGTTTTATTTGGTGAGTGGTTTGGATTCTTGTTTCTGGGAACATTAATTTTTATTTGAATAGATTTTTGAGTGAACTACTACTTTGAGGAAGCGTCTTTCTTGTATAATATCCCCGATCCTTTTTCAATATTTACTGTGAATAACTTTATCACTGAAACGTATTGCTCTGAGTTTTAGAGTTAGCGCTGCGTGGACTTCTTGTGTTTAAAAGGGTGGTGGGATTGGCAATTTAAGTTCTAATTGACCTCATGTGGTTTCCTCAACCAGTAAATGTTTAATGTGGCATCAGGTTTTGTTTTTGTGATCATGACTAAAAAAAGGAGATTGTCGATGTTTCCTATTTCAGTTGTAAATTGTAATTTTAGATGTATTGGCATTAAAATGATCCAATATAGTACAATATCGTGCTTTTTCTGGTAGAGCCAAGCATACGTTATCTAAGAATTTCTAAATGAAAGTTATATTGGAGGCATAGGAGTGTGCAGATTTTTCATTAAGTGGTGCCTGGGATTGTTTTGATTTTCATTATTAGCGGTTAATAATGGTATTAAATAAATTAAGAATCTGTTTGCAAATATTTACTGTAAAAGTTGAAAAAATAAATTCATGGAAACAAAAAAAAGAAATTTTTTTATGCACGTATTTTTCGCAAAGTAATTTATTGTCTTGAAATTTTTGTAGAATATGATACAAAGCAAACCATCAATCTTTTCCTGACTGCTATAAAGTTAAACTTATATTAAAAGTTCCTTTAGAGCAACATTCACCTCTCACCTGGATAAAAAACATTAATCTCTTCAATGGCATCCATAGAGTTAAAATTTATTGCTGTGTATTCCTCTATGAATGGTAATTTTATTCACTTCAGGTGATCTTGAGATAGTGTCGTTCCTAGTTTACTCTTGACAATCGATAATTTGGAAAGTTTTAGAGAGAAAATATTCAAATTACAAAGTAATTTAATGAAAAATATTGGTATTAAGTCAAGGAGTATCCATTCCAACCACTTTCATTGTAACAAATTATTAACTCCTAACACACCAGCGCAAAAGCACTCCTCAGTTGTTTACTGCTGCGCATGCCTGAGACTATGTACGAAATGCAACACTTGATTCGCACTGCCAGTAAGCCACAGCGAATGTTAAAGCGCTGGTTGTCAAAAAGACAGAGAGAAAAAACACACTTGAATATTTGTTTTATTTAGTAGTTAATGGCTCATTAAATTCTCCTACAAAATTATTAACATTATTAATATCATTTCATCAATTTATGCTTTATACAATTAATTACTTATCACCATTAGGTGATGTTGGTGCACCAACGGCACCACTCATGCGAATACCTATGATTGAAGGTTGGTGTAGAAAATACTATACCCAAGAGTTTACACGTTGTGGGAATTGCTAAGATTATTGCCACCGTGGACAATATTGCGTCAACATTTGTCATAAGATATTGACTTTCTTTAAATAGTTAATATCCCTGATGTTTTGACCTTTAACTTACTTCAGCTTTTCCATTTGCCTTAAACAATATTGTTTACCGAATCAAAGGGGTAATATTGTGAAAAGGAATTTAACGCCGAGTTAGCAAAGTTTATAATCTAATGCAAATATTGGTATTATATCAATGTTTCCTAAACATTGAAATATTTTACAATTTTTCTCTCAGAAAAAATGATCAACCAAGTTGAAAATGAATTTGGCGCATTTGAAAGTATGGCTTTACAAAATAATAACATCTGTTCTGGTAGGATTGCCATAGGTTTGTGTCCACAAACCATTATTGTTTGACGTAGTGTAATATTTTTATCTTAGAAAGTTTGTATTTAGTCTTTAAATCGATTTCATTTTCCATAAAATGTTTTTGACATGAGTACTTACACTATGAGTGAAGTGATGACAGAATTGTTTTTGGAGCACTAGATTAGATTTCGTTATTATCGAGAAGTTCATGAATATTTATAACATATTCCTTATTATTTGTAATTGGTTATTAATTCAGTTTCATCAACTATGAAGTACAAAAACATCAAGGTTACTTTAAAAAAAAATTGATTATTTTTTAATATCGTAAACAGGATTAGATATGAAGGTCGATTATGCAAGGTTATAATTTGTGAAATAAGAAAACATAGTTTCCATTTAAACCCTTCTAAAAATAAAACTAAAAAAAAACATTAAGATAGATGACACTCTAGGCATAATAATAATAATTTCTTAACCATTTATTAATACAGCACTAATACATTCAAGTGGCACTTACCTAATAATAAGACGTGATATTGGATATCCTCCTCTCTGTTTATATGTCTCGTTGTTGTAAAAGTGATATTTAAGACAAAAGCTTAATATTTCTGCAATTTTTTATGAATTTTCAGCGTCTTTAATATTCAATGCTATTTTGGACCAATTATTCTTAAGTAAATAGAGAAGAATACGTGCTTAAATTGACTTACAGTCCCCTTAAAGTTTACTTTATTTTATAAATACATGTTGATGACTTCTCTTTGTATATACTCATAGTTATTCTAAAACATCGTTAACATTGAGAGGAATACGAATGAATTAATGATTTTACACCTTGTAATACATGCCACCTATACTTAAAAAACCGCACGACAAATACGCGAAGTGAATTAGAATATATGTTATGAAGTGGAAAATATGCTGAATTTCTACTTTCTTACCACAGCCAGGCGCCATCTTTACATTCAACAGAAGAGTATGAAATTATTCTATCATATACGTTAATGTTATCCTGTGGCTAGTAGAAATAACATATTATGTTCAATTCACTGTTGGAAATGTTTCGTAACTGAATGGCAGATAGATGATAGTTCTCACATCTTCACATAATTGCTATAATTGAGCCCATTTTCGAATTATACTTTGTAATTATTTAGTCAACTGGCATTATTGGCCTGGTCTCATTAACTGTTGTAAAAGCATGTAATGGGATGGTTGAATAAGGTCAATGTTAGCGAGAGTTGGACAGTAAAAGTTTTAAATAATGGTATCAGTTGAAATCATACAGAAACAATATTTCTGCTTATATAATACATTAAGATTATCTTTTAAGTAATCAACTCAGGCTATATTGGAAAATATACACTTTTTGAAGATGAACTCATTTCAGTAATATTTTACAATTTTCACAGGGCGGCATTGAAGTTGTTTTTTTATTAAGTTGAAGTTGATTTTCACTTGAGCTTACCATTATGAATGACCGAAATCAAATTTTGTTATTCGTCTAGGTGAATGAATCTGAAATATTATTTCAAGTATACGAGGTTTCAAATTTTGAAATAAAACCTCGTATTCTTTTGCGTACATATGTTTAGAGATATCTTGAATTATAAGCGGGACTTGGACTCTTTTCTCGAGGTTAAATGTTTCAATGTAAAATTAATATTTTTCGTAACATCAACCTAAACGATTTTTCACCCAGTTTTAACTAACGTATTGCCATGAACTCCATGTGAGTTATAATGCTAAATATGGCCATTATTAAAGACTTTTCACTCTGCGAATTAAGCCATTTATCCTTAAATATTAATGCATCAAGCTAAAGAAGTGCCCTTTTCTCATTGCATCTTTCGATGTCAATATCGGCATGCAGAATACCGACTTTAGACTGTATCGCCATAATCATGAAAAAAGCAACTTACGACTCTACTCTTAAGATAACCTCGGTCGTAAAGTAATTCTGATTAGCGCAATATATAGGATCTTTATCTTACGCTTTTAAGAATGATCAGTCATTGGAGAGACGCTTACAAGAGAATGCAAAATTAAGAACATAAATGTCACTAAGTAGCGTTCATGCAAGTAACGTATTCCGGATAAATACTCTATCAATGAATCTTTTTTGTCTTTTACAATGTCGACATCGTCTTGTGAAACTGTCAATCGTGTGAGCCAACTGGTTCTCAATTTTATTATTCTGAGATAAACTGCTATTTCATTTCGAGTTGTGAATGATTTGTCTAATATCGATGTGGCCGTGAATATACGGGAACTGAGTTTCATATTTTTTGCAATTATCTTTGTCTAAGTGCTCAATTCCATTGTACGATTCAATTCATTCTCTTGCTAGGCTTAAAATAAAAGCTCTAGACTCTTTGTGTGATTTATGTAATACGACAGAATCTCTGATTTAGTGATGAATCCAAGTTAGTCTCCGTAACACAAAGGATGTTGTGTAGACCTTACTATCCATGCATAGTACTCATTTGTTTAAAGTTAAGTAATTGGACTTGAAACAAGAAAAGTACTCTTCCAGTGACTGAATAGAGTTTAAAATGTGTCGTCATCGTCTCTTGATGACGACGTTCGCTTGAGCCAATTGAATCCATTGTAGAATTCGTATACGTTAATTGCATATGTTGGTATTGGATTTCGCGATTTCAATCAAGGTCGGAGTTTTAAGTTAGCCATTTCTCGTATCGTATCTTGTCTCTTCATTCTTGAAGGTAGCTTCTTTAGTATTCATATTTTATGTTTCAAAACACACTCATTTTAAGTTTGCTATTCTGAATGATGTAACGACCGAGCTATTCGTCTGAACAGCAGGAAAAATTCGCCATTGTCATCATTCTGGTGAACCATTGGAAATTTGCAATTCAGAATACAAAGATAACTACCGGAAATCACTATTACAATGAATAGGGGGCTTTTTGGTATTCTAAACGGCGGATAGCGTCGGCCAGGGTCGAAATATTTTAGCCCGGCCTTTCATACCTTGCTATTTTTAATAGTGACCTTCTTTCTCATTAACATCTACAAAATACCCTGCAAGCCACCTCATGAGTGTGTGGCAGGGGGTTATTTTTCACCAACATTTATTACACTATACCCTTAAATTTAGTGTAACTACGACTAATTATGCATTAGCATAAATCGCTAATGCTTGTCACGAGGCGAAGCCTCACAAGCATGCACTACTAAACTACAAACATCATCACAATGGACAGGGAACGTTAATATATATGTGTTTTGCAACTACATATGGGCAGAGACTCAAGACTTTCTTACCGATGGTTGAGAGGAAAAACGCCCTTTTCCGGCTTGACACGTTACTATTTTGAGAGAAATAGGTTGATTCGCAGAAAGAAAACTTTTTATAAAAACCCATACATAGCATGATAACTGAAATGGATTTCTTGTCAATACTTTAGTTTTTATTGGGTGAAAAAGACGTTAAGTCAGGTGCGACGAAAGTAGATGTTAAATGTCGATGATTGAGATTGTTCGTCAATGATATAGACACTACTATCATAAAATTGGTATGGGGAAAGAGGAAACTCAATCACTGAAGTATTAAGTATATACACGTTTATAAATTTGGTCGCTGAATTTTACGGGTGTTATGACCGCACAATATTACTTTCTTAACGATTACCGCTTAAAACCACGAGATATATAATCAATATATTTTACAAGCTAGTCCTAAGTAAGATGAAAATATGAGGGGATTCCGGAGACGCAGCCAAAATATCCTCAACGGAGGGGACGAAAATAAGATAATGTTTTTTTTTGTTAAAAAATGGTTTTATTTAAACATTTCTAAACGCTAAAAGCTATAAGATGCAATTCTATTTGAACCTAAATTAATCTAATATCCGCTTTAGCCTACGAGAGTTCTAGCTAAATCTTGACAATATCTCATATTTATGATTAGCATCCAGAATGCTCTTTGTCTATTCTGATATATTTTCTCATTGGAGAACGTTCCTTGTCGTTAAATATATTCAAACCTACGATGTGAAAAAGTAAAGTGGACAATATGGTAGCCCTGCATATTAGTTCTTTTCCAGTTTGGCGATAACAAATCATAAAAATTCCTTCCACAATATTTGCCACAATCATGGCTCTCATTGAATGTATCAAATATTTTATCCAAGCATTAAGTCACTGAGGCTACGACTGTTAGTGCGAAATCTCGACTTTAAACTACTTTTAAGTACAAAGAGTTTGGCTAGAGACTAATTAAATTCATCTTTAAAATATCGCGGAGTTAAACTGATTCAGTGTTATCTCATTTTGCCAAAAAAATGATTCGTGTAATACCGTCAAAATATACTTACGAGCATTTCCATCAGCTGCTCATGGCGCTCAGATTGTTGCCACAAAAGAATGTGTATACTATTTAAGTTTTAATCATTTTATTATAGAAAAACCCTACACTGGTTATCAATCAAAAGTTTTAATTAAACATAATTAGCATATGTCACTTGGAAATCCGTATATTCTATTAATTCAACATGTGTACTTTGCAATTAAACGATATAGGTACATTTATTCACGCCGTTACAAGGCACATAATAATTTAAAAATTAGCCTTGGATAAAAGCGTTTCGCTACTGATTGAAGGGTCTTGGGTTCAAATCCGGGTTGAACCTTTGGACGCCCTCGAACAAAAAATCCTCCGATTGCGAGGTGGCCCAGGGAAAGGAACTGGACCTGATACCCTGAATGTGTGAAGTTCACAAGAATGTGGCTTAGTCCGGGTTGATCTCTACCCTCAACTATCCATTCCAACCTTCGGGTTGAATCACTGAGTAACAGTGGATAAAATTTGAACCAAAACTCGGCAAACTAATTTAAATGTTTTCATTTCTGTTTTTTATTACACAAGCGTTTTTACGAAATTCAAGAAGTATTTATTATATTTCTTTTCAAACGAAAGTAAAAATTCGTTTTCCTCGACTCTTTTAGAGACGCTCTGTATGAGGAAAGAGTACTGATCAGATTAGATTACACGCCTTCTCCTACGTGGATACCTCCACCTCGATTGAAGAGAAGGACGTTCTTACACAACTCCTTCCACTTCAAATATCTCCTGTTCCCCTTCACCTCCCTTCCCACCTTCCCATGGAAACGATGAGCCGACGACGCAACAGTCACGTGGGACGAAAAGATTAGTCGCCAGTACGATTTAATGTCTCCAGCAGCAAATGCTTTCTTGTGGGTGGAATTACTCCACGGAGATTTGTGGTGCGTGTCTTGAAACTTTGGATTATAGGATTCTTGGTATTTGTTATAGTATATAACTATACTGTGTATTATTATTTTCAGAGTCCTGACTGAACCACTGATCTATATTGAACCACCTACCGTTGGAATCATCCGTCACTTGCTGCCATCTTCCGTAAGTACTTTTAATCGTTGTATTAACTATAATTATATGCGTCATAATTCAATCTGATTCAATAAATGTAATGATTTTATAAGAACGTAAATGATTTCAATACTGGACAAATAATTCAAACAGTTATTTTTATAAAGACTTTTTCACTTCCCCTTCCACTTTGCTATAAGTTCTTGCATTGTACTTTTCTTTAACAAGTTACTCTTGTTCCCCCACCTCCACTCCCTCCTCACTCCCATGGAAACGATTAATTAACCTAATGAAACGACACGTACGTTTTGTCTCTTATCGCCAGTTAGATTATAAGACGCCATTTTGATTTTATTTCGAAGTAAATAAATTCCTGCACAGTGTGTTTAGTTCCGTGCGCTGTAATTTGAATTTGGTTTTGCATTTTATTCTCACTTAATGTACACTCTATGAATCTGAACTGTCTTCTCTAATTGAAATATCCCATGCATTTCCATAAAGTCGCCGACTAGCTGTATCAACGCTCCAGAGGACATATGGCCGTCTACTATCCTCCGTTGCATTCGCCTTGAGTAAGTACTTGAAACTATTATTTTCTATTTTATTTTTCGATCAAATTTTAACATTTCATAATTATTTTTCTAAAATATATGAGAGAGCGTCAAATAATGAAAATAAATTCTACAAGTCTCAGAGTTCTATGTATCGTAAAAGGCTTATAGCGAAAGAATACATTGTTTAATATGTGGATTAATTTTGTGCCATCAAGTTGAAATTCCCTCTGTAATGTTAATTTTCTTCATATTTTGCTTATGACCATATTAATTGGTATTGAATATATTTCAATTATTGGCCGTGCGCTCTGTGTTTGATTTCGAGTTGTATAATGTCATTTATCGGACATTCGAATAATCTGATCCGTTGTATATATAATGGAATAATCTCTGTTTTTTCAGGAAGTCTTAACTTTGCTCCTTCAACCCTACAGAGGATATATTGCCGTCTAACATCCTCCGTTGCATTAGCTTTGAGTAAGTACTTGAATTTTGTTTTGTTATTTTTTTATTTTCTGTAAAATTTCATCATTTTATGAATATTTTTCTCAAATATAATGAAGAGCGTCAAGTAATCTGAATAAATTCTACAAGTCACAGAGTTTTCTGTATCGTAAAAGGGTTATTACAAAGGATTACATTGTATAATATCCTTATCCATTTTATGACATCAGGGTAAAATTCTCTTCGTAATGTTAATTATTCTTCTTCTTTTGCTTTTTAATAATTGGTATTGCATTTTTTGCGGAAATGACTCTTTGACAAATGGGCATTTCTGAGAGTTGGAGAAGGTTCAAAATGCAGATTTGAACAATAAATGTGAAATGGGAATGACGTATTTAAAGGAATAAGTCTGGGTGCAGTGATTTTGTCACGAGTTGATTTCAGTGAAAAGTATGGATAAGTGTTTTTTAAGAGTGGATGGAAATTGAGTTTCTGCAGGCAGTAAATTGGTCTTCGCTGCTGTAATTGTAAATATTATCCATGTATTTCAAGACATTTAGGTCCATTAATTACTAAATAAATTTGTTTTTCTTTTGAGATGATTCTCATTTATACATGCGCGCTTCTACAGGGCGATATGGAATCTATTATTTTATATGTTAACCAATAATTCGATGAGGTTTCAAAATTTGATTAGCAATAACCATTGTAAAAGTTGTATGAATACATTTACTAAAACGTTTTTCTAACTTTTGCTAACATATATGCTTTTTATTTTGTATTTATTAAAATACTTTTTAATATCATATCAAATAATTAAAATTTTCTTTTTAGATGATGTCTGTATCATTTTTTGTGATATGAACCATTTCTTTAAATATTCTTATGCACAGGTATTGTTCTAATTATTAAATGTTTGTAAGTTAGAAATTAAAAGTGGTTATTTTGGATTGCATAATCTGCCAGTTCACATAATTTATTTTTGGATTTAATGAATTATATGCTTGGAAATTCTATTTATAAAACATTGGGATGTTTGACTTACAAACCAATTGTCACATTAATTACATGGCATTGAATATACGACTGTTCTATTCAATTTTATAAGATTTTCAGATTAAATATTCGAATATATAAGTTCGTGTTAAGTTTTATGGACCAAATGGGCTATATTCTTTTTCGTTACTCATTTACCCATTTGCTAGTTGTTCTGATAGATGTTTAAAACAATACCTGCTCGTTACTATTTGGTTTTAATTGGTGAGAGTTGTATTGTTAGATTTATGTTTCTCGGAAGATGAATTTTTGCTTGAATTCATTTTGGAGTGAACTTCCATTTTGAAGAAATGTTTTCTTGTAAAATATCCTCGATCGTTATTCAATATATTTACTGTGAATAACTTTATCACACTAACGTAGAGCCCTGATTTTTAGAGTTAGCGCTGCTTGGACTTCTTGTGCTTAAGAGGGTGGGGGGATTGGCAATTTAAGTACAAATTAATCTAATGGGATTCTTCGACCAGTCAATGATTACTGTGCCATCAGGATTTATTTTTGTGATCATGTCCAGAAAAAGATGATTGTCAATGTATCCTTATTCTGTTGTAAATTGTAATTTAAGATGGTTTGGCAATAAATGATCCAATATAGTACAATCACGTACTTTTTCTGGTAGAGCGAAGCATACTTTATCTAGGAATTTCTACATGATAGTTATATTGGAGGAATAGGAGTGTGCAGATATTTCATTAGGTGGTTCCTTGGATTGTTTCTATTATTATTAAAACTATTGGTTGAAAATTGTATTAAAGAAATAAAGAAACTGTTCGCAAATATTTATGTAATATGTTGAACAAACAACGTTAGGGTAACTTAAATAGAATTTATTTTTTACACGTATGTTTCGAAAAGTAATTGATTGCCTTGAAAATATTGTAGAATTACCAAACTGCTATAATTTTTAAATTAATAAACTTACATTTTACAACTTTCTTTAGAGCAATATTCTCCTCTCTATTAGAATAAGAACTTAAAACTCTTCAATGACATCCATGTAGTTAACATTCATTGCTGTGTCATCCTCAATGAATGGCTAATTGAATCACTCCAGGTGATCTTGTTACAATGTTTTTCTGAGTTCACTCTTGACAAATAATAGCTTAAAAAGTATTACTGAGGAGATTTTCAAAGAATATTGACACCTGATGAACAACTTTGGTATGTTATCAAGGAGCATCCACTCCAACCGATTTTTTATAGCATTTCCTGTAACTAACAATTAACTCCTAACTCGCCACCGCAAACGCACTTCTCAGTTGTTCACTTCTGCGCATGCCTGAGACTATGTACGAAATGCAACAATTGATTCTCACTGCCAGTAAGCCACAGCGAGTGTTAAAGCGCTGGTTGTCAGAAAGACAGAGAGAAAAAAAACACTCGAGTATTAGAGTTCTTTACAAGTATTGGGTTCATTTCATTCTACTGGACAATTATAAATATTTATTCTATTATTATCACGAATTTATGGTTTATTCAATTAATTACTTCTCACCATTAGGTGATGCTGGTGCACCACTCATGCGAATACCTATGATTGAAGGTTGGTGTAGGAAGTACCATATCCAAGAGTTTACTCAATGTGGGAATTGCTAAGATTATTGCCACCGAGGACAATATTGCGTCAACATTTTTCATAAGATATTGACTTTCTTTAAATTGTTAATATTCCTGGTTTACACATATGTCAAATAAATCAAATAAATCTTTTTCTAGACCGTTAATATACTTAAGCTTTTCCAACATCCTAAAAAATATTGTTTATCGAATCAAAGGGGAAAACTTGTGAAGAGGGTTAACGTCGAGACAGCAATGATTATAATGTAATGGAATTTTTGGTTGTTTTTTATGTTTTCCCAATATTGAAATCTTTTATATTGTGCCTCTCAGAATGAATTTGGCGCATTTGATAGTAAGGCTTTCAACATTACTAACAACTCATCTGATAGAAGTGCCATAGGCTTGTGACTATAAACCGTAACTCTTGGACGTAGTGCAATAATTTTGTTATAAGAAAGATTGTATTTAGTTTTGAAATCAATTTTATTTTCCATAAAACGTTTTTGACATGAGTACACACTATGCATGAAGTGATGTCAGAATGTTTTTTTGTAACACTAGATTTGATTTCGTTATGAATATTTATAACAGATTCATTTATATTTAAAATTGGTAATTTATTTAGATTCATCAGTTCTGAAGTATAAAAACATCAATGTTACTTTAAAAAAATATTTTATTATTTTAATATTTCGTTAACAGGATTAGAAATGAAGGTCGAATATTCATTGTAATTAATATTGAATTAATAAATATAATATCTATTGAAACTCTTCCGTAACAAAAATAAAAAAAAGGAAACATTACAATATATGACACTTGAGGCATAATAAATTGATTTATCACACCATTTATAAACAGAGCACTAATATATTCTAGTGGCAATTTACTAATAATAAGACGTAATATTGGATATCCTCCTCTCTTCTTGTATTTCCAGTTGTTATAAAAGTGATATTTGAGACATCGTTTACATTGAGAGCAATACGATTGAATTGATGATGTTCCTCCTTATATTACATGCAACCTATACTTAAAAAGCTGTTCGGCAAATACGCGAAATGAATTAGAATATATGTTATGAAGTGGAAAATATGCAGCATTTCTACTTTCTTACCACAGCCAGGCGCCATCTCCATGTTCAACGTAAGATGAAATGTTTTTGACATTTTGTAGCACACAGGCTGCTATTCTAAATCTGGGATTTCTTACTTAACTGGCAGTAATTGCCTGAGAGATATAATTGGCTGTTTTCATAGGTCGTAATAGGATGATCCTATAAAGTAAATATAAGCAAAAAGTGAGCATAATATAATATTAGATTCATACTCAGTATAATTAATACAGAAACAATTTGAATTCCATTATAATTCCTGAAGACTAGCTATTAAGGTAGCACTTGAGTTTTTTGTAGGTAATGATACATTTATAAAATAATTTCCTCAAGGAAGTACCTAATTGCGAAGTGTTTATTATAATTTTCACGGGGCGACATTGAACTTGTTTGAGTTGATTTTCATTAAGTTTACAATTACGATACACGAAAGTGGTGTGCACTTTTTAATTCAACCCTAGAGTTCTTGTTCGTACATATGCTTAGGGAATTCTAAGATTATAACCAAGATTTATGAAGTATTCGTCTTCGCTTGAAGGGATAAGGGTTGGGAACCAGGGGCGGGATAAGGAGGGGTATGGGAGCCGGCCACCCCTCTGTCCTCCTTTTTCTCATAAAAACAAGTTTTTATTTCACCAGCTCAATATAAAATGTTTAAAGATAAATGGAATCTATCTCTAAGCCACTAGTCTAAACAGACACAGTATCCTCGATGTTTGCAATTGTACTTTTGTATGCCATTTGTTGTGTAAGCTTTGGTGCCGTAACGGAATATTGTTATAAGGTATTATACTAATTATGCAGACCTATATACACCCATTTACTATGTATTCAGAGAATCGTGCCGCAGGTGTTTGGGGAGTTGAGCCGTAGTGCGTCTGCGAGAGGGGAATACAGTCTCCACGCCCTCCTTCAGCATTGCCTATTATTATGCGACACCCTCCGCTCTCGTGCTCGTCGCGACATGTCAGTTGCCCGGCTCTAGCGAGTGCATTGTTCCAGTTGTAGTGAGTGACAAGTTCAAGAGTTCTTCACATGTTTATGACCGTGTGTTCTTTCTTTATTCTGTGATATACCTGACGTGCAGATCAACCTTTCAGCCAGAGATGGTAAGTTCAGTCGGTTAATTACAACGACATGAGTTATATGCGCTTTCTCGGGCTCGCCATTAGTGTCAGACGGAAGGCTTCAACCTCGGGCCCACATTAGCCTCCATTACTATTTATCTGCTTTTTGATCAAGGATCAAGGAAACAACCTCCTATTTACTGGACTTTCACTTTCATTTTCATTCATTATCATAAAAATGCTGTAAGAGGTCCACCAACTTCATTTTTGTCCCCTCTCCTATTGATGGCTGTGAAATTGAGGAATCTCTAAGTAAAGCCAAATAATTTTCGAGCTTTACGCTATAAGGTGAGAAACGCTTTTTGCAACTCGTCGCTGAAGGAATAGCTAAGGTTTACTTTTGTTTACTTGCGTCTTTTTCTAGTAGTTCTGGTACAAAAACGGAAAACTAAATAGTGCCTCCGCGGACCTTCGAAGCTTTTTCTCTCGCGTCTAACAACAAAAGACGCCAGAAGCCGCTGGAGGAAATACAACATTTTGTTAACACCATGCCTTCATGCTGCACAACTGGCAATGAGGCTCAAGCGTAGTCCATGGCCCTTTTGCAATTCCCTCCACGTAGCCACGAAACATCGACTGAAGTTTCAATTTATTCACTTCCTTTGCCTGGAAATTTTATGTGACGTAGGTCACCTCATTGTACCAGGAAAGAAAAGACCTTATGATAGGAAAATAGCAGAACTTTTAAAATGCCCTTGGACACCCACTAGCGACTACAAATATCTCTGTTAAACTCATAGGATGGTAACCGCGGAAGAGCGTCGTTACGTGAGGATAAAACATCTTGAAAAGTACCCTTGGCTTGTGGTTTCTCCCTTTGGACGTTTTTGTAGGTATTTCCCTTTTTTCCCAATTATCGCCATCTTGCGGTACAAATTTGCAGTTAAAATACCTCGTTACAGAGCCGTTTAAGAAGTTTTCAAAACTGCTAAGGAAACTAGGTGATCTGGAAAACCACCAAATACCACCAACACACAGTCTATCACAATAGTCCAGTGTTGTTGGCCCTGAATTTTATCGAAAAACACAAAAAATTAACCATAAAATCACAAGCCAACTGGACGGCTACAGAAGGGAGAAAGGTTAGGAAAATAGAGAAATTCTGAAGCTGACCTTAAAAATGTGATTTTTCTTGGCATTCTGAACATACCATTCAGAAGTCATCGGGACGACGCGACGATGCAATATCGTTGGAAGTGCCCTTGACGAATGACAATAACGTCCAAGTATTACTGGGTTTTCGTTGCTAGGTATTTTAAAAAATTATCAAAAAATTAAAGTAAAATAGTATTTTCTGAATATGTACTTATTTTTTTATTTCATTCCAACCCATTTTCATTTTGTACGGCATTAAAGATGAATTCTTTCAAGGAGTTCGAAATCCTTTTTGTAGGCTACCGTGGGTTGATGGATGTGAAGATGCAGGTCTTCCACGTTTTGCACCGCGTTGGTCCATGTTTCCTCGGACGACAGTTTCGTAGGCGTTGTAGTCGGCTTCTTCTGGTCAGTGAGGTGAAGGTGCAGCCATTCGTCGTTTTATATATCTCAAGCGTTTGACCTGACTCCAACGGATGAGATATATTAGACGACAAATGGCTGCACCTTGAAATCACCGACCTGAAGAAGCCGACTGAAACGCCGCCGAAACTATCGTCCGAGGAAACATAGACAAACGCGATGTAAAACCCGGAAGACACTTCACTTCTTCACAAGAATTGCATTCTTTACACCTCTTTTTACGTTTTTAAATGTGAATGTATAGCATTACTCATAAAATTATCACATCTTCTATATATATATTAGAGCCACACCAAAACTACGTTCCAAGCGCTTCATTTCTTTTAAATTTCCGTGGGATGTCCACCCAGACCTCCATTTAGTTCAGAGGTATTGCATACCCCTCAGTCGCCGCGGGAAGTAGTGAACGACCCCCACAAAACAACGACCTTAATCTGCCCCTGTGAAAACCATGCCCTAGTGCTAGTAAATTTCATCGCGGAGTATGAAATTATTCTACCATATACATTGATGTTATCCAGTGGTCAGTATAATTAACATATTATGTTCAATTCACTATGGGAAATTATTCGTAACTGAATGGCAGATGGACAATAGTTCTCACATCTTAACATAATTGCTGTAATTGAGCCCATTTTTGTATTTCATTGTAATTATTTAGTCAACTGGCAGTATTGGCCTGGGAACTCTCTTTAAATATTGTTAACCCGTCAGCGCCCAAAGTTTTTTTTAAATCAAACATCGTTCATTTTTCCCAAATATAATACATATGAGCAATAAAGAAGGCTCCTAAAATTTTTACCCAAAATATTCCATAGATCCAGAGTTACATGCCGGTGCCATATGGCACCGCTGGGCGTTAGTGGGGTCTCTTCGCTCATAAAGGTATTTTGGGAAGAATCAAACTTCGTCAACTATAATAAAACCTCAACTTAATTTATTTATTACACATTAGATTTGGAATGGAAATGAGCGAAACATTGAATACAAAGACCAACATTACATTTCTTGCACTCGGTTCTTGTTTGAGACATGCAATAATCACCAGCACATTTTCTCCTACTCCCCTTTTGGGTGGGAATAACGAGATGATTTATGCCATCGTAGCGTAGCATATTTGCTGCAAGGCGTCCGGCATTTTTCCCTATCTGTTTTCCCTGAGAGTTCGGTACTTAACCAGGTATACTTGGACAATAAGCCTCCTTACCTCCAGCTGCGATATATCCACTCCTGATTTACGCATCAAAATACAAGTGTTGTGTACACAAACATCTAACAGCCACGTAAAAATTGGCCACCACCATTTCTTACGGCGCACACCCACTCTGTAGCGATTTGTTCCTCGGTCCATCAGGTCGGTACCACCCATGTTCTCATTGTACGCCTCAAATAGTTTTGGTCACGTCACAGAAATTTTCTTTTTCGCACCACTCGAGTACCATTCTACGCTTGTCACAGGATGCACACCATACCGTGTTGATGCACCTATTACAACCCCATTGTCCAACCATTGAACAAGGATTATAGATGTCTCTTTATCACAGCTGTACTCGTAACTTCCCCGTGGCTCCTTTTGAAAAATGGATTTCGGGGTGAGGTTACTTCCTTTCGGCAATCGATTGCTCCGGAGTGTACCAGTGCCACTATAGCCCCTACTTTTCAGCTCCATCAAGAGGTTCATTCCTACATAAAAAATACCAAAGCTTATTTCCTTCCCCTCGTGGTAAACAGATAGTGACATCATTTTATAAGAATTACGGTAAAGGTGAGCTTTCGTCCCGCCAGCGTTTTCGCGAATTTCACCCACTTACAATAGAGATATCGGAACAAAATTCACATAACTTATAAAGCAAACCTTGCGCATTTTTAAAATACTTTCAACACAACAATGCATCAACTACTTTAGGAATGGGAAACTTTCAAACCTGAGAAGTGCGTTTTTTCCTCTCCGCCATCTTGCGAAAAAATGCCGTTTCCTCTTATCCACTGTACGTGGCGCAGCGATCGAGCAGTTGGTTCTCTAGCATATCTATACCTCTCCTTCACTATTTCTTCCCGCCTTCCACTCAAACTCCCCCCGCAACAGCCATTTACTACAATGCAATTCCATTCATTCCACCGCAGTAAACATTGCACATTTCACTTCAAATGAAGGATTTACACTTCCTTTTCACTCGCATTCATTCCACTGCACTAATAACATTTCACGTATCACTTTAAATGGAGGATTGCGAGTTCCCGCAGCGAACAAACACCCGTGCCTTTCGAGGAATTCCAAGCCTGACTCCGCCGAAACGAAAGTCTGGATCGCGGACATTGGTGTGTGCGTACACGATTGACAACTCATGGCGACCGTACACCATACATGCAAGACAGAAAATGATTAACGCCAACAAGCTTCTCAACTCTCGTTGGCGAATGAATACCGGTTGACTTTTCAACAATCAACTTCCAATTATTGACAGTTAATTTTCCCCTTCCACACTACCCGAGAGAACTCCGTCAACAATACTATTTACTTAGCCTCTAACAAAAGCCCACTTATAATAACTTTGTCATCTGACGAATTTTATACCAGAAACAATACGCAGAATAACATTTAAGCCTTCTACCAATGCCCACGAATAATCACCAATTAGCGTGAGGGATTCTATTCTTAAAATAATACGCAGAATAACATTTTAGCCTTCTACTAATGCCCACGAATAATCACCAATGAACGAGAGGGATTCTATTCTTAAAATAATACGCAGAATAACATTTTAGCCTTCTACCAATACCCACCAATAATCACCAATGAACGAGAGGGATTCTATTCTTAAAATAATACGCCCCCCAAGTTTATTGGAGGGGTGGGTTCAGGGCAAAGGAATGGAAGGGAAATTCGTTTTTCGGTTTAACAAAACACGGAAATGCAGTACAAATCAGCATTTTGAAATTTCCTCCACTCCCAGAAATTCCCATTTCCACTTTACCATTCCCACGAAAACTGCGTTTTTCGCTGTATTAATTCACGAAAATGCGTTTTTCACTTTAGAAAATGGCCACATTGGGCCCGCGTACCGTCCCACCGTAGCACCCCTCTTTCACTCCATAGGCCCGTAAGCTTGCTGGGGGGGTGGGGTATAGGCATATAATAGAAGTGAAATTAGTCTTATCCCTCTAACGGTTGTTCGTGAAAACCTCCAAATATCGCGTCGAAAACGGACGAAAAAGTCGAAAAATTGGTCATTTTCAAACGTCAATATCTCAAAAACTATTAGTCACACGGGTATGATTCTCACATTTTTACAAATGCGCAACCTTCCTCTATTAATAAGTATCACATTCAATATCGTAAGTTTCCTAGATTTTTCAAAAAAAAAAATGTTGACCGTGCGGGACGAAAGCTCACCTTTACCAGAATTACAAATATACCGCCTACCTGTAAAAAGGTTGTCGAAGAAAATATTATACAGTAGGTGCCGCGCATCTTCTCTGAGATTTTCCAACATTGATAACATCGGGGCTGTTGATTTTCCGCACCTCTTTTCCTATACTTCATTTCCATTATGTGTTTTTCACTGGTATGCCTTGAAGTCGATTAGGTAACCAGCTGCACTATTCAAGCACCATACCTTGTAGCCGAACCTAATAGGATTGCCTCTTATGAATTGCTTACATCAATGGGATCCGTAGTAAGCCACCATACTCTCGTCATAGGCAATATTTGGCTCAGGTCTAAATAGTTTCCTAATTCGTTCCTGCAATAGGTTCATTAGAGGTCTCAACTTCCAACATTTGTCAGTGTGATGAGGAGCATTGTGGTCCGCACAATGTAGAAAGCTTTCAATTTCCAGGAAACGGTTCCTTCGCATGGCATTGCACACAAAATCGTTCCGGACGTCTCCCCCTTCCTGCCAGTAATTGCGCTTTTCAGGGACCTCATTATATCCGGAGAGAATTAAAATTCCCAAGAACACTTTCATCTCTTCGAAAGAAATATTAGGTGAAGGGCAGTTACAAAATAGCGCATAATTATTGCTCTCAGAGACTAATAATTTAACCACTTGTTCATCAAAAAATAGTTCAAAAATATCCACAGCATTTAAATTCCGGAGGTCTGAATAGTCAGCGCTAGGGAAGAAAAACTCTGTACCATTGATATCTTGGTTTTTCTGCCATATAAATTTAGAAATTTCATTATTTTTCTTCGAGCTTCAGTAAAATACATCTCCATCCATTTTTTCTCTCCGTTTTTTAAGATCCGGAACTCTTTTTCATTTCATATTGCGCGACATTCCGGTGACGGGCTTACTAGAATCAACCTGAATTGTTGAGATATTATGGCCACTTTGCTCATCAAATTCTTCATCATCATTTTCTCCACCTTTTAAAAACAGTATCTCTGCTTTTGCTCGGAGCTGACGACCAGATAAGTTGTCAACTAAGCTACTGTCATCATCACCTGAATCTTCGTCAGTCAAAACGGTGCTCTCTGGTGGCTCTACAAATATTTGGTGGACGTAATCAACTTTTTCTTCCTCTAAGAGGTCTAAAACCTCTTGAAGAGTTAAATTCCTAAGTGAACAAAATATAATTAAGAGCTTGGAGAAAGTAACGTGGCATCAGCAATTGAAGCATTTTAGAATAATAGAATTTTAGAAATGTAAATAATTGTAGAATTATACTTTTAACACTTCATTCGCATATTTCCTCATGCAAACATAATGTATCGCTCTACGCATGGATGAAACAATTCTCAGTACAATGATAAAAAGGGTTTATTTGTAAGAAAGATATGAGACTAATTTGGTGTTTGAATTTTTTCGAAAAGTATAAATTCACGAATCATAACCTTGAAATTAACCCACAGCATTATAAATCTACCAACAAATCCCACGCGGTGAAACCCAGAAGTCATGCAAACGTTTGGAAATCAACGCCGTGGAAATCTACGAGACAATATTTGTATTTCTTAAATCTTATTTAATAATATTTTATATGAAAATAAGCCTTAAACATAGCTTTTATACCTTTTAAAAACGTTCAGTACCCTTTTCTGTTTAGAAATCTACTTTACGTTGAAATATAGAGCTGTAAATCGCAACCGTAAGCAAAATAGGACCACAAGGTGAATTGATACGGGTAACGCCCAGCGGTGCCAAACGGCACCGCTAGTGTTTAACTTCACATATCTCAACTTTTAATCACTAGATCCTGCTAATTCGTTTACAAATATTAGTTTGTACTTTACATGTCAAGAAAACATTAAGGTAGGGCTTTTAAACTAATAATTATAGACACAGTGAGCACTTACCTCGATCGAGTACCCATAACTCATGGGTCCGGAAAAAAGCCTTTTGCTGTGAAACAGACTGGACGATCCGATGTAGTGCGAAACACAATTCACACTGGCTGAATGATAGAAGAAACCTTCTACTAAGTATGCGCACCAAAATGTACGCTAAGAGTCACATATTAGTTACATTGTAGGAGTTTCGGCTCGGCGCTGCACTGCGGTGCCGTATGGCACCCGTGGGCGCTGACGGGTAGCATGAAATAGGATGGCTTCCTAAGGTCAACTTGCGAGAGTTGGACATAAAAATTTTTAAATACTGGTGTCAGTTGAAATGATACAGAAACAATATTTATGCCTCTGTAATACATTAAGATAACTTTTAAATAATCAACTCATTCCTTAGTGGGAAATATTCTCTTGCTGAAGATGAACTCATTTAAGTAATATTTTACAACTTTCATGGGGCGGCATTGAAGTTGATTTTCACTTGAGCTTACCATTACGAATGACCGAAACCAAATTATTTTTACCGTCAAAGAGAATGAATCTGAAATATTATATCAAATACACCTGGCTTCAATTTTCAAATAAATACCTCGTATATTTGTGCGTACATATGTTTAGAGATGTCTCAAATAATAACCGGGACTTAGTCTCTTCTCTGGAGGGTAAATGTCCGATTCCGTCACATCAACCCAAACGTATTTTCACCCAGTGTTAAGAAACGTTCCCATGAATTCCATGTCAGTTATCATGCTAAATAAGCGCAATATTAAAGATTTTTCACAATGCAAGTTAAGACATTTATCTGGAAATAGTAATGCGTCAAGCTATAGAAGTGTGCTTTTCTCATTGATATTTTCGGTGTCAATTTCGGTATGCAGAATAATCAAATTTTGATTTTATCGCAATAATCATGAAAATAGCAACTTTCGACGCTACTCTTAAGAATTCCTCGGTCGTAATGTAATTCAGAATAGCACAATATATATGCTATTTACCTTAAACTGTTAAGATTGATTAGTCATTGGAGTGACGCTTGTAAGAGAATGCATAATTTAAAACATAAATGTCACTAAGCAGTGTTCATTCAAGTAACGTATTCCGGATATAATTACTTTCTCAATGAATCATTTCTGGCTTTTAAGACGACAACGTCTTGTAAAATTGACTATCGTGTGAACCAATTGGTTCTCTTTTCTTTTGTTGCTTATATTATATATCACAGAATTATAAAAATTGGTTCTTGGAACCAATTTTTATAATTCTGTGATATCGATAAACTGCTATTGAGTTTCACGTTGTGAATGATTTCTCCAGTTTCGATGTGCCTGTGAAAATATGGGAACTATTGGTGCGAATGACCTTAGCCGTCGAAGCACCCAAGTCACCCAAATACTACTACTACGAATATGGGAACTGTATTTCATATTTTTGACAGCTATCTTTGTCTAAGATCTCAATTTTATTGTATGCTTCAATTCATTCTCTTGCTATACTTGAAACAGTCGCTCTTGACTATTTGTGTGATTTCTGTGATACGACAGAATCTCTGATTTAGTGATGAATCCAGGTGTGTCTCCGAAACACAAAGCATGTGGAGTTGACCTTATCTATGCTTAATACGCAGGTATTTAGAGTGTTGGTAATTGGACTTGAAACAAGAAAAGTACACTTCTAGTGACTCAATAAAGTTTAAAATGTGTCTTCATCGTCTCTTGATGACGTCGTTCGCTTGAGCCAATTGAATCCATTGTAGAATTCGCATACCTTAATTACATTTTTTAGTATTGGATTTCGCGATTTCAATCAGGATCCCAGTTTTAGTTTAGTCATTTATACGTATATTGTCTATTCATTCTTGAAGGCAGTTTCTTTAGTGTTTTATGTTTTATGTTTCAAACCACACTCATGCTAAGCTTGCTATTCTGAATCATATAACGACCGATCTATTTGTCTGAACAGTAAATAACTTTGCCATTTTCACCAATCTGGTGAACCAGTGGAAAATCGCTTATAGCCACCGGAAATTGCTCTTACAATGAATATGATGCTTTTTCGTATTCTGAACGGCGGATAGCATCGGCAAGGGTCAAAATATTGTAGCCCGGCCTTTCGTACCTTGCTATTTTCAATAGTGACCCTCTTTCTCATCTACATCTACAAAATACTTTGCAAGCCACCTCCGGGGTGTGTGGCAGGGGGTGAGTATTCACCAACATGCATTACACTACACCCTAAATCTAGGGAACGTGAGCTCTACGGCCTCTTAAAGTGACTAGTTATAAAAATCTCCAATGGCCGTAATAAATTGGCATATCGATATTATCTTCTGAGATATCGATATTAAGGAGTGTGGCCGCATTCACCGCTGATCCTCTTACAACCTTGCGTTGCAAGTTATTAGTCCTTTCAGTTCGCTGAAGAGGGCCACCTTGTGGCCGAAATACGCGTATTGGTAAACAAGGAAATACCCTCGTATTTTCTTGTTTTTTTTGTGCCGTTATTTGACTACGCTCCTTTGAGTTAAATTCTCCCAGAAGTTGGGCCCGTCTGAGTGTGTGAGTGAGTGATTTCTTGAGTGCTTGTGAGTGTCTTTGTGTTAATAACCCAGGCAGCCTTAGGCAGGGGTCCCGTTAGCCCTAGTGATTGATCCCTATTTGGGTTGAGTTTTATGTGCCTGTGTTTGTCACTGGCGAGGAATTTACGTTCTCGTAAACCACTACAGGGGTTTTTTGGTCGAGAGGTTGTGGTTGGTCACTGGTGTGGAATTACCCTTTTTTCCCGCAAACCAACACAGCAATTGTGGTGTAATTTTGATGAGTGTTGCCAATTTATTACGGCCATTGGAGATTTTGAAAGGTTGTCACTATACCCTAAAGTTAGTGTAACTACGATTAATTATGCATTAGGATAAATCGCTAATGCTTGTCACGAGGCAAAGCCTCACAAGCATGTACTACACTACAGATATTATCACAATGGACAGGGAACGTTAATGTATATGTATTTTGCAACTACAAATGGACAGACACTTAAGACTTTCTCACCGATTGTGGATAGGAAAAACGCACTTCTCCGGCTTGATACATTATTATTATTTCAAAAGAAAATGGTTGTTTCGCAGAGTGAAAACCTTTTATAAACATGCATACATAGCATGATAACTGAAATCGATTTCCTGACAAAAATGTAGTTTATATAGTGTGAAAAATTCGTTAAGTCAGGTGCGACGAAAGTAGATATTAAACGTCGATGATTGAATTTATGCGTCAATGATTTAGACCCTACTATCATAACAATGGTACGGGGAAAGTGAAAACTCAATCATTTAAGATTGTACGTGTACCACAAATGTATAAATTTGTTGTCTGGCTTTGAAATACTTAAGATGAATCTCTAAAAAGTTAAGCATTTATTTAATGGGAACTGCTTTTAATGGAATGCATGAATATATTTTTTCAAATAGACTAAAGTCATGCATGTGCATGCAATAGTTTTTTGGTGACTTTAAACTATCAAATGCACCTCCTCCGGAAATATTTTTTCCTTGAAACTCAGCTGATTCTAGACTGAATCTCCACTGAATGGGTGAAACCTGGCTTGAAACTACCATGCAACCGGATTGCACAGTCTTGGCCTCAATAAAAAAACTAAGGTCAACTGATACTCCACTGGGATACTCCCTTGCTGTTCTGTTGAAATAGAAATGCTTCTCCCTTGCTGTATGAGTGCTCCACTGCCACGGAACTGGACATTTGGCCCAGGCTAGGCCACCCTCAAGATTACCTCCACTGCTTCTCCCTTGGCTAAACTTTATATTGCCTAGCCACTCATCTGCTCTAGTATTTCAGTGTCTCCATTCACTCACCAATTCAATTTGTTTCTCCCTTATCTCCTTCCCTAATAGGTAGAGAAAACAAATAATATTAAAGGGGACAGTTGACGGAGGGAATAAGAACTCAAGGACGACATTAGGTTGTAATATTCCTCCCTTCACTAAAAAAACACTTACCCATTACAACATATACATGGACAAAGGAAAAAAATTCACGTGTCATAAGTACAATAACACATACATATATTAAAAGTAAGTTCAAGTTATAAAACACACATGAACTCAAATTTGATTTAGAAATATTATAGAACCCATTTTACAAACGCCACCGTATAAGTATTCCAAGGTCACAAGTTCAAATAAGTTGTATATTTTGAATGAGTAATAAGCAGTTAGGCATGAGAGTCCTTTCTTTTAAATGCAAATACTCTTATTGTAGTAATTTACAATATGTGTTCATGAGTATCTCTTCCTACAGATTCAGTCACTCTTATTATCATCCTTTATATAACCATTTGGGTCTAAAAGTTCCTTTAGTTAACTTTGGTATTTTTTGCTCACCGTTCCACTTTTCGTAATCTCTGGATCTCTGGCGTCTGCGTGCGTAAAGCTATCCTTTCTCCGTCCCTCCTCGGTCGTCTTGGGTCTTTCGTCGTCCTCACGCTATCTTAAATACATCTGCAGCTACTTCCGCGGTCTTTCTAAGATATTTCGATGAATATTGCTTCTTTTGGGAATACTTTTGTATTGAAATCAGTCCACCGCCGCTTTCTCTGCAATTATCTTACGTTCGCCCCTTCCGCGTCCTTCTCCTACGATCGACTCTCTCTCTCTTACAGATTTCGCATTTTAGAATGCATTCATGGACTTAAAAAAAGGAACATTAGTATAGTATGTACCTAGTTGCAGGATAACACAAAAGAATTTTGTCATACGTAAGGGAAGTTACAGGCAATAGATCAACAGTTTCTCCTCCAAGAAACGAAAAGGACGAATTAGTAAGAAGCAGTTAGGACAAAGCCAAATTATTAAATTCCTACTTTCAAAGTAGGTTTACCAAGTCATCACAGATTACATCCGTAAAAGTAAAGGATCACTTCCAGCAAAAGATGCCGCCTATCGATATTTGCACTCACGGAATGGAATACTTGCTAAAATCGTTTGTCGAAATAAATCCCCAGGTCCTGAAGAAATTCCTGCCCACGTGTAGATAGAATTAGCTTTTAAAATAGCTCCTAACTTGCAGAATAGATTTAGTAAATCCATCAACGAGCACAAAGTACCCAAGGACTGGAAAATTGCTAATGTCACGATGTCGAAAGCGGTGATAAGGAACAGCCATCGAACTACAGACCAATATCTCTCATATCTATCTTTTGCAAAGTCCTTGAACATATAATTGTAAGTTTATTAATGAATCACCTCGATATGCAGAATTTGTTAACAAAAGCGCAACACGAATTCAGAAAGGGAAAATCTTACGAAACTCAATTAGCACTCATTGCCCACTATAATTTAGTCGCGGGTGAACATTACGTTCCAGTTGATGAAATTTTTCTTGACCTTAAAAAAGCATTTGATAAAGTTTCCCACAGTAAGATACTTATTAAAAAATAAATCCTACGGTTTAGATGACGACGTTATTTCCTGGATTAGAGAATTCTTAAGCAATCATGTGCAAAGGGTTGTATTAGATGTCGCCATTTCTAATGAATCAAAGTCCCATCGGGTGTCCCACAGGAAAGTGTCATAGGCCCACTTCTGTTCCTTTTGTACTATGGGGGAAAAAAGTTTCCCAACAAACGGAGCGCCGCCACTATCGCTCCGGAGAAAAATTGGCTTCCTCTCTTATGGCATATTATTCCTCGGTTTCGGCAACGACGAGGGAAATTCGAACACAGTAACGTGGTGGACTAATCATCGAAGCGAGTGACGCATTGCATTCCCGAGCGCTATTCGCGCTGGCTTCCAAATTGAGGCGCATTGGACAGCCATGTATTTATTTGAAACGTATCATTGACCTCTCTCGTTCTCACCGTAGTTTCCTCTGCATTCTTTCTCTTTCCTCTCCTTTTCTCCTGGGCTTCACTCCTCCTCTCGCACTCTGGCAAGGTCCTGGGATTCGCCCAGTGTTTTTCGCCTGGGATTCACCCACTTCTCCCCTTATAACTAACGGTACTTAACAGAACACAACCACAAAAAAGAGTTTCTTCTTCAAATCTTAAATACAAACGTATGTTCAATGCATCATTCAAGTATGAAGGTAGATTATCAATGTCTACGCAAATAAATAAGCTTTGAATGTGAAAATACTAATGAATTAATAAATACGCAAATATAAAAGAAAAAAACAGTAAGTAAGAAGGATATTACATTTTCCTACTACTACGTACTACTTCGTCCTTTGGTGGTACTACTACTTTTGTGCATGGGAGCGATGAAAATACGAAGGATTCGGACGTAATCCTCCGACGTCATTTGAGGTGGTGTTCTTAATAATGGTCCCGGCACAGCAGCTTCCAAAAAATGCAGACATATATGCCCAGATAAATGTTTCCTTGTTATATTTTATTGGGTGATACCTGTCAAACAGGAGGAATATTATTTGTTTAATAGGGAAATGTTCTAAAGGGTAACATCAATTGCTAAAGTTATATTTACCGACTACTGCGTGTGTTTTATTGCTAAACACGTTCATACTCAACACTTCTAATGTTTAATCATCGATGAAAGTTACGATATTCCAATGTGTTTTGTCTATATCCCGGTACGAATGAGCGAAATCTATCGTTAAATTAGTTTCGTTTACTGCTGGCTTTCTTGTCGGTCTACAATTTCCTGATTCCGGCAATGGAGGCGATTTCTCACGGTAATGGTTCTTTTTAGTTTAATTTTCTCTTCATTACTGCCGCCGTCATATTAATAGGATTTTCAGTAGGATGCTAACGAATGCTGCTATCATAACATCGAGAGGTGCATCTTGGCCTCCGCTCCTTTGTTGTGTTACCATCGTCTCATCCACCTCCCTGTAGCATTGTAGTTAATATAGTGTCTTTTTATTCTAATCCATTTTCCTCGATATCTGGGGGACAGTTGACCCTCCCTCAAATATCCCATTGATTAATCCCCTCTCTCCTGGACTATTAATTCTTGAACCTGGAATTCGGTTATTTTGTGAATATCCGTAGAGTCGTCACAGGGAAATAAAGTGTATGCAAAGGCAAATACATTGAAATCCGCATCCCATCTAACCTACCGATCAACTGCCATGAGTCTTTTAGCGTTAGGCTGCCTAAAGGTTTTACCTACCGAGTTTTGCCTCAGGAAAAATGCTTATCATTACCTGGTTTCGGTTGAGCCGTAGGAGAGAGTTCAATGGAACGTTTCAAACGCATGCAATTTAATGCACCTCCGTTCTCCGTGGGCAGCGCGAAACACGCTCGGGGGTCAGGGCGAGCGGCCGGGAATCCATAAGCGATTTGGACGATTAGTCCATCACCTTACTGGGTTTGAATTTCCCTCGTCATGGCCAAGACCTAAGAATAATATGCCATCAGAAAGGAAAGTGATTTTCCCCGAGAGCGATAGTGGCGTCGCTCCGTTTGTTGGGAAACTTTTTTCCCCCATAGTACATAAACGACATCGGTCAAACAGTTTAAAGTAAGCTTAGATTATTTGCTGACGACGCAGTGGTGTATAGAGAAAATCGTAGCATTAATGATAAGCAAGCGCTAACTAAGGACCTCGAGGCAATAAAGGAGTGCTGCGATGCGTGGCAGATAGAATTAAACCTGTAAAAATGCGTTGTCATGAAATTTTGGAAACGGAAAAACGCACCTTGTAACATCTTTTTCATACACAACAGCAAATAAGAGACGATTAATAATCGATTAATTACCGGTATTAAACTGACTATTGATCCATCGTGGATTAAACACATTCGAGAAATTACCGGTCTAGCTAATCGTAAATTGGGATTTGTTAGAAGAGTACTTGGCAAGTGCAACGATAAAGTTAGGGAAATCAGCTACTTCTCCTTCGTTATACCCCACTTGGAATACGCTGCCAATATTTGGGATTCTTATGAGATAGGCTTGGAAACTGAGTTAGAACGCGTTCAGTGAAGATCGGCAAAAGACGTTAAAGGCCGTTATGATAATCTCGTTTGTGTTACTGGCCTTTTATTCTTGTAGAGGTCTGAATTTTGAAATTCAAATCTGTGTTACTCATCTTATGGCAAGGTAAAACTGCAAGGATGAGTCTTTCGAATCTAGCCTACCCAAATTTATAATCAATAGAGTCATACAATGACTAGATGATCCACGTATTGATTTTCTAATCACTCAGGTCGATAGTGATATAAATGAATTATTCTTTGGATGTAATAATTTGCAATCAGATGTCTTCAGTCTTGACAACAGCAAACCTCGGGGATTTCAATTTTTATGTTAGGTGAGTTCTTTTCTTTTTATATGAGTAGTACATACTTATTTTTTGTCATGGTATTTTTTGGTTTGGAGGGTGCTGTAGTTTTGATATGATAAATGTCGTAGCGTATTCTTAAATTTCCCCTGAGTGGGTTGGTGAGTGGAGAGTGGTGTAGTTTTAGTCTCGTAAATGTTGTAAAGTTTATTCTTTTAAGAAAAAAATAACCAAGTGGGTTAGGAATTAGAGAGGGGTGTGGTTGTGACTTAGTAAATATTGTAGCGTATTAAAAAAATCGCCTGAGTGGGTTATTGATTTGAAGTTGGGGTACATATAGTGATGTCAATGTTGTAGCGTATTTTTAAAATAAAAAAAATCCCCGGAGTGGGTTGGTAATTGGAAGGTGGTGTTGTTGTAGTCTCGTCAATATTGTAGCTTTCAATTTTAAAGAAACACACCCCATAATTGGATTGGCGTTGAAGGTTGGTGTAGTTTCAGTGGAGAAAATATTGTAGAGTATTTATAAATAAATATAACCCCGAGTGGGTTGGTGAGTGTAGATGAGTGTAGTTATAGTCTCGTCAATGCTGCAGCGAAATATGTTTGAAGAAAAATAAACCCGAGAGGTTTGGTGGTTGAAGTTTGGTGTCGTTGTAGTGTAGTTAATGTTTTCGCGTATTTATTACAAGAAAAAGATCCCCCGAGAGCATTCGTGATTGGTAGGTGGTGTAGTTTAAACGTTGTAAAAACTGAAGAATATTTTTTAAAGAAAAAATCTCCCAAGTGGGTTGTTGATTGGAAGGGGTGTAGTTGTAGCGTTGTCAATTTTGCAGAGTATTCGATTTCAGAAAAATATTCCCCGCGCGGGTTTGTGAATGGAAAAGGGTGTAGTTGTAGTCTCGAATATATTGTAGCGTATTTACTTAAGGATAAAAATCCCCTTAGTATGTTGGTTGTTAGAGGGTGTAGTAATTGTGGCGTGATAAATGTTTTAGCATAACTTTTTAAAGAAAAAATTCCCCAAGTGTGTTAGTGATTGAACTGGGGTAAAGTTGTAGCATTGACAACGTTGTACCGTATTTTTTTAAAGAAAAAAAACCTTCTATAGGGTTGATGATTGGAGGGGAGTGTAGTTGTAGTCTCGCAAAAGTTAGAGCGAATTTTTTTAAAGAAAATCCCTTGATTGGGTTGGCAAATGGAGGGTGGTTTAGTTTCAGTGTTGTTAAAGTTGTAGAATTTTTTTGATGATTAAGGGTGGTGTAGTTATAGTTCCGTAAATGTTGTAGCGTATTTTTTAAAAGAAAATAATCCCCCGTGTGGGTTGATGATTGGAGGGTGGTGTAGTTATAGTCTCTTCAATGTGGTAGCTTATTTATTTTAAAGAAAAAATATATCCCGAGTGGGTTGGAGATTGAAGGGTGTTGAAGTTGTTTATTGGTAACTGTTGTAGTGCTTTTTTTAAAGAAAAAATTCCCCCGCGTGGTTGGATGATTAAAGGTTTGTGCAGATGTGGTGAAATAAATTTTGTAGCGTATTTTTTTAAAGAAAATAATCGCACGAGTAGGTTGGTGGATGAAGTAGGGTGTAGTAATTGCATTTTCAATGTTTCACCGTGTTTTTTAAGGTAAAAAATATCTCTAGGTTGTTGGTGATTGAAAAGAGGTATATTTGTAGTCCCATCAATGTTGTAGAGTATTATTTTATAAAAAAAATCCTCCGAGTGGTTTGATGATTGCAGTAATGTGAAGTTGTAGTGTGGTATATGTTGTGTATATATGTATACCAGCCATTAAATTGGATGCCATACTCAATGTTTTGAGGTTTGGTTATGATAAAGCTTTCATATATAGTGAAACATTTTATGCGGAAAATGTTTCTGGTGGAGATCCGGCTTCAGAATAGTCTAAAGAGAATTGTGTTTGAAACAAATAGAATACCCGATTGTGAACACTTGCTCATGCCGTCCATAACAATAAAAATCTAGAGTAATCCACGATATAAATGACCAATTACACGCCGTTAAAAAATTACCTCGAGAGTAACCGTTACATAAATGTGTCGATTTATCGTGGATTAAATTATGAGTAAAATTACAATGAAAAAGAAAGTAAAGATTAGTAACATAAGTTAGTCAATTGTTAGTAATCGTTACCGGTAATCGGATTACTTTTAATCACTTACTTACCATCACTGTCTGTTATCGTATAGCTGTGGTTGACCTTTACAGGGAAATAAAATCAGCAATCACAACTACTAGACTACTACTTGTTACTTTCACGGAAATTATTCTCTATTTGTGTTCCGTAACAAAGGTCCAATATTAATTGCAGAAGTTTTTTTGAGGAGTTTTTAACCGGAATGGCTGGTTTATCTTTTACCCGAAAGTTTGGCACATATTGTAAGTTTGCATAAATATCAAAAAGACTTTAGTTCAGCCAGTATACTCATCACTTTGAGTTTGCTAAATTAATTACCGTTATAAATTATATTATTTCTATGTGTTTTTTTGTTCATATAGCGAATTTATGCTTGCAAAACTTCCGCAAGTTAGTAACGTCTTGATTTAAATGTGAGCAAGGGTATGGGAACTGGAAAAATTTTGTTTATTCTGAGAAATATTGCATTTATATTAATACAATGTGGCAATAGAGGTTTCAATTAATTACTACCAAATATCAGTTATCATCATTTGATGGTCTTACCTCTAACTATCACCAAATTGTCATTTATAAATTAATTCTCAAAGTTACATTAACTCACAGAAGTGGCCCATTATATTACACTTTATTGACGTAGGTCTTTACGTTTGGGGTGCGGGAATATGCGCGTAGAGGCGTAGGGTAGTTGATCATGCGAGATAGATACAATTTAGACAGGTAGATACAAGATAGGATAATTTAAAATACTAAAGCATGCCATCGCGTAACAGTAACATTCATAGTATTTAAAATGTAAATTTTCATTTTTTATTTGGAGAGGGCAGGGAAGACTCAGTGGAGAGGGCAAGGGAGTTTATTATGTATAGACGGCAAAGAAGTTTCAGTGGAGAGAGCATGGGATTGCCAACTCATTATATATTCACAAGGGTCCGTGCAGTTCCAAGGCCTTTTATAGCACTCTGCTGCCACCCCACTTCCAAACTCCATTGGTTTTGTATCAATTTCAAGGCAGTTTAACCAAAGAAGCAAGGCAGTGTGATTCAAGTTCGTTTCAGCCCTGTTTCAGTTTTGTTTCAAGGGAAAAATTTTCACCCGAGTCTTCAGGAAATCGGGAACACCGTGATTGTTCTGCATTGTTTACCAACATTTTAAAGACGAATATTTGCCATAAGGCTTCATCTCCACAACTGCAAGCATTGCATCTGGCAGATAATTAATACCATTTCTACTTTCCGTTATACTTCATCCCTTTTGAAACCACAGCGATAGCGCATATAATTGAATCATCTCATAAGAAAGAGATATATCACACTAGCTGGGCAAACTTTGTTGGAATTGAATTTGTTTTAACACTGGTGATACATGGATATTAAACTGAATACTTATCTAATAAATAATTGAATAAATGAATACCTTTATGAAATGCGCTACTTAATTGATCGATGGATGGTTAACAATGATTCAAAACAGAGTACCTAATAGCCGTCAGTTGCACAATGTTTCACTTACATTCATCAGTTTGACAACACACGTCAAGTTTAAAAGGTATTTTTAAATTTGAAGGCATCCAAAGTTCAAATAAACGCCAAACATGCCACAATATTTAGAAAAAATATCCTGTGCCTCGACACAGTTACAATGACATAATGTAAAACATACCACTTTTTAAAAAGGGAAGTTATCGATGATTTCCAAGGTTAAACATATCACACTAATATCACTCCGTGGGTAAAACTGTCCACAAAATATGAAACACCAAGTCCCTCAATTGGAGTGTCTTTGTGAATTCATAAGTAGTTGCCACTTTTAAATGAAAGGTGGAAGATTTGGAGTCTCCGCATCTCATACTAGCAGTAAAGCATGATTTATATTTTTTGATAAGAGCTTCGTTAATAATGATTACTGTGGAAAAGGAGGTCTATGGTAGTGTGCTCTCATTATTCATTCTATTCGAAACAAAAAGAACGCATATATGTACTATTCTCATGTAAGAGTGCATGGCTACGTGAAAAGAACCGACTTTATTCGTTTGCAAGTTGGATAGACTGTATTTCAAGCTGATGTATGTCATCGCGAAAACATAAATGCCATTGGTCGAAGCGTCGAATCACTTTAGAAATGCTTACTTTTCTTTTTAGGGAGAAGACTTCCGTCGGGCCCTTCGGCGGGTTGCAGACATGGATCGGGTGACTCGCACCAGGAGGGTGTAAACAGCCCGGAAGAAGAGGTAAGTGACATCAGTGCCAATTTTTATATTAGTGGCGGACTCACGCACTTATTCAATCAGGGTGTGACGTAAGCGACGTTGTTGACATAAACAAACTCGGGCGCTAGATTTCATTGAAAATGGCCGGCCATAGAGTAGTTGGCAAATTTTTCCTCAGGTTACTATGATTTCATGTATAACGCGATACATTTACTAGCGATTGAAGCAGGCAGAGAAAGAAAGAATGTTCTCGCTGTGAGACACTCGACGGTTTTCTTTGGATTCCTCATTTTAGAATCTAAAATATCTTCTGTCACCTTACTGTGATCCCTATAACTTGGAATACTTTCTCTATTTCCCCATTTAAGCATTTTCTTCTTTATTTCAGGATTTCATAAATGTATTTTTTTTCTTTTGATGCACTCATTTAGGAGTAATTTAGTGAGAGCGACATTTAACGAAAACATATTTTATTCCTAAGTTGTTTTTTACCCTATGATACCATTTATCTACGTTCTGACTCAGCATTTCATTGAGCCCATTGCAGCTGAGTAGTGGCATAAGCAGGGTATTAATTAAGATTTCATTCTCGAAAACTATGAGCCTTTGCATCATATGACCCAATTCTCCTTACATACATGGTTTAATTGAGGAAGTTTATCTGAGTTTACACGGAGAAATATTCTGTAGAATATTAATTGCCAGTAAGAAAAGCAATTTCATGTAAATACTACTAATTGATTCATAGAATTTCATAAAATGATAGAATCCCTATGTTTTTTTCCGGTCATCAGCCAATATTATGCCGAACTATTGTGAATGGGTATTCAGTAGAGTTCTTTAAACATTTTTCACATTTCAAACGCCCAATGCCATCCTGCTTTCATGAAAGTATTCGATAATCACAATGTGTCGAATTTTGGTGACAAATTCGTCCAGATTCAATTGAGATTAATTAGAAAAAAATAATTACGGAGCGTGGCTTTACGCTTAAAGTCACTTACCGAAATAATTTTTCGCAGGATGACATTGTCAATAAAATAATATTATTTACACCAGGATAAACACACATGTATGCAAATATAAATAAACTCCATAGCCTTTTATCTTATGATCTACGTATCTAATTCCAAATCAGTTGATTCTGTGCATTAAATCCTGCGATGATATATCCATCGGTTAGGAACCATAATTTTGGATGATTAGATAATTTTAATTTATCCATGAAATGTCCAGACTCTTAACCTTGCCGATTATGAAGACTCAATAAATAGTCCAGTCAATGGAGATTTTGACCCGGACAAAATACATAACTTGCTGAAAATGGGCATGTATATAGTTTAGGGCGTAAAAAATTTAGAAATACATTGTTTCGCGGAATTAAGTTATCAAAAGCCAAAATATTTTTAAAAATAAATAAATTTATTCTTGACTAAAAAATAAATGAAGACTATAAACAGTTCATTCATGTTGCAGAGTATGATGTTTAATGATGTCAGCAAGTAGGAAATAATCGATAATTGGTGTTTTTCGAAATATATCGATGTAATTTGGACCGATATTTTTTAATGCCAATACATTTTGATGTCCCCGTCGCGACGCGTCTGTTGCCGTCCAGGGAGTTACAAATTGTTAGCGAACACGCAACAAAAGGCGACACATATTGACTTTTAATAGCAGCTCCCAGAGCCTATGCAACTACTACCTACAACTCGATATATTTCTAAAAGTTACGACAAAATCACCACTTTTCAATGAGCTATGACCTTGAAATTCAGCATGGACCTTTGCCAAAACAATTCTCATGAGCATAAATCACGAACACCGGAAGGTTTGTACCGCAATCTTCCACAAAAAGTTTAAAATTCCGGTACTTTTAATATCCAAAAATGTACACATTCGGATTTCGTGCCCTATGTTTTATACTATGGGTCGTAGCTCAGATATGAGAAATTGTTCCTGATGTACATCAGCGAAAATTTAAATTGAGAGATAAAATCAGGACTGACTTACATGTCTTCGTTCCTTGTAGACCATGTAGATGCATCTGCATGAGGGAATTTGTTAAGAAGAGAATGCCCTATTATATAAAGAAGGCAATAATGGTGAATAACCATCTTAGACGTGAAGACGCGGGCATATTTCTGCATACGTCTCTAGTAATTTGTTTGGGTTGAATATTCATTGACCTACCCTAGGTCTGTGTTTCTACATATTCTCCGATGAGCAAATAACGGTATTATTTTCAATATTCAATCATACTTCCGACCAACGCCTTAACGGCCATAAAATGATGTATTATTGTATTTCCTCCATTCATGAAATTTTATCGTGTTCATCTCTCATGTTTTCGTTTCTTTGTTCCCTTCAGGAAAAAACTGTGCAATTCGACTATTAGATCGGAATGCCCGGAACCTCAACGGACGAACATGGCTTCTGTGGATATGCACAAGGTACTCAGAGAAGAAATAATAAAGAATGACAAGGATGAGGTGAGAAAGATTTTGAATGACCATGCAGACATAGACCTTAACAAGAAGAATGAAGATAAGGGGAACCTGATCAACGTCGCCATCGAGAAGGCTGATGTTGAGATGTTAGCTCTTCTCCTTGGCATTCAGGGTCCCCCGTATGATCGTGCCAATGCAATATCCGACGCTAAACGTCATCTTGTAAACAGTGTGTGTGATTTAGAAGGAAAAACACCTCTTTTGAAAGCCGTGCAGCATGGAAAATTGGATATGGTTTCTTTGCTCTTGCTATCTGGCGCAGATGTGAACTACTTCTCGCAGCGATCTAAAATGGCAGCGATAGACCTTTCCACTGATCCCGAGATAATCCTAGAATTATTCAAGATCGATTCAAAATTCCCCATCGATGAAGAGAAATCCGGAGAGTTGCAAAACCTTATCTCTAAGGATAAGGGTCTGAGTGATTTCTTCAAAGAGAGGGATGCCGTGCATGAATTGATAAAGAAGGGTGATACAGAAGCAATGAAATCTGTCACGTCTTATTTAGAAATGGACCAAAAGCGAAGAATGTATTTCGTAAACAGCCAGGGATATTCCATTTTGCACACTGCAATTGAGAACAAGGCGTTTGATACCTGGGCCAGTTTAAAGAGCCTGGGCATGTATTATGCCACTGAGGAGGAAAAGAAAGAAGAGGAAGATAATAAGGAGATGTGTGAGCGAGCCTTGTCCAAACTCCTTATTCCTCTTAAGGGCTGCCATTTAAAGAAGCTCTTGTTTAAATCTGCTACTCGAAATGGGGATGGTACTGAGTTGGAAACTGTTAAACAGTATTTCGACTACTTAAATGAAATCAGTACAACAAAAACTTTGATGGAGGTGCTGCAAGACGTTGAAAAATTACAAATAGCATTTGATTTAGAAAGCACGAACATTGAAAAGATACGACCTGGTAGTTCAGATGGAGAAAGAGCCATAACAGACTTTAAACTGTCAAAGATATGTGTTGCAGCAAAGAGTGATAAGGATCATGGCATACCGGAGATATCCAGCAATTTAGCTCATGAGATGTGCCATTTCGCTTTGTATGTTGTTTACGGGAATAATGGCCTTCCGTATAAAATCGGTGATTTGGAGAGGGAAACGGAATATGAAGGGGTGATTGATTCAATCATACGGTCTACTGGTTGTCAAAAGATAATATCAAATGTTTGGGAAGGGGGAAACTACGACTCGGGTGTCTATGGAGAGGAATTGATAGTTCGTGTACCGGAAATGATGGCCCTTTACAAAGATAAAGAACCAGATTTCTATAGCCGTTTAAACGACCAGGAGAAGGCATTGTGGTCCTATTATGAAAAGAATGTAGAGCCTGATTTAAGGAAATATATTGATAGTAGTCTTACGAGTGGAAGTATTTTTCGTAAAAATCTGATTAACTACCATCAAATTTTCTATTCGGGGGAGAGAATTCAGGTAACAGAAGGAATTAAGAGAAACCCAGTTATTGGAAATCACAATTACCTTAAAATAATAAAAGCGTCCAACGTGAAGCTGGCACAAAGCCACTTGAAATCGTTCCTCAAAAAGGGAGGAAGGAATGATACATACTTTTGTGACTGGTCCTTATACAAACAAATCTTAATGAACGAAAAAGTGGACCAAAACTTCCGAAATTATATCGATGCATATCTTAATAAAGGGGAGATAAAGACCCTAGTAATTACCTGGGACACTGACGAAAAGCCAGAGTTCTGCCCAAAAACAGAATGTATTTATACATGCCCTGGTTTTTACTTCAGATATTATACAGATTGCGTTTACCTATTGGTCAGTACAGAGTGGAGTGTTCTAGAAAATATAGTCTCTAACAATTACTCCTGGGATGACCTCTCTCTGCACACTAAGAAAATGATCCAGGAGAAGAATGTTAAATTTTGTGGTAAGAATGTGGAGCTAAATACTATAATCTCTAGTTTAGAAGGCAGAGATTATTTCGATAAATTCATGAGGGAGTGTTTGGATTCCGACGAAATTAATTTGCTGCTAGGAAAGGAGGACATCGAGTTGGGTAAAACAAATTCTTTTATGGATGCACGGACTGAATACATGGTCTTAAAACAACCTGAAGTGTTCATTGTCCGAAAAATTATCCAAAATGTCGTAAACCTCGATAAGGATATGCTCAAGAGATTTGACAAGGATGTCTTTTTTGTGAGTAATGCTGCTATGAATGATCTTTGCAATCGTGGAATAAGTGGCTGCGACATTAGACAATGGGATGATACTACTAGTAATGATCCTGCACGCTGCTATATATTGCCTCCATCGCTTGATGTTAAGGAGGTTTTGGCCTTCCAGCAGGTATTGGAGCATGTCCGTAGTTGGCCGAAAGGGCAGGTGAGAACATTACATCAGTTGAAATTAAGAAAAGACCTCTTTGCACTCATAACATCTGTGAATATTCAAAGTGAAACTGATTTCGATAAGGTAGACGTTTTAATATCTTGTACAGTCCAAAGACAACTTGTAGCATCAGAATTTGAAAGCTCAGATCCATTTTTGCTAGCTGATGAACCAGGTACTGGGAAAACTTGCTGTCTCTACTCCATGGCTTTGAAAATCAAAGATTATCATCCCGAAAAATGGGTTTCAATTGTAGACCTAAGTCTACCAACAGTACAAAGCATTTTGGAGACATTGGACAAAAATGAACCATCTTCAGAAAAAGACTCCTTTGACTCTTTGTTTTCGTTGGTTGAAAGTGGGAAGAAGAAGACACTGGAGAGAAAGATTTTTGATACATTCTGTAAAACAGAAAATAACATGATTGTAATTTTTGATGGATTTGACGAGATCTGTCCATCCCACAAAGAAGTTGCCACCTTATTTATTGAGTCTCTTAATAAAATCAACATCAAGCTGGCTGTCTCCAGTCGTCCTCAGGAGAAATTTCACCTTGAGGAGAAATTGGATGTAATAACTCATCAGCTGGAGCCATTCACGAAGGATGACCAAACATCCTTCCTGAATAGGTATTGGGGACAGCTCTTTAGTAGGTTGTCAAATTCTTTGTGGAAGGAGAAAATGGAGTGTTCCATTGAAAGTATAGAAATTTTGTTCAAAGAAGAGCATGATGATGGCATCAAGATATTAATATCTGACATGAATGAATTGTTAAAGAAAGATAAATCAAGGAAAAAGAATGAAAATAAACTCAATTTCAAACCAGTAGCTGAAAGAATTCTTTCGATCTGGAAGTCATTAGACAAAGGCCTCGACAGATTCACGGAGACTCCACTCCACCTGCACATGCTTGGCGCTCTTATTTTTGAAGATTCCTTTAATATGAATAAAATAATGAACATTGGTCATATTTATCAGAGATTTTTAGACCTGAAGATAAACATTTACAACCAGGAGAAGGCTCATTGTTCCGGGAACGACCAGTCAAAAGAATTGATCAGGAGATTTCAAGATTCAATAACTAAGACACTCGAAAAATTATCGGCAAACTTATTGGAGGAAAAACATTCATGTGAAATAACTTATGATGAAATGAGAGACGCCTGTAACATTGGCTTGGTGAGTCAAAGGGGAGAAGAATACCAGTTCATCCACAGGACCTTTGCTGAGTTCTTCTTTGCCAGGAGGATGCTGAGAAAGGCAGGAAAGAAGAAGGTTACAAAGCTGTGGATAAAGAAACTTTTCATTGATGACAAGTATGCAACGGTGAGGAAGTTCATCGAAGATATTTTATATCTGTTCTCAAAAGAGTCTAAAACAGCAGGAGATTTTTTTATGTTCAAGAAGGATACCTTGAATTATTCAGTGTTAGATGATACTTCAGACCTAAAGAATTCGATAGGACACATCATTCATCAATGCAGTGTCTATAGTCTTCAGTATTTTGCGGACTCATTTGGAGAAAAGGTAACACAAGTGCTAAATCTGACATTTGACAAAAATGATTGAGGTGCATCCCTAGACTACATATTACTTCTAAGTCACATTCCTGAATATAATGAAAAGAAGCCGATAAATTTATTTAGGTTCTGCTTCTCTAAATTGATCTACTCCACTAATTATGCCACATTCTTCTTCCTATGCGCTACAGCTTTTTGTCAGCTTTGGCCTTCATTACAATCTTCCTCCATTCCTCTCTCTTAATGGCCTTCTTTCTCCATCCTCTTATCCCCAAAGTAGCCAGGTCTGCTTCCACTCCGTCTTGGCATTTTAGGCGCGGTCGTCCTTTTCTTTTTACACTGAATAATTTTCCCTCCCAAACTTTTTTGGCCACTCTCTCCTCTGACATTCTTATCAAATGTCCCATCAATCTGAGTCTCTGTGACTTGACAAATCTCACAATGTCTTGGCCTTCTATGAGGTCGTCAAGTTCTTCATTCCATCTTCTTCGAAAAACTCAATTTTCTTGTATGGGTCCAAATATTTTCCTTAGGATCCTTCTCTCAAAACATCTAAGTGCGTGCGCCTCTGCTGTTGATAGTGTCCAGCATTCACTTCCATAAGTGACAACAGGTCTTATCAAAGTTTTATATATTTTATATTTGGTATTTCTTCTTACCAGTCTACTTTTCAACAATTTATGATTTGCGAAGTACGCTCTGTTGCCAGCAGTGATCCTGTCTTTTATGCAAGCACTTATTGAGTTATCCGAAGTCACCAATGCTCCAAGATATTTAAAGGATGAGACACCCTCAAATTTATCTCCGTTGATATCTAATGTCTGAGGTCGTCTGCGAGCTTCAGATGTGGACATACACATATATTTTGTTTTGTCACAGTTAACTTCCAGTCCAATTCTTCCTGCGCTTTCCTTTAGTGAGCCAAATATTTCTTTCAATTTCCTTGCAGATCTGGCTACAATGACTACATCATCTGCATACGCCAGTATTTGACTGCTCCGATAGAATATTGTTCCACCAGGATCAACTCCCCTCACTGCCCAGTGCAAGGCCAATATGAACAATGTTGCAGACAAACCATCTCCTTGCTTTACTCCCATGTTAAATGGAAAAGCACTACCCATTTTATTGCTGACTTTAACCTTAGCTATGGTTTCCTGCATTGTCATTCTTACCAGTCTGATTAACTTCTTTGGCAAGCCTAATTCATTTAATGCAGCATACAGTGTTCACTCTATCAAACGCTTGCTTAAAATCTACAAACAGTAAGTGTAAATCTTGGTTGTGCTCGATGTGCTTCTCCATTATTTTACGCAAAGTAAATATTTGGTCAGTTGTGCCCCTATCTGGTCGAAATCCACCCTGGTATTCGGTAATGATGCTTTCCGCTCTTTTGCTAACTCTCGTTTGTATAATTCCTGAGAGCACTTTATATGCAATGTTCAACAGCGTAATTCCTCTGTAATTGTTGCAGAGCGTTTTGTCGCCTTTCTTGTATATGGGACATATAATGCCAGTTCTCCATTTTACAGGCATTATTTCCTGTCTCCAAATGTCACTGATTAATTCGTGTAAGCATCTCATGAGTGTATTTCCGCCTTTCTTAATAAGTTCTGGGGCTATTTCATCTTCACCAGGTGACCGATTATTTTTTAATTTCCTGACAATCACTTCCACTTCCTTCATCGTAGGCTCTTCGATAGCCTCCTCGCCCATTTCCTCCTGATATCCATGCACCTCGCTCTCTTCCTCAAACACTTCGTCATTCAACAGGTCGCAGAAATGCTCTGTCCATCTCTCTACTATTTTGTCATCATCTCCCAGTATCTTTCCCTCCTTGTCCCTATACATGCCCAATTGTGCGGTGTATCCCTCTTTTGTCATTCTTTTGACCGCTTTGTAAAATTTTCTTACTTCACTTGATTGATCATTTAATTCTTCTATTTCTTGTAGTTGCTTTTGCATTGCTTCTGTTTTCTTTCTTCTGCACATGTTATTTGCTACCCCTCTTAACCTTTTATACTCTCTTCTATTGCCTCTTGTATCCCTAGCAATCATTATTTCCCGAGCTTTGTTTCTAACGGCGTCCATACATTCCGCATCAAACCAGTCACTATTCCTTTCCGTCCTCCTTTCACCAATTTCTTCTTCTGCTATTTCCTTAATGATTGTTTCTAAATCATTCCATTTTTCATCGATATTCTTATCTGCCTGGTACTCAAAAAGTTTTCTCTCCATACCTCTTTGGTATTTGTCTAAGCTCTCTTGGATGTTCAGTTTTCCGACATTCTAATGTTTTCTGGTTGATTTGGATGTTACTTTGGTTTTTGACAAGTTTTGCTTAATGATTGCCCTAACTAAGTAGTGGTCACTGTCGCAGTTGGGACCCCTGCAGGCTCTGACATCAATAACTGATGATGAATGCTTTCTCTTAGTCAGCACATGATCTATTTGATTAACTATGTTTGTACCTGGGACTTTCCAAGTGCCTAAGTGTATTCGTTTATGAGGGAAACATGTGCTTTTTATGATTAGGTTGTTTCTGGCTGCAAATTGCACAAGCATATCACCATTTTCACTACTTTTCTCATGAATTGAGTGTCTACCAACTACTCCTTTCATTTTGTCTTCCCTCCCAATTTTTGCATTAAAGTCACCCAAAATTGTAACCATATCATATTTTTGACAAAGATTTAACACATTGTCCAGGCATTCATAAAACTCTTCTTTCTCCAGTTCCATCTTGTCCTCCGTAGGTGCATGAGCTGTAATTAAAGTCATATTTCTAAACTTTCCTTTTATTCTTATCTTGCAAATTCTCTCATTTATTGGTTCAAATAATAAGAGGCTCTTTCTTATCTTACTCGAAATAATGAATCCTGTACCATATCTTCCTGTCCTATTCTCTGGTCCACTGTATAGTAATGTGTATTCCTTTTTATTTATTCTGCCTTGTCCTTGCCATCTTATCTCTTGTAACCCGATTACATCAATTCTATACTTCCGCATCTCATCCGCTACTTCTTTCATCTTTCCTGGCTTCAACATTGTTCTAACATTCCATGTCGCAATCCGTATTTCGTTTTTCCGTTCTTGCAAAGGTCTTTGGCCATTATACCCATCCGTCCGAGGCTGATTTTTGATTTCGTGAACTTTTTGTTGTTTTCCGGTGTAGGGTTGTTAGCCCTACGACCAACCCCCAACCTGGAGGACCTGGGTTTTTGATCAAGGTTTTCCGTCCTCTAGCCTTTGGTGGTCCAACACCTCACTACAAGGCAGTAGTGCTAGTTTTGGTCCACCCCGAGTATTTTATTTCCTCGGTACCCACCATATCTGGTGAGCATTCCCCGATCCGCCACCTGGGGAGGCGCCCGATGGGAGACTAGCAACTCAACACGGGAAATAAATTTATTTAGGTTCTGCTTCTCTAAATTGATGTACTCCACTAATTATGCCACATTAGTGAAAATAATTTTGGAATTGGTGAAGAAGTACGGAATGTGTGATGAATTTAAACAGTATTTACTGACCAATGAGGCAGAATGGTTACTTCCTACGCCGTGGGATTATGACGTGGGTAGTGGTTGTCTTTTAATGCGTACTAAGGAAGTTTTGAATATCTTGTTGGAATATAATGACATATTTGGTGATATTTTGAGGGGATGGATGACCTTAAAATGTGATGGAAGATCAAGTCATCCCTTATTTAGAATATTCATCCTATGCCTAGACTTACTTCCTTTTGTGGTGGAAAGCCTTTACGATGAAACACAGCTGAACATTACGCTTAAGGAAGAGGGAATGGTTTCAAGCATATGGATTTATGCTACTGGTGAATGTGGACGTTCAGTGTGAGAGCAGGTTTGGAAATTTATCAAGCAGGGTTTGGAATAGGATGTAACTCACCTACGAAAATATCTTCCATGGGATAGTGATAATGGGTTTAATGCTTTGTTCCACTCCGCATGCAATGAGGACCCTGAAGTGATTGAGTTCATCTGGGAATTAGCTGGAGAAATGATGGATTTTGATGGTAAGAAACAGTGGCTCTTTGATAGTTTCAACTTGAGAGATAATTTGAAACCTCCCAGAATGTTCTTAGGTTGGAGTTTCCATAAGTTACTGGCGAGACGGTTGAATTGTGGGTTTATGTCTACAGATGAGTTATTTCACTTGTTGAAGTCTAAAGACGATGAGGGAGAGTGTTATATCCTCAGAAAATATCCTTATGGATTATTCTCTCACGTTTTACCCATCGAACACAACATTACCAATGAGTCTTTCATGAAAGAGATTTATAATGTGGAATACTTTTCTGATTTAGAAATTTGGTTGGACTACAAGTCATCCCATGAATTAAATGAAGATCTGAAAGATCAGGTTAATAAAATATATAAGGAAGTGATATCTCGTGACACGTATGGGCTGGCTGACCAAATGGAAGTGGATGAGAGTGGGCTAATAGTTAGCGTAGATTATAGGGGAAGAAAGATCCACCAGGACAGATTTAAGTTCTTTGTTGCGGCTTTCTACAAACAGGTCGAGTTCTGCAAAAGCCATTTCCAAATTGAGGAACTTGTCAAGTGCTTGAAGGGGAAAAATGTGTACTGGTCGTTGACACCTAATATTTTACATGCAGTTGTTTTCTATTTCCCACCACTGATCGTGGGCTTTGTGTACAGTATATTGATTAAGTCTCTTTCGCGAGATGATTTCCTCGCACTCCTGTTTGAACCAGATGATATTGGTGAGACAGTGTTTCATAGAACGAGTTGGGTCTCTCATACAGGTGAATAAATCAGGAATAGATTTCCTCGTTGGAGTAAATTGAACGATGTGGTCTGTGCTCTTCTTGGTCAAGGTGCAGGATCAGACAAACTAAATGAAAAATTCTTCGAGCAAGAAAATTCTAGGTCATATGTGTTTTTTTGAGGAGGATTTGGAGATGTTCCAAGATAAAGGAGGGCCAATAGGAGATAACACTCCGTAAGGATGAGGAAGAGATTGAAAAAATGATACGGCTTGCAAAAAAGAGGATAGAGATTTTTCAAAATGAACCAATAGAAGGGAAGAATAGAGAAAAGGATCGAATGACTTTGACGGAGAGAATGTTTTCAGAAATGGCACGAAAAGAGAAAAGAAGGAGGATTGAGGATCAATTGAGGAGAGAAAGAGAGATAGAGCAATTTAATGAGGCTTTGGAGGAGATTTTGGCCGGATGGTAAGAATGGATGGTGGATGGTAAGAAATTGTACAAGCCAGACAACAGAGGAGTAATCGGAGATAACAATCTGTCTGGTAACTGATGAAGAGGAGATTGATGAAGATGAATGGCAAGAGGAGAGTGACGAATATGGAGAAGAAGAAGAGATTGATGAAAAGAAACGAGAAGAGCAATGAGGAGGAGATTGTTTTAGAGGAACGCGAAATAAGTCATGAATTGGGATAAGTCAAATTGAGAGCGTCGGCCATTATTATGTCAACCTTAAAATACAACACATGTTGTTCACAATTTTTATCCAGGTTTTTAAAAATGTGTTTTAGGTTTTAAAGCAGGCTGTATATATTGTTTACACTGGTCGTGTACAATTAGTATTCAGTGTTAATTCAACTCAAACTGTGTGAGCCATGCCAATATAACATATAATTACATTTACCCTTATTCAATCACATTCTACATATATATTTACTGAGTACCATTGTAACAAAATTTAATTCTGTAATATAAATGGGGCTGAGCCTGATTTAACACACAGGGTATCCCTTGTGTAATTTGTACAGACATGAAAATTGGTTATGCCATCTGTGATGTGTAATTGACTGCTGATTTTTTTGCAAATTAAGTAATGTCGCTGAATAAATACCAAAAATGGGTGTCCATTTCAATGCATGTAAAATCTTGTGAAGTGTGTTCCGTATTTCATTTTTTTATTGTACTATACATTTTCATCGGGGCCTGTTTTTCAATTGTAGCAATATTTATTATTGCATCATTGTCGATATAAAAATATTGTTGGAAAATCACAAGCTCTAATTATTTAAAAAAAAGGGAAAGGTGTAGTTATTTATTTTATTTGATTTGCTCTCTGAATAATTCGTATTATTAAATGTCATTTCACTCTAGAATGATCATGAATTATTCGTATTGTTTATTTATTGGTTTCCCTGGAGATGATCAGGAGCTTTGTAAAATTCCCTTCCTAAAAAACAAAGTGAAATATCACCTACTCTACACCTTTTGAAACTCCTCTAAATTGTCCCGGACCCATTCTCTTTCTCCCTGACCTGTATTTCAGGACTATCACCTTGTATGTAAGTAAGAAATTAACAAGATAATAACGCTGTTGACAGAAGAGGAAAGGACCATATGGAATATAATCACTGCCAGTCCCCGAGTTACGTAGGCCTCGACTTACGTACATCTAACCATTTGTAAAAGGCAATATAAATAAAAAAACAAAAGATGTACGACATTCGGTTGTACGGTTGCCAACATTAAAACGAGCGCATGTGCTTGAATGTAAGTGAAAGGTGGCCAATCTGAGAGGGAAGTAAGTCTGGGAAATTGTCCTGCTCAGCAGTTGGTTAATAGTAATATGACACTGTACGTTCAAAAATCGGGTGTCAATTGTCTGTGCTATATTCCCTAGATAGGAAACATTAAGTCGCCTTTTTTTTGGATTAGAACACAGATTCCTCGATTTCGCGCCAATTGCTTTAAATGAACAAGTTGTATAGGACTCCCACAGTTATTGCACCAAACATTGAACAAAATATTTTCCTTAAATTGATACTAATGAATCCTGAAATGTTGTAAATATTTTCATTCGCAGTTATGATATCAAGTATTTTCATAAGAAATTCACGAGGGGCCACTTACGGGTGACTTACAATTTTCAAAAACAAATAACTAACGCATTCAGAGTTTCGGAAACGCATCTATTACGTAACTCGGGGACTGTCTGCAAAAGAGAAGAAGATCGAGTGGGTTTGACTGGGCACACTCTCTGAGGTTCAATGAGTTCGGGATAAATGAATATTTGAAGGATACATGGAGGAAAAAGTCATCAGAGGAAGTGGAAGGGATACGTAGACAAAATAAAAAGGAAATTGCATTAGAAGAACTATTGGAAAGGAATATGGTAACTAGCATTAGAAGGGTTGAAGGGATTTTACCGAAAACCAAAGTAAGGACTTAATGATGTAGGAGATAAGTGAGTGTTGAATTTGGAATTACCAAGTTCATGTACATCTACTTTAAAAAAATCGTACCACTTCCCAACGCATCCCGCACGACAGGCTATTTAAATAATTGGTGACGATACTCGCGCGATCCATATGTCGTTTGGTTATATCGGAGCACCACGAAAGAAAGGTTGCGACCCGTTAATTTTATACATATATTTTCACATAAATGCACACCAAATAACTTATACAAAACTATACGTAAAGCCACTCTGCCTCGGCTCGCCCGTACCAAGGTATCAAGTCACTGGCACCCGTCCCGCCGACACACATGCAGGCACACTCCACTCTCAGACAGACTCTCAAACAAACACTATGGCCCGTATTGTCAGTCGCTCCTTTTAGGCGACCTTCGCCTTCTAACCCTCCCGAAGGAGGGATTTCATATTGAGAGACGAGAGAAGGCCACCTTCGTCTCCTATAGGAGGCGAAGGTGTCCTTCCCATAGCAGGAGACCCTGGGCTATGCTTCTGTGACGAGAAGGCTTCCTTCAACATGGCGGACGAGGTAGAACACGACGGCCACCTCGATGATTTCATTGAATATATTTTCAACAATCCTTACGACTACGTGCCTCGGTGATAAATAAGAGATAGGCAAAATAAGGTAGATTATTATTCGGAAGGGGAATTTATGACCAGGTACAGGTTTTCGAAGAGGACAGTGATTGATGTACTGCTACCTATGATTTCAATGCCAAATGCTAACAACCGGTACACAGGCGGTACATATGGCCCACCGCCTGTGGCCAACCTCCTTTGAGTTTCCTGCGCCTGCGTTTTCTTCCTTTTCGTTTTCACGTTATCCCATGCCTTCCTCAGTTGCTTCCAATTGCGCTTTTACAATGAAACTCACTTCTGTTAAAAACAATGTGCATTCTACATCGCCGCAAAGATTTTTACGTACATCCTCAGCATTTCATTTTTACCCGCTATATATAAAACTACATCGATGACACTGTATTATTGAAAAGTAACTATATTATGGAAATTAAAACCATCATTTTGCAATACCATACACTTTGTCGAAAACAATAACAACATTGCTATGAACGATTTATAAAATAAATTACTAATGCGCAACACCGACAAAAACTGGAGTATTACATTTACGACTTGCGCGTGTCCATTGAATTCGCGTTTATTAGTCTTCCAGCATCGTACCTTGTCTGATTGCGTCACAGAATCTGTCCTTTCATTTTCAATTATATCCCTATATTTAATAATTAAAGTAACCAGCAAATCTTTCTCAATGTTCGTCATGCGCTCCATCGTGAACTGACGTCATACGACTCAGCGATTAGTTTTTCGTTTCTTATATTTCTTCGTTATGCTTCGCTTTTGTCCGAACGAGTGAACGGATCAGTCCGTGAACGTAAACAAAAGCTCCTTCTAAGAGAAGGTGAAGGAGACCTACAGAGAAGGACGGTCTCTCGAACTGACTGACTTCCTTTAAGGCGAAGGTCACCTAGGTGAAGGAGCCGATAGAAGGAGCGACTGACAATACGGGCCTATGAGAACACTGAGCACACTGAACTCTCGTCCCTCTCGGACGATCGCCTGATGCGGCATTAGCTGTAAACAGAACACACGCAAATGTCGGAGGCGGGGGATATGACTTGAATAGCTGAACATACTGCCCGCCTCGTTGCATGACATTGCAACGAAAATTTCTCTCTTCTCTGGTAAGATACACAAAAATATAGAACAAAATATAGTTTCCCTTTGATAAAAATGTGACCCAAGAAAACATAAGACAAGAATAACAGTGGTAAATTCATAATATTCATGACGCTTAGTTGGTCAAGCCGCCCGCCATGATGGAACCCCCGGAATCCAGATGGTTCAGCAAGGTTGCAACGGCTGAGGTAACTTCCTCGTCCATTGGCAGCGGGATCAGCTTCACCAGTGGTCTGCGGAACTCAGGGGCTGCAGTCTTGACTGTGGCAACCCTAGACCGTCCATCATTGCCCTTATGGAGCCCAGTGGCCACTTAGTTACAGGAAGCAGCTCATCCTTCATAAGTTCAAGGTCCCCGACCTTAGGGGAGTGGGTTGCCTTCAACCACTTTTGTCGCTGTTGCAAGTGATGCAAAATCTCCTTGGTCCATCTGTTCCAAAAATGATTCCGCATTAATGAAATCAATTTCCAACAGGAATGATAGGTTTTTGACAAGTCTAGTTGCAGGGAAGGTTCAGCGGGTGCAATTAAGGAAGACCCATTTAAAAAGTGGCCTGGTGTTAGAGCAACCAGGTCGTTAGCATCAGTACTCAGAGGACAGAGAGGTCTTGAGTTTAGACATGATTCAATCTGGGCGATCACGGTTAAAATTTCTTCAAAAGTGAGGGTTGCTTCCCCTATAACACGTCCAAAATGGCGTTTGAAGCTTTTAACACTGGCCTCCCAAAAGCCTCCAAAGTGCGGAGCCCGTGGGGGGATGAACGACCATTTAATCCCATCATTAGCGACCTCAGCAGTGACCTCGGTACTCAATGATGACGTAGCGTCAAATTAGAAGCGCAACTCAGCTGCCGCGCCTTGAAAGGTAGTCCCATTATCACTAATGATTACTTCACAGAGACCCCGCCGTGCCGTCGGTATGCTGCTAAGAAGGAAGAAGTTGTGTAATCCGAAACTACTTCAATTTGTACTGCCTTTATCACCATACAAAAAAATATTGAAACAGATCCCTTATGGGACCTACATCCGCGACCTCTTGACATGCGAACGGGTATCGGACCCATATAATCTACGCCAGTGTAGCGGAAAGGTCGAACAGGATTCACCCTAAAGGACGGAAGTGGAGCAGTCTGCTGAAAAAAGGGCCTTGATGAAAGTCGGGCGCAATAAAACGCACTGACGAGCTACCTTACTCGCGAGTTGTTTCGCACCCACAATTCAATATTGTCGATGTAGATTGCTCAAAATTAATTGAGGTCCTCCATGCGGGGTGGTCCAGTGAGTGTCTTCCATCATCAATGCTGAGAAATGGCATCCTTCATTGTATAAGTTTACAATGTACACAGCAGCAGCATAAGTCCTCTCCGAAGCATCGGAAAATCCATGGAGCTCCCATCTTGAGCCTTGGGTTGTGTGAAACCAACGTCGTATACGTATTTCCGATAACAGTGGTAGGTGCTGTCGGAGTTTAGTCCATTGGTTCAGGATGGGTCCCTCGAGGGGATTATCCCAGTATAATCCTTTGATCCACATATCCTGAATCAACATTTTAAACTGAACAATAAACGGTGCAAGCCAGCCTAGTAGATCGAAGAGTCGTCCAGTCTCCGAAAGAATCGAGCGCTTCGTCGCGAGAGGGAGAGACTTCCGAAGATCCACTCTAAAGAAGAAATTGTCATGCCCGGGAATCCACTTCAGACCAAGGGTTGAGATAGTATCTTCGAGATTTATGGATCTTTGTTCTCCTTCCAATGTCGATAGTCCTTCTAGTAACTCCACTTGGTTTGTAGCCCATTTGTCAGGAGATAGTCCAGCTGTTTGTAACATATTTATCATTTAATTCCTTATTTCGATGGCGTCGGTAGAGCTATTGGCCCCGGAAAATATATCATCAACATAAGTTTGTGAACGAAGTGCCGTGGCTGCCCGTGGAAACCGATGTTATTCATCTTCAGCTATCTGTAGTAGGGTGCGAATAGCTAAGTAAGGGGCGGAAGCAGTGCCGTAGGTGACCGTCTTTAAAGCGAAAGTCTTGAATGGGCTGATCGCTTGAAGGTCGCCATACGATACGCTGCCAATCCATGTCATCCGTATGTATCCATATTTGTCGAAACATTTTCACGATATCTGCAGTAAATACTATCCGAAGGAAACGCAAACGAGTTATTATGGTTGGTAATTCTGCTTGAAGTGTTGGGCCTGGGTGAAGATAGTCGTTCAGTGATAGTCCATTACTACACCGTTGGGAGGCATTAAACACTACACGGATCTTACTTGACTCATAAGTTTTGAAGACTCCATGATGAGGCATATAGTAAACAGGTCGCATAATTCATTTCCTTGAACCGGTTCCATGTGTCCAAGGGCTTCGTACTCTTCCATAAAACTCTTGTATTCATGGGCAAATAGAGGGTTTGAGAGAAACTTCCACTCATTACGCAGCAGGCAGGAGACAGCAATGCTACGTGTATCTGTGAAGTATGTTGTACGAGAAATAGGCAGCCTTACTTGATAACGACCATTGGAGTGGCGAGTACGAGTCTTATTAAAGTACTCTTCACAGAATTCTTCTGGAGGAGAAGGATGTGATATGGAGGGTACCTCCTCTAGCTCCCAAAAGACAACAAATAGCATTGGTAAGAGATGGTTCAACCATGGTATGCATGCTCACAGCACAGAAGGCATTGGAAGAATTTGCAGGATAAAGATTAGTTTGTCCTGTAAGAACCCAACCTAGGGCGGTTTTTGAGCTATTGGGCAGTTGGGTGGCCCAATTTGAAGGGCAATTCTTAAAACTGCTGCGTACACATCGGCACCGAGGATACAATCTATTGGAGCGGGTGATTCAAAGCTAGGATCAGCATGTGGCAAATTTCGAATATGACTCCATTCTTGATTAATTATAGCGTGTTTAGGAAGGAAGTCCGTGAGTTTTCCTAACACAATATCAGAAAACTGGAGTAAGTATTCTTTATCAGTGACAGAACGCAGTGTAATTGTTACTTGTCCTTTGGCCACAGCAGTAATGCCCGCACCAACACCCTTAACAGAGACAGTGGTTAGGGAACGGGGAACGTTGAGAGCTTGAGCTAGGCTGTCGGTAACGAAAGAAGTTTCCAAAGCTGGGTCCAATAAGGCTCGAACGGTCATTGTTCTCCCTGAAGGTGCTATCAAGTGGATCCTTGCCGTAGCCAATAAGACTGTCCTCCCCACTGAAGAGGTGAGAGCTGAAACTGAATTATTTGATTCAGCGCCGGTGTCACTCAAACAATTAGAAGGCGAGTAAGACTGAGTGTCAGGAACCGAGACTGAATCCTGAATAGTATGTTGACCTCCATGTAGCTTAGTGTGATGTTTTGCGCCACAAACTAAACAGGATGCTGAAGATGGGCAGCATGAGAGAAAGTGCCCTCTCCTCAGGCAATTTAGGCAAAGCCTTGTTTTCTGGGAAAATTCCATACGTTGCTCATAATCCATGTTGTTGAACTTTGGACAATGACTCACAAAATGACGTTCACTGCAAAGCGAACAAGGGATTGCAGCCTTCTTGCTGGTGGGGATGCGTGACATATTAGCGTTAACTACTCCTTGCTTCTGAGAAGGACGAAGGATACGAACAGTTGCTTCTGAGCTCATCTGCAGTCGGCTAGCATCCAAAGAACGAGCACGACTTTCTAGAAACTCTACTAACTGGTTGAATGATGGGAACTCATTAGATGTTTTGTGAGATATCTCCCAGTCTTCCCGAGTCTCTGGATCCAAATTCCGACCTACGAGGTGGACAAACCAAATATCCCACCTCTCCACAGGGCAATTTAAGTCACGTAAGCCTTGGATTGCTTCTTCTGAAACATCCAACAGGCGGTTTATGTCCGATACGCATTCCCTATTAGCCGGTTTCATAGAAATTAAAGCTGCTAAATGAGTTACAAGGCGCACTCGCGGGTTATCATAACGACGGCATAGCTTTTCCCACGCCACCTCCAAATTACTTCCTATAGTCTTCATTCCCCTTAAACGATTCGCAGCAGTACCCTCCAAACTATTAATCAAATGTTGAAGTTTCACTACTTCCGATAATGCGGGATTGTTCTTAATAGGTGAACAAAATAGCTCCTTAAATGACTCCCAATCTTTTTGTCTTCCATTAAATTTAGGGACAGTTAGTTTAGGAGTAGAGGAATGAACGAATTGAGGATGGGAAATTGCTCCATCTGGAAATTGGTGGCGGAAGGAGGGCCTCGAGTGAGATCTACACTTCTATTCTGTATCTCGTCCTGAATTTCTGCCTCGGCGAGAATAAATGCTTGATCTACATCTAAGTACCAATCATCAGTAAAGTAAATATGGGTATGGCGTTTAGAAAAACTTGCCCAGTAATTATTCAGCAACTTGAGCCTCTCTTGCCAAACAGACAAACTTAATTTCCTTTCACCTAGCTTTTTAGTATTGTCAATAAAGCTTAATATATGCTTACCCTCGCTAAACTGTTTTTCCAAAAGCTCTGACATGATTGCTTTAAGTCTGGGGGGCCGATTCCATAACTTTACGTTCGATCGTTAAAGAGTCATTCCCGCTGGATTATGGGAATTCTATCGAGAACAATTGCCGATCGCGATTCTATAACTCACGTTCGAACGTTTTTTGCCTCACGCACGGCTCCTTGGCTTCGACGTCAAAATACATGTCGAAGCGGCCATGATCAATCGAAGAACAGTTTGTTTTGGTTTTTCATTTGAATGATATTTGAAGAAGTATCGCAGTGTGATATATTTTGTAAGCTAAAAATCACTTAAAACATATTATTCTTGGACTTCAAATGTGAATTGTGGTATAGAATGCTGTGTGTCGTTATATTGGAAGATAGTTTCAAACGGACGTCTTGTGTTGTGTTTTTAGCTGTGGCGATTTAAAGAAAATTATCCCAGTGGAGCATTTAATTAAATAAGTTTTAAGTGAAGTTTGCATCACTAAGGTTTCGATTTACAAGAAACAACCGTGTCATTTTTTGTGATAACTTTTAAACGAAGGTTTATCGAGTGTTTAGACTGTGTACATTGAGACATGCCAGTGGTGACAAGTGTTATTTATGTTCTGTGCTGGATTGCGTGTGTCTAAGTGGTGATATATTTACGTTAATAAGCTAGACTTGTTCTCTTTAAATAATGTGTTATGACATAAATGGTATTACAAATGTTGCAAATACGTAGTAAGTGTTGGAGAAGACGTTACAGCAATCATTTCGTTGTTTTCACATATTGACTAAATTAAGACGTGAAATCTATGTGAATTGAATTTGGTGACTCGTGGATTGCTCATGACTTGTAAATGTGGTTGTTTACGTGTCAGTGAAAGGATAAACAGTGTAGTGTTTAATTATTCTTCATTCAGGGAATTGTGGCACCCCAAGTGTCATCTTATTATTTCATTGCATTGTTGTGTTCAATGTGATTTTGTTGAAATAATTAATCCCTTTGCGTGTAATGACTTTGTAAGGCATGATGTAAGGCAGGTAATGACTAATTAGCAATAGGCATTTTGATTTGCCCTGGGCAAGGATTACTGTTTTATTTTAGAGTATCTTAAATTGTGAGTGTAGTTGTTTACGTCCAAGTGATGATGAAAAGGTGATGATTGTTTTGTCTACTTGTGCAATGTATCTTGTTTCAGTATGCTTCATTCAGTAAATTTTGCCATCTTAAAATTTATCTTTTCATTTACTCGACGTGATGTCATTAGCAAGTATTGTTCCTTTATTTGAGTTCTACTGTAGTTCTTCTTATGACTTTGACTTCTTATGTATTTGTTTGACAAGTACAGGTAATTTATACACAACTGGTTTTTCAGTCATGGCGGGATTGGCGGTGTGACGCCAAAAAGAGGACACCACGGCGTGATTCCAAAAAATAGCTTTCTTGCGTAATGCAACGATGAAAAACAACTTAAAAAGATACGTATTTATTTTATTTTTGGAAATAGGTGACTTGTAGCCCTGTAGGAACTCAATGGTGTTGCGCCCATGTTCTAATATCGTGTGAGAACAAAGATAAATATTTTCCGCAAAGTCTACGAAATCTCGTTAAGATGGTTCAACACCCCGCCTGAAAACGCCGCTTCAGTCTTTTTATTTTACTTGTCATGGCCATTTAAAGTAGACACTTCCTCCATTTAAGAAAATATAATGTCTAAAATGGCTCATTGTATGTTTCTGTCGATTTATTTCCAATAGGAGGCCTACAAGCGAATAAATACCTAGCTATACTTGACGAATTTAAGACTTTTTAACGCCTAACGCAGCAATGCATGGACCTTACTGGAAAATTCCCTCGAGTATAACATTCACCAACCCTTCATGTATGAACGCGAAGAGAATATTACCATGTGTTGATTTTCCGACGCTAGCCTACAGTTTGTAAAACCGCGTCGTCATGCACCTCGTTCATTTAACTATTCCCAAGGAGAAGTATTTTCCCCTCGTGTTTTCCCCGCGCCTTCCACCCTTCATCCCTCATTCCACCTCTAGCTCTCGCCTCCGGGATGAGAGGTGGGATGGGGAACAGTCTCTTATCTGGAAGATATCAAATTTCATCATCGCATCGAAAACTAGAAAAAAAACCAGAAAATTTCATCATGAAACAGCAAAAGAATTGAAATAACAACCTGATATGTGAACATAGGGTTTCCGTTCAGCTTGTCAACCCTCAGTTGCAGAAGTGGATGCGTTTCCTATGGTCTCCATTTTGAATCTCCTGCTGCATGTTGACTTTGTATGGCTTGAATTTCAGCATCTTCAATATTGGTTGCTACGTCGTCCTGGAAATGTTAGGTGACACGGCGCGGCGTCGGATGGAATGCGATAGAGATGCCATTACCAAAGTCACAACTGCGTGCCCTTGCTCCGGTGTGGTTGATGCATCAAAGGGAACTTGATGTGGTCTCTCTTCATGAGGTGCTCTACGTTGAAAAAATTTTTCTCCCAAGACCTCGTGCAAGAGCTGAACTTGCGTCCTGTGAAGGTGGACACTGTGTAGCAAAAATATTTTTCGTATCGCCTCGGAGACTGACTTTCTATTCAAGATATAAATATTGACTATGTTGATCCTGATATCAGGGGTAAGGCTCTCCATGGTGAATCTAACCCCCGCAACCTACTCTGTACAAAGACCAAAGAGAAATGGAGATGTATGACGTATTAATAATGTAAACTTGTTGATGAAGAGAGGTCGTTGATGCTGAAAATATCGAATTCCATCCTCCCTCCGACGAAAAACATTGAGAGGGACTTGAAGTGACGCAGAAAAGGTCACAGGCCACAGTGACATATTGAGACAATGTTGGTAAAGGTTACTCTTGATCAATCACACATACCCTTGTAGGTCATGGAATGCGTGGAGGGATCTGGGAATTATACAGTCGAATTGTGCACCCATTAAAACCTATGATTCAACACCTTTGTTGCAATGACTGGCTTGCCTACACCTCGTGATCTTTGACTCTGGCGTAACCCTTGGTGGTCAAGGGATTACAAGAGAGATCTGAGGACCTGACCACCATTTTGGCACCCTTTTAAATCTAGAATTCAATGCATTTGTTTCCCCAATTTGGTTGCCGACACCTCGTGGTCTTAGCCCCCACGATACCCATTAAGGTCAATGAATGACAAGAGGGATCTGGAAGACATCACCATCTAATTTAGCATCATTTTAAACCTATTATTCAAGTATTTGTTGCCTCGGTTTGATTGCCAACTCCCCGTGATCTTTGACCCCTGCTTAACCGTTTTACGTCAGACAATGCCAGAAGAAACCTTACCATCGACTTGGGCAGCTTTTTAAACCTATGATTCGACACTTGTGTGCCCCAAAATCACTCTTTGTCACCCCTGAGACCTTAACTGGGCCCTTCCAAGAGTCATGATTGGATTTCCGAAGACGAAGGTGGTTTCATCGTATTCCCTATGCCAAAAAACGCTTATTATAAAAGTTTCACAAAAAAAATCAGACTTTTTTGTCTCGAATATTTCAATATTGAAAGCTCATACAGAAAAATTTGGATTTTATATTGGACCGCCATTCTGGCTCTAAAAGGTCAATTTCCTAATACTTTGCTTATAGTCTACAAAACACAATTTATTTATATCCTGGCGCCGAATTCCATCAATGTGGCACTAACGGAAGTGTCTAAAGTTAGAGGTAAAAAATGACACACGATGAATGGATCACTCTGGCACATCAATTGCTCAACAATCAGTTTACATTAATTTCTCTGTGGTATTGCCCCTCATAGATATAAAATATATCAGATTTTTTCTTTCCGATTTAAAATTTCTATTTCAAGAAAGCTGAAAAACATAATCGTATTACTTTAACTAGAATAGAAAATCATTTTTGATATTGTGTGTCTTTTTTTTCAATTGTTTTGAGCATTCTCCTCCGCCATCAAACTAAGGTAATTTTAGTTAATAACAGTAGTTAATACTAACTCATAATTTTACACTAACGGCAGGTAGCGTTAGATATCTGAAAGAATGTCAGTTTTCACTTCAGGAAGGCAATCGAAACTTGTCCCAGGAATAAAAAAACGATCCTCTCTCTCCTCACCCGTGAGCGTCCACTCCTCAGCATCTATGAGGCTTGGTTTCACCGGTACAACTGTCCGCTGGGTTTCCCAACTTCCGTGAATGACAGTCCGATGAGACCACAATCGACAGTGGATGGTCCATGAGTGTTCCTCGAAAAGCGGTTCAGTCGTATTATCTCTTAGTAATTTCTAAAACTGGGTGTCCTTAAAGGATGTGCCTACACCTGCAGGGACAGCGAGTGAGATGGAGAGGCACGCCGACGATGGTCCGCATAACGAAGGGCAGTGCCATCCCTAGGGTAATGTGACAGGTACCTCTGCACTAGGCCCAGCGCCTATGGGGGCCCCACCCGGGCTTGAATCTTTCAGACGGCGCGAGGAAACCCGCCTATTTTCCGAAATTACCTACGACCTAGTGCACATATAAATTTATTGAAACTATTTGCCGACTTTAGTTTGCATAGGGCCCCTCAATCTCCAGGGACGGCCCTGACGAAGGGCATCCCCCGGTGAAAGAAAACCCTTTTCCCCGTCGTGCCAGTGAGTTTCGAGCCACCTTTAACATGGGGCGTTGGCTTCTCCAGTTCGTTTCATTCGGGTGCTCCTGCTTCGGAGATCGTCTGCCCGACGCGATAGCGTCAGGCAGTCAAGTGGGGCAACAGTGTTGTCACATCGAGAATTTAAAAAGCCTGTTGTGCGGGTTGCGTTGGGAAGTGGTACGATTTTTTTGTAAAATAGCTGTACAAACTACTTAGTTTCATGACAATTGAAGGGGGTAGTGGCTTCAGTAGGTAAAAAATACCAGTTTTGGGACAAGGTCGCTCTTGAAATTTCATTCGCCTTTCACTTCCGCTTACGTACCCTCTCCCCCCTTATCCTTACCCAAATCGAATCGGTGACCGTGCCAAGAACACCTGCATCCTTATTTGAATCTCTTACACACGAACTAAACATTTCAAATGTGAAATATGAAAATTTGTTTAAACAATAAGCGTTTTCGTGCTTGTTAATAAATGTAGGTAAAAAAAGAAAATATATGATAGATAATTAAATTTCAAGGATAAAAGTCCTTTTTATTTTTCATCTACGTCTTCAAAGAAGCTAATTACGGTCAATATAAAGAATTACACTTTTAAACAAGAGCAATTATCCAACCTGTTAAGAAACTTATGAAAACATGGATGGTCACGTTTGATACCTATTGAAAATATAAATATAAAATGATCCTTGCACTATTTCGCTGCGACTAATATTAAGCCCGATAAAAGCATTTTCATATCCGAACGAAATCATCCTGCCCGGAAAAAATTACCCAAACTATTTTGTTTTCGACACAAATTTCGAATTTTCATTGCGGATTCATATTTACAGAGGTGTGATCGGGAATGATCCAATTTTTTTCTATGTTAAAGGTGGTTTTTAGCGAGAGATTGTTCCCATAGACATTATGGAGACCATATTCAAATTTAATTCTTTGATTTCAGCGTCTGTAAGAAGTACGTACGAAATATTGTAATATTAATGGCGCAAGGATATAGTCATATATTCCCAAAATCTCGGTAATTAAATAAATGAAGCTACATAAGTCTCTAACTTGACTCATTTTTTCCCGCCGTGCGGCTGAAAACCCTTCAAATCAACAGGTGTTTTTGTGATTCTGTAAAAATTACTGTGGTGAGTAATAAATTATATTTTATAAACATTTGAGAAAACATGCAATCTATACACCGTTAGTTTTTTGACGAAATATAGGTGTTATAAATTCCTATTTTATTTAATATTCTCCCTCTGGAGCGCAGAGCCGTAATATATCCTATGTAAAACCGCTTATATTTACAGAAATATTGCTCGAAAAGTAGTTTGGCATGGGGTTGATATTTTTCTATCATTGGAAAGATTAGAGTTTTTTCTTTAAAATGAGGCCAAATTCATCAAATTCTAGGTGAAGTAATTTTTCGCTCAAACTACCCTAAAGTTGATAATAAAAGTGATATTGCTATACGCAATAAAAAACAAATGTGACGTCATAGTAAGAGCTAAAACAATATATAGGAGGAAACTGTTTTATCCCACCTTGATAAGCTCATCCGTTGCCAAAATATTACGACTTAAATGTCCAAAATGTACCCGCCATGTTATTTTTTCGCTGAGGCTCCCTCGGCGAAAAAGTGAAAGCATTACAAAGAGAACGGAATGAACAATGGCGGCAACGGCTTCCCCCTCACTCATTTGTGGGGTGAACGATTCATTGCTAGGAATCCTATCGCCGGGCCTTTTAAATACGTAGGCTCCAGTTCGGAAAGACTGAGTGCAGAGACATCATGCGGGTCCGATTTTCCATCTCGGACCCGGAGATTAACTATTTTTTATCGACTGTAGCTGTTTAGTTATCTCATCGCGTTGGATAGTGATTTCTTTCATCGGTTCCTCGGTGAATGAAATTTCAAAATTACATGCAATATATACACTTTCGAAGTGAGAATTTAACGTGTTAGCTTTGTCAATATTTTCGGTGACAAAATTGCCGTCTTTATAATGATAGGCTTAAGGTTGTAGACCTCCACGAAAATCATACATAACCGTCAACAGATTTGATATCCGACATCAAGTTTAGAAGCTACAGTGGAAAATGCGAACATTCCGAATTTGGCGCCATGTTTCAGTGAAATATAATTTAAAATAAGTTATTATGGCAGCTTGTTGGAAACCTATATGACAAGTTTCACTGTTGTGCTAGGCGGGAGTGGGGCTACCGCGCAGTCACGGAGAGGTAACGGAGCGACCTCGGTATCACGTTCATGGTGGCGGGAGGTGGAGGGTGGGTGCCTTTTTCACTGTTTACAAGGCGGGCTAGAAGTTAGATCTTCACCAACGCACTGGAACTAGTCTAGTTGCAATGGTTATCACTGTGTAGATTAACGATCACCTTATCCTTCGATGGAATGCTGAGTAGGTAAGTAGTACCCGTCGGTCTCCTAAGACCATTCTGATTTTCTTAAGAGCCCGCGGTTAGCCAACAATCTCCGATAGCGATTCGATCACCGGAAGGTGACACCTTGACTATGGTATCATCAAGGACCCCAACGAACATCTGTCATTTAGTATATATTCAGTTTCACCGTTACCAATAAGGAATGCTCTACTATTTTACGTTATTTTATCTTGGTTATTGTATTGGATAGGGCCAAGCAGGACTTGGTCCGGGGGGTCCGTACCCCCCCCCCCCCCGAAATATTAAGAAATTTAAAAAAATAAATTAAGCATGGAGCAGGGAAAAGTCTATAAATAATTAATTATAATATCGTTGTTAAAAAAGGTTTGTCCTTTTGTTTAAATAATAAATTATCAAACGATACGTTTGGGCTCAGCCGCTCGGGTAGTGTAATGGCGGTGTTTGTATTGCTGGCAAAGTTTCGACTGTGGACTGTCTACTGTCTCGTTCGCCCTATTTTTCAAATATTTTCTCCTGGTTTCGGACCCCCCCCCCCCGAACGAAATTTCTGGCTAAGCCACTGGGGCCAAGGTGTAATTTTTTTAAATTTTTACGATTAACATCATCAGTATATATCACTAAAGGTAGGGAAAACATTTAAAATTGAATGCTTTTAGCCACCGTTTATTTATGCGGTTTGATTAAAATATCGTGAACAGTAAACTTATTCTGTATTGAAATCACAATCGCAATAATATATTTAGAGGAATAAGAGCGAAGAGACTTTGGAAATAAAACTCACCGTTTTTATTCAATATACATATACATATTTATTTGTATTACTATCATCCTTTCACCGTAAGCATTCTCATTTTATTAATCCACATCCTCCTGACTTGCTCTCAAGTGGCGGGGAAGAAAAATCTTCCTCTGCACCCCATTGAAAACAACCACGGCCACCACCGACCTCCCATACCTAAGCCCTCCTCGAGCTACTCCCTTCGGAGGAATTCCTCATTCTTTTGGAGGGAGAGAAATTTGTTCTTTAGTCCAGATGTCTGTAACAAAAGATACATATTAGAAGAAGATTAACAAAATCGAGATCAAAAATGCATGCATGTTAAATATGTACATTGTCCTTTTCATACCATGTCATTACCGGGTACTTGAAATACCAAAACCAAATTCACCCGGTTTAGTCGGTAAACTAGGATCATCTTTGCCTCAAAGAATTGTATATCATCAGCAATCCTTTTAAAAAATAATCTGTCATAATCAATCACCCCATTTCATCACAAACTATTCATCACTTTGATTATAAAAAAGAACCTTAATTTCTCCTCTATAATCTGGGTTGAATACGTTAGCATCCACCTCAATTTTACTGATAATCCTGAGCGGGAGGCAGGTTGACCGTAAAAGCCTTTCGGGATCTCGAGAGAGATTCCAGTTCTTATTAGACAGCGTTCACGTTTAGCAATAACGTCCGACTGGATAGAAAAAATGTAATATCCAGCCGGGCAGTCATAGAATAAGAGAGGGATGACTGCAAGTGGATGTACGTTTTTGATAAAGAAGAAAATTTTACAACTTAAATATTTAAAAATAGAAAATTAAATTTCAGTGGAAGTTGGTAATAGTGATTGTATTATTAAAGGAGCATTTGGTTTCTAAGGAGTGCATACTCACTTGAAGGGTGAGAGATTTACTAGCAAAAGTGGTAACTAGTAGAAGATATGACGATGGTGATGGCTGCTGGTGGTGATGCTTCTGGTGTTGCTGGTTGAGATGGGAGGAGATGGTGCTGCTCCTGGTGTTGCTGGTGATGCTGGGACCGCTTCTGCTTCTGGTGGTGATGGGATGTGGAGTTGCTGGTGGTGCTTGAGGTGAGGGAGATGTATCTGGGACTGCTGCTGCTGCTATGAGTGACTAGTCTAGCAAACAGAGCGTATATATAAATAATAAAATAAACTGACTGAACCAGCCAGTAAAGTGAAAGGGTGAGGATAACTTGGGGTGTAGGGAAGGATTGGATGAGGAAGGAAATTAGATTAAGGGAATGTCAATCGCTGCTAGACTGAGATTCTTAAAACATATCTGAAGAGAGTTAAGTTACATTAAGTTAAACATATCTGGAGTTAAGACGTCTTCACCGTCAGGTACGACGGTACTCTCTAGAGGGGCTGAGGTGTTTTTTCTCCGATGTGAATTAAAAGCGAAATTATAGAAAAAGTATTCATCCTCCGAGGATTTATCATCTTTCGAATCACTTTGCTCACAAAACCTATAAGAATAGTCAAGATAATCCATTAGGGAAAACAGAGGTGTCCTAAAACAGTTTGAGTACCATTACTCCTCCCTCCGAATCAAAGTCGCCACAGTCAAAATATTTAGAGCTAAGTGTTCGCAGTATACGTAAACGCTCCATGGTTTTTACGGTCTTATTGATACTGCACACATTTGGCAAAAGTTGGGAGTAGTAAAATTATGACCGTATGTGTAGAAAATAATGACCATGTGAATCGTATTCCCAATAAAATCCCTAACTCCAATATGAAATTCAAAGGTGAATCGAGGAAAAAGTTTATATGCACAGGGAGATAGCCGTGTATAAAAATCCATATTAGTTATATCTATCTCCAATTCACATCGTACAAATGAAGTATCAGTTACAGTCCTTAGCCACAGTCTCCAGAGAAAGCCCCTTTCAGATTCAATATAGTAAACTAAATCTGTGCATACAGACCGTGGTAAAGATATCTTCTATGCGGCCGTCTTTTTATTCAAGAATGCTGACACCATTTCAAGACAAATTTGGTACAGAGATGGGAAACAAACTCTAGGGAAATAATTATTTTTACGTATGATTCTTGTAAAAGTGTTCCCCTTTACCAAAATGCAATTGGTTTAAACACGCTCAGAGACCTAACAAATGGAGAAAGTTGAGTTGGCGAGGAATACACGTCGACATTTGTTTTCTTCCGGTATCCTTGGAGTGATGGAGTCAGAATTGGAAATCAATTCCCACTGGGGATAATTCCAGTAGCGCTTTAGTAGAGAAACCTCAAATACACTCATTGACTAAGGAACTGGTGAAAGTTGGAGTTGCAATGTATACCCACCGACTTTTTGTTCCGTATTCCTTGGAGTGATTGACTTAGAACTGGAATGCAATCTGGATATATTTCCACAGGGGAAACATACAGAAGTGCTTCGCACACACCGGTACGACCACAGATATCGCTTCTAGAATCAATCCACGAGTCAAATCACTTCGCAAGTGTGCACAATGAGGAAAAAGGTTTGTCATTTAAATTTTTCTACGAGGGGAGAAAAAAATAATCAAAGTATCAAAAAGTATCAAAGGGAAGTATTGTATGTTCGTCTAACATTTACGTTTACAGCAACATAATCAAACCTCAACTAGTCGGTGATTCCCTTAGTAGATGTTTACGTACATTGAACCCTCGGGTCTTACACCACACATTCAATCCCATTTTGTATAATCTATTTGAAAAGAACAACATTGAGAGCATTGAAATTCTATTGACTGAAAAACTCGGTGAGGCCATACCATTTCGCAGTGACAAGCAATCTTCCATCGTCGTATTGCATTTTACAAAGAAGATGTAATATTAGTTGGTTGATCATTGAGCAAGTCACGGCTGAGCATATGCTGAACTCGTTGGACTTATTCCAACACAATCCACCCATTCAGACTAACATTTTATCAAAGCGACTAGTTTTCTACAAACCGATATCATCGCTGGATAATATATCGGTGATTGAATTCGTGATTAAAGATTCTGGTGATGCTTATAGTGAAGGTGTATAAGACGAACTTTACAGAATACACTACTGGTGCTGCAAATCAACCGCGTATTGTGAACAACATTCGTCACTCTTTATTCGAGCAGTGTAACGTATATTTCAACGGGACACTAGTAACTCCGTCAGAAGATAATTATCATTATGGAAGCTATATTTAAAATGCGTTAAATTATGGTGGAGATGCTAGTAGAACACATTTGAGAAATGTTTGCTGGGAAGTGGATACGGGGGAGGAAATTAATAGCACTGTCGGGAGTAATGTCGGTTACCGTAAGCGAAAGTTGTGGTTCGAGAACAGTGCAAAAGTTGAGCTATATGGTAAATTACATGTGGATGTTTTGAATCAGACACAATTGTTGCTAGATCGAGTTGATATAGGAATCAGGTTGATGCTTTCAAACCCTGCATTTCATCTGATGGATGTGGAGGGGGGAAAAATGAAAATACTAGACGCGACTATTAACGATCAACATTTTGACATAACCCTTCCATTTTAATGCTGAAAAAAATTATAGATATCACTACAAACGTACGGAAATGAAATCTTTCACGATTCCTTCCGGTGGATGAACACTGATCATTGATAATGCAATCGTAGGTCGAATACCTAACAAAATAATATTCGCTATGGTTGATAATGACTCGTAAGCTGGTAAGGTTGACAAGAATCCATTTGATCTCTCTCACTATTCCCTGGAAAATTTTTCACTCTTTGTAAACGGTGTCCGAGGGGTTGGAATGTAATTTCTCTAGTAAAAAGTATTGGGCACGAGCGTATGATACCATATTCTCAGGCAGTGGGATAAAGCATTATGATAGAGGTAATCAAATCATGTATGATATGTTTGGACATGGATATTTCATGCTAGTTTTCGAACTTACACCTGAAAATTCAGGGAACGAAGATTATGTAGGTCTCGGAGATCGAGATGTGGTGCGAATAGAGGCGAAATTTGAGAATGAATTGCAAAACACCGTAACGAGGTTGGCATTTGCAGAATACGATGCCTCTCTAGAAATTGATAAAAACAGGAACTTTATCACAAATTATTAGTCTACTAATGGATACTGTACAGATTGATAGGTTATTGAATCCGCTCAAAATATTCAGTTTAGTCTACGCTTCCGATAAATTACCTCAATCTCCTAGAAATGGTATATATGTAGTAGACCTAGATGCTTCATACTTACCCGGGTCTCATTGGGTCGCGATATATATTTTCAATGGTATAGCAGAGTATTTAGACTTATGGATTGGTGGTACCTTTCGTTGTGGGTATTATATATTTTTTGAAACCTTTCGCTTGCACTTACTATCGGGCTCAGATTCAAAGTTTTCATTCTGATATTTGCGGAGAATACTGTTGTCTCTATGTAAGTAGTAAGTTGTTAGGATACACATTACACAAATTCGTCACAAAATACCATCACACCATCCCTCATATCAACGACAGTCACGCTCTGAAGCTGTTTCACTTGACCTTCAACGAGTTGAAGAGCGAGAGGAAGTGTCATCCTGCTGCTCAATATTGCTGCACGAGAATAAATACGAAGCTCAAGTGAAGAAACGTCATTGACGGGAGAAACTTTCCGAAATGCAGATCGTTGCATCAGTGTGCTTTGCCAAGGGTGGCGTTATTGAGCTGGCAGCTGTGGATATCGACTCAAATTGTCTGTTTTTCGGGCGTTTTCAGAAGCATGGGATGCTTATCGCTGGTGGGAAGAGGCTCCGGTTACATGACCCGCAAAACTGTGAGGAGACTACCTTCGATCATGGAATCATCCCTCATGTGGAGCTTCTACCCGCCTTGGAGGCTATTATTGAAGGAGCAATCTCTCTGTATGTCTCTGGCGAAGCCGAGTGCGAGTTCCTCGGTGACCTCACAGACCGTACCTTCATCTCCTTTAAGAATGAACTCCATTGTCCTACACCTGAAAAATGCTCCTTTCTCACCTTATCCTGTCTAAACCCATTTCATAAGTTGCGTAGCAGTACGTGCGCACTCCGTAATGCTCATTTCCTTGCTCAATGGATGCAATATAACCGTCTCAAAGCAGAAGTTAAGCCATGCCCCAGCGACTGTTCTCCTACCCCTCCTACACCTAACCCCTCTTAAGCATGATAATATCATACCGATCATCAGTCGTAATGCTGTCGTCGTCGATGAAGGAGTCTCCGCCAGTGAAAACGAAGAGACCTGCTGGACATCCTACCGCTCTCACATCATATTGCAACAGAAATAATTTACTGCTTCAGACGTATTATATAAATTTTGTAAAATGAAAAAGTGTTTGTGTGGGTTATGATCCCATTAGCGAATTTAAACCTGCAGTGCAATTTAATCAGACAACTAAGAAAAATATTATTGTTTCACACAGTGAATGGATTAATATTATAAATTCGAAAAAAATAGTTAGTAATTATTTAAATATTGGTTAAAAAGATCAGCTCACTTCAAATTGCTTGTCATATGCAAACTACTTTGGGAAGCGACATTGGTCTATTAAAACCATTTTACCAAAGAGATCATTTAACCTTAATGCTGATGAAAGGGATGCTCTGATAATAATATCCAATCTGATAAATCTAATTCACCGGAGACTTTCGGACAGTCGTGATAAGGCTAGACAATTTCTCGCTACCGGGTTACCTAGCAATATCACTGAATATGATCTTGAAAGGCTGGAATTTAAGATGGTACTGGTGTTGAATAAAGTGTCTGGTAATCAAAAGGTAAAACTTGTTTGTACTTTGATTACGTGTGTTTGTAAATGATTTATTACTTCTGGTATGGGGTAAAATTCTGCATGTCAGAAGCTTTTGTAATATCTTGAACCTATGGCATTCGGTGTGAAGCCTTGCAAGTTTGAGGGATTACACATGAGTGCCATTATCGAATTTCAAGGATTCACCACAATTTATGGTAGATACATAGTCAAGGAATTGACTATCATTAACATGAAAACGAAATGGTTTAATACGTGGCTAATTTAATCGCCAGCATGATTAATGTACGCGAGAGGCTCATCTTGGTTAAAAAAAACTGTCTTGGCTTGATTGAATAATCTGTGGATGTAGATTATTCGGAACTGGAGAGCATACTCTTTGAATATACAAAGGAATATCAGTTACTAGCAGTCCATCCGGCGTTGCTCGGGAAGGAGAAGGGGGATACTTGGAATTTATGGTAACATAGCAGAATTTTTAGGTAGGAAGGAAGCAGGTTAGGTGACGGTCATCTAAATAAACATAAAACAGTGTAAAAAGCAAAATAGAAAACTCTTTATTTCCGGAATGCGAAACTGATGGGGGCGGCTTACAGCACTTCTTTAAAGACTATGTTGGCAGTTTTTCCTGTGGAGGTGTATATGTACAGATGGTTTGGTGATCCAACTCTGGAGCAGGCCACATAGAGCTGGCCATGGGCAAAACAGTCTTCTTCTTAGTGCATGCCCACCGTTTTGAAAGTTTGTCCCTGAGACTTATTTATCGATATTGCAAAAGTGAGTTGCACAGGAAACTGTAGGCGTTTGAAGTGAAAGGGCATCTCTGTTGTAATTAAAGGAATTTGCGGAATGAATGTGTTTTGACCTTTCCCAGCGCCTGTTTGTATCCTCGCCTCTATGATGTGAGGAAGCAATGCCTTGACTGTTAATCTGGTGCCGTTGCAGAGTTTTGGCTGGTCAAGATTTCTTAGAAGCATGATGGGAGCGCCAACTTTCAGTAGGAGTCGATCACCAAAGAAGTCACCAAATCTGCGAATTGAAATGAATGTCTTCACCCCGCACACAGCGGATAAAAACTCGTGGGCGATTTATATTTGAACGGTGAAGTTGCTAAAAAAAAGGCAGTATCGGAAACGGAAGTCGCCAAATCGGCCTTCACCTCGCACACAGCGCACAAAAACATACTAACATGGCAGATTGAATGGGGTTGTTATCGGAAGGTGGGAGAGTAATCAGAGCGCGGGGATGGGTGTTAGGTGGCTCTGAGCGAACTTGCAGGGTTCGGTAATGAGAAAACGACGCTAAAGACGCGTCGGACGCAACCGAAAGTAGCACTACTGGGTTCGGGAGCATGTGATGCACCTATGTATCAACTTCGGTCGCAATCCGTGCTGCCGTATGAAAACGCATAGCGGACGGACAAACAGACATCCTCTTTTATATTGTGACGGTAGGTCCCGCACAGGTTTTTTTATTTCCCTTTTCGTTTTGTTCTTTTCGGTCTTTCCCTGTCTCGAGCTATTGCTCATTCACATTGCGCGGGCACAGTGTTCAACAAGCGACCACACCATCAACCACGATAGGATTTCGCATGTCTTTTGTATAATGGTCACGTGAATGGGGGTATAAGAGGGGCACGGCGCTACGCGTCGAGGTGATATGTTGTTGAAAGGTGCTCGGAGTAAGTTAAAAACTCCACAGTCCGGAGTCAAGGACGACGCAGCACTGGGGGCGAGAGGTAGAAAGGGAAGAGGCCGGAGTGCAGTGTCGGAGAGATTCGTCTCGTCTTTTCACGCCATCACGTCGATCGTCCAGATAGCCACAGGAAACCCAAAACCCTGCGAGCTGACGATGCGCGGAGCGGTGATTCGACTAGGAGCCACATCTCGACACATAAGTACTCTAAAAATCCCTTCTCCTCGGATAGTGAATTATCCACTCTTCCTGTCCCAACCAGCATAATTCTCCAAAGAAGAAACATCAACTGGAGCTGATTACCGTTAATAGTGCTTCAGCAACGATTCCGATTGACGTTTCCAAGCTTGTACTAAAGCAAATATGTATAATTATTCTCCCGTCCTTGTGACTTATCTTTAAGATCAAATAGTGCTGGACTTTTTTGTAGCACGTGCGGACGTGGAGCCTGTAAATAATTTCACTGTAGATAGTCAACTTGACGAGAAAAGGTTGTATTAGGGGCGATTACAGAGCCCATAATTAATTTTGCCATGTATTAGTGTTAGTTTTTTTGGTGGGTTATTGCAGTTTGGGTTTTCTTTTCATAAGTGTGTCATTAATCGAAACAATCTTTTCATCCGTCATTAGTTTTAAGAGGGTATTTTTTTGTGTTCATAGTTCTTTTGTCAATAAATGTTTAAACTATTCATGGTCTAAAAGTGGTCGTTTGTCTTTCGCTGCGCTACGCGCTGAAGGTCAAGTTTCCCGCAGTAGTGTTCTCAATTGTGATCGCGTGCCGTAGAACCCATTTATCTTTCCTTGTATTAGGATCAGTTCGCTGTCCGTCCACGGTGAACCGGTCGGCGGACTACGTGAAGGTATGCGCTATCACAGCTGGTGTCTTACCAGCGCGGCCGGGGATAGTTAAATGTCCAACATCACTGTTGGAGACTCATCTGATGGCACGTATCGTCACAATATATATATAGATTATTCACAAAAAGTGCTCAACAGGCATTCTTTTTAACCAGTCTCTTTCCCAAAGGAATATGTGTGGGTAACTTGGAAATGTACGGTTGTCCTTCACTTAAGAAATTAGCTACATATAAAGGCTTATTAATCGAGTCAAATTCTCAAAATAATCTGCAATGTGAGAAAAAAATTTCCATAAGCTGGCAAATGCCAGCTGCCTTGTCTTTCGAGTTCTTACGAAATTTCAATAATCTCCAACTCCTCTCAGTGCCTCTTCATTAGTTGATTGATAAATCCACATGGAATTCCATTGTATATATTTCAATGTACAAAAGTCCTCGGGGATGATTTTTAAAGCAGCTAAAACATATTAATTTGCTCTTATTCTATGAGTGGTTCTCCTCATTCTCAACCACGATGGTGTCCATATTCACTTATATGACAAAGGGGCGTGTATCCTACCTTTCTCTTATTTATGACCCATGGTCCCGCTTTCATTCACCTGGGTTGTCACAAATCCGGCGATTTCCCTCGGTTATCGTCCACTGCTGGGGCCGATGTCAAGTGGTGGATGGCGGCTCTGAGTTGTCTTCCCCCGGCGATCGTCGCTTTCTCCACACCATCGTCGGTTGAATCGTCTTCCCTCGTTGCATTTTCACTTTTCCTCTTCTTTACGTACACCTTTTTATTTATACCCTCTCTTCTTCTTCACTCCTTTGCCGTTTTCGAAAAACGTCTTTTTATCACTCACTTTAGTCAACAACTCTCCCACTTCTCCTCGCTACATCCGTTTCTTTTACCATTGTTGGTTCCCATTGTTTTCCCCATTGATTCGCTGGGTGTACTGCCAACACTTTGGCGTTTAACCTAAGGGGTATTAACTGTATTATTACATCAGCCCCATTTAAAATAAATGTTTCTTAGCGGCTAAAAACATTTCCTTTTAAAAGCCTTCTAAAGTCACGCTCACATATTTTTTATCGAATTTTGCTCGAAGCCCCAACGTCTTCGATTTTATTTTTCCCTCTTAAAACTTAAAACCCGTTCATCTCTCCACTCACACACATTCACACCCACGAGTTCTGTTTTTTACACTTCATTTTGACACTATGTTGACCCGTCACGCTCCCTTTTCCCTGTATTGTCTCTCTAGGGCATCTTCTTTCCCTCCATATCTTTGTTCAGCCCGTCCATTGATGGTAACTACCACATCATTATATACATGTCAATTTATCCTCGACATTGTATCAACTTGAGTATAAAATATCACATCAATGCTCTCTCTAGCCCGCTACATACAATTAGTTACAATCTATGTGAGTCTCTCCCACTCCACGCCTACATCGATCGTAATCACCTCTCGCCCGTTCAGTGGTTTGGCTGGTGTCGTGGAATTCACTAGCCATGTTTCTATGTGAGATTTTAGTGTGGTGCGTCGTATTCTTACACTGTAATGGGATGTGGTGTGTGATGGTACGGCTGAAAGTGCGATTTGTGGAACGTCCCACGTATTTCCCCGGTGTGTGGGTTCTTCATGACGCAGGTGGCCGGCCCCTTTAACTCTGTGGTCGTGTATGGCCCTTCAAAAATCGGGAGGAAATCATGGAATACCCCTTTCTCTTTGTCAGACATCCTGCACCTACGTATTAGAGTCTTGACTCCAACACAGTATTCTATTCTCTTCTTGATATGATTTCTGTGGTCCTTCTTCACCCTCCGTCTTCCTTTTTATGATAATGTTGTTCTTAATCCTCTCCAAGGTAATTGCTGTATCCACGTTCTCTGAGTCCTTGTCTTTTCTCACCCAATTTTCCCAAACCCTCTCCGGTTTATGCCCAAATGGAGCCTCGGTTGGTGTCACGTCCGTATTGGTGTTATGGGAGTCATTCATGCCGGCCTCAACTACCTTTAGATGTTTTACCCACGATGAGTATGCAGTTTGGCAGAAAATCCTCAGGAGCATTCTTATTGTTCGGTTATATCTCTCCATCATATTCCCTTGGTGGTGTCTGATACTGCATAAAATAGGTTTTATATCTTCTTGCTTAAAGCTATTTACCCACACCTGGCTCGTAAATTGGGTTCCCCGATCGCTAAGAATCCTCTCGTATGGTCCTATTTCTCTTACTTATGACCCGCGGTCCTGCTTTAATTCACTTAGGTAGTAACAAATCCGGCGATTTCCCCCGGTGATCGTCCACTGCTGGGGCCGATGTCAAGTGGTGGATGGCGGCTCTGAGTTGTCTTCCCCCGGCGATCGTCGCTCTCTCCCCACCGTCGTCGGTTGGGTCGTCTTCCCCCGTTGCATTCTCACTTGTCCTCTTCTTTACGTACACCTTTTTATTTATACCCTCTCATCTTCTTCATTCCTTTGCCGTTTTAGAAAAACGTCTTCTTATCACTCACTTCAGACAGCCTTACTTCTCCTCGCTACCCCCGTTCCTTTTACCATTGTTGGTCCCCATTGTTTTCCCTATTGATTCGCCGGGTGTACTGCCAACCATTTGTCGTGTAAACAACGGTGTCATTACATGAGCTACCCATTTTTTCTGCTATTCTCCATGACTCCTTATGTGATTGGTATGGATGATTATTTTTCACTCACCTGGAGGCTGACTGCCATACGTCACCTGGTGGACACCCTTAAGCGTAGCCACAAGCGTGCCTTCATTCTGAGGTGAATTTCGTTGACGAAATACACCCACCCTCTTTTCCCCCACTCAGGACGTCCTTCCACCTTCAAACCGTGATCATTTCACCCACGCCAAATCGCCCCCCCCCACACTCCTCATACCACAACCTTGTGACCACCTCTTAATACCACCCCCTTTCCCCCCCTGGACAGACGGCCAGCGTACTTAGCCATCCTCTGATTGATAAAATTTTAAACTGGCTTTACGACCGGCCCCGGGTCAAGTTGGTATATACGGTGAACCCTTCGGAGCAGTGATGATCAGTTACGGGGGCGTTTCCACACCCCAGCCCTTCCCTGGATCCTTTCGACATCAGCGCAACGGACACCAGCGTCATCCACCATCCTTCATATCTCGACGCGACAGCTAGCGGCACTTCCTTACCCCCCTTGACGAAACAGTCACCTGCATCTACTCGTTCCCAACTTCCTCTCCTACCTTTACCTATCTTCTTCTTCTACCTATCAATTCTTCCTCCTGCTTTCGGACGGAAAGGGCGTGTTTTCGAGAGCCCCCTAATCCGGTGCCTCGATACCTGCCTGCACCTGCTGTCTGCCTACCTGCTCTCTGGCCACCCGATGCCCGGTGCCTGAAGCTGCAACCTTAGTGTAGTGACATATATATTATTCGTAGTCTTCTATACCTTCTAACTAGATATTTACAAGTTAGTCGTTTAGTATATATTTTTAGTGGTGTCTTCACTAGTATTAGTAGCAGATATTTACAAGTTAGTCGTTCATTATATATTATTAGTGGTGTCTTCACTAGTGTTAGTAGTTAAAGAGTGAGTGGTGTTTGAGTGAGTGAGTGTCCTTTCACGGCCGTGCTATCCCGGTCCTTGCCTCGTGTTCGTCAGCCGAAGGTGCCTGCAGGAAGTGATAAGTAGATTCTTAATTCTACGCTAATATCCCATTGCTATATTATTTGCATCTATTTAATATATCATTATTTTCACGCCTCATTTATCCTATATTTAGTGGTTTTTATTGTTCTTTTTTTGTTCTTTGTTGTACTTTATTGTTAGTATTTTTTTACATATCGTTAGTCTACAAATCTGGTGTTCCGGTATTAAAAGAACCTCTAATTAATTCAAGTTAGCCTAATTCTTAGTGGCAGACTAGTTATATATATATTTTTATTAAATATTCCATTGTTATAATCTTAGTGCATTTTTAGTTCTAAGTACTGTTTATCGCTATTTAATATTTTAATATAGTTATTTTCTGTCATATGTAGATAGTTTACACTCCATTTTCACATTTTGATTTTCATATAGATTATATTATTTATATACATTTAGGTTAGACCGCTAATATCTAGTAAAATCTAACATATATAGACTGTTAAAATATCGATAGATTTTCTAGCGTTAATCTAATTCAATATATTTTATTTAGGTTGAATCGTACCTAGTTCGAAGAAAGGGTAGCTTTTCCTCTCCAAGTTACTAATCAACTCGTAACTTATTATATTTTCAACACAGTCTTAGGTCTACCTTCTGACTACTAATCATTCGTATAGAAACTAGCGTTAGTAGAGCCTTGTGAATTTAAAAACTTGTTAAACTCTAGTCCGCCCCACACGCAAAGTATAAACAGGCTTCTATTGTTCACCCCTTACACCTGTGCATAGAACCCCTCCACAGCACACTTGCGTCATCTGTCCTCCAACTCCCCCCCCCAACAACAACACGCTAGGAGTGAAGTCAGTTACCACCCGCTGTCAGCCCATTAGCCCATCCCCTTAAGGGAATAAAGTCGTAAAGCCTTCTGCACTCGTGAAAGGGTTTTTGAGAATAGAATGACTCCCATTAGGACTGCTCTTAACCTCTTCAGGGGCTCACCCGATCGCGAGTCCTTAGTGGCCCGGATCGCTGGGCTTGAGAAGACGGTGGACGAGCTCCGTGCTCTGGTGGAGCGGTTGGTGGAAGGTCCTGGAAGGTCGCGGCGGAATGAGGAGGGCCCTAAGCGCTCCAAACGCGTCAAGGCCAGGGGAAGCCCAGGCTCTGTCGCGGGATGGAGAGTGGAGGACCTTTCTCGGACTTCCGTGTCTCCGGTGTCGTCTGCCTCCGTTGCTTCGGGGTCATGGAAAGTGGTCTCGAGGCGTAGCCGCGGGGTCACCCTCCGAAAACGAGGATTGGCAGGGGCGGAGGCTGAGTCAATCCCCGTCAGCAATAGGTTCGATGTGCTGGCGGAGGCTGAGCCATCGGAGCTAGAGCTGGGAGGTGGGTCGCCGAGTGGGAGTGAAAAGGGAAGGGAGGGAATTTTAGTGATAGGTAGCTCCAATGTCCGGCGTATAGTGTCCCCGATGCGTGGAAAGGCCCGACGGGAAGGAGGAGAACCACGGGTCACCTCCTTGTGTATACCGGGAGGAAAGGTGCCACAGGTGACGAAGGCGATGAAGTCGGCGGTCAGGGGCGCGAACTGCTCCAAGTTGCATGTGGTTGCCCATGTTGGGACCAATGATGCCGTGTTTATGGGATCCGAGGAGATTTTAGGCTCTGTGAGAGACCTATGCTCCGAGTTCCGCCGTATTCGCGGAGAATCTGGTACCAACTTGAGGCTTACCATATGCAGCTTGGTACCTAGGACGGATCGGGGTTCGATGGTTTGGAGCCGAGTGGAAGGCATAAACCAGAGACTCAGTGAAGTCTGTGGGAGCGAGGGAGGGGAGTTCCTGGACCTCAGGCCGGTGCTGGATTCGTGTCGGGTGCCTATAAATCGCTCGGGTGTCCACTATACATACGAGGCATCGCAGGATGTAGCGCGCAGGATACTTGAGCACACTCGTCGAGTTTAACATAGACGGTAGGCTACAGGGCAGGTCAATTAGTGGGGTCAATAATTATGTGTTGCCAATTAGCAATTTAGCTAAGAATACTCCGAATATAGGGTCCAAGAATAGTTTAATTGAAGACAGCAATCTTGAAATTACCCCGAATCGCATAAACAATAATCATGAAGCATTAGTCGTTGCAGTAGTTAACTGCCGTAGTTTAAAAAATAAGATTCCAGAATTTCACCACCTTATTCATAGCACGGAGTGTAACGTCATTATTGGCACAGAAAGTTGGCTGACGGACGATATTTCTGATAGTGAAATTTTTCCTAAATCATTCAATGTTTACAGAAAATATAGGTCCAACCGAACCGGAGGCGGAGTATGTATAGCTGTAAAGAAAACCATAGTCAGCCGAGCGGAAATCGTCCCAGATACCAGCATAGAATCTGTGTGGTGCTCTATTAGATGCCCTAAATCAAAAACAATATTTGTGTGCGCATACTACAGGCCACCTAACACCGACGTCAACTCAATTTTTGAACTCGAAGCACAAATTAAGGACATTACATCCAGGAAAACCGAAAGAAATTTAATCATAGGTGGAGATTTCAATACGCCCTCTATAGATTGGAGGACCTACAGTTACATATCATGAGGAAGAGACAAAGATATATGCGAGTCCCTGCTGCACACGTTCTCATCAAATGCCCTACATCAGATAGCTACGACGCCTAACAGAGGGGACAACATTCTTGATTTATTGGCAACAAATATACCGCAACAAGTAATTAAGGTAAACACTGTTGAGGGCATTAGTGACCATAGAGTAGTTACCGCAAAGTTCTCCTTGAGTATCATTAAAAGTTTTAAACAAAGAAGAAAATTCTACATTTCAAAAAAAGCCGATTTCAATGCGTTTAAGAGTCATCTAAAAAATTCTATTCCCGAATTCCAGGAATCAAGCTTAAAGTTAGACACGGAGGGTAGTTGGAAAGCTTTTCTTTCGATCTTACATTCAGGGATCAGAAAATACATTCCAAGTAAAGAAAAAAAAGAGGGCAGCGAACCAAGATGGTACAATGCAGAAGTGAGAAAATCGTTAAGACGTCAGAGAGTATGCCACGCCAAGATGAAAAAACTCCGTAGAGATTTGTCCACTAGTGATCAAAATTTAATATTTGAAAAATACAAATTGTCTAGAGCCACTACAAAGGAAGCCTTTCGGAATGCATTCAAAGATTTTAAAAGAAAAACATTAGGAGAACAATTACAGGACAATCCAAAGGCATTTTGGTCATACGTAAGGGAAGTTCAAGGCAATAGATCAACAGTTATTCCACTACGAAACGAAAATGGCGAATTATTAACAAGCAGCTCGGACAAGGCCAACTTATTAAATTCCTACTTTCAATGTGTGTTTACCAAGTCATCGCAGATTACATCCGTAAAGTTAAATGATCACTTCCAGCAAAAGATGCCGCCTATCGATATTTGCACTCAAGGAATAGAAAACTTGCTAAAATCTTTAAGTCCAAATAAATCCCCAGGTCCTGAAGAAATTCCTGCCCGCGTGTATAGAGAATTAGCTTGTGAAATAGCACCCTACTTGCACAATATATTTAGTAAATCCATCAACGAACACAAAGTACCCATGGACTGGAAAATTGCAAATGTCACTCCCATATTCAAAAGCGGTGATAAGGAACAGCCATCGAACTACAGACCGAAATCTCTCACATCTATCTCTTGCAAAGTCCTTGAACATATATTTGTTAGTTCAGTTATGAGACACCTCGATATAGAAAACTTGTTAACAAAAACACAACACGGATTCAGAAAGGGAAGATCTTGCGAAACTCAATTAGCACTTTTTGCTCACGATATTTTAGTCTCGGGTGAACATAACGCTCCAGTTGATGCAATTTTTCTTGACTTTAAAAAGGCATTTGATAAAGTTTCCCACAGTAAGCTACTCATGAAATTAAAATCCTACGGTTTAGACGACGACGTAATTTCTTGGATTAGAGAATTCATAAGTAATCGCGTGCAAAGGGTTGTATTAGATGGCGCTATCTCTAATGAAGTAAAAGTCACATCGGGTGTCCCACAGGGTAGTGTCATAGGCCCGCTTCTGTTCCTTTTGTACATAAACGACATCGGTGATAAAGTTGAGAGTAAGCTTAGATTATTTGCTGACGACGCAGTGATGCATAGAGAAATTTGTAGCTTTAATGACAAGGAAGCGCTAACTAAGGACCTCGAGGCAATACAAGAGTGGTGCGATGCGTGGCAGCTAGAATTAAACCTGAAAAAATGCGTGGTTGTGAGTTTTTGGAAACGGAAAAACGCTACTTGTAACAGCTATTGCATAAACAACATAAAATTAGAGACCGTAGAATCCGTTAAGTACCTCGGAGTTAAACTGACTAATGATCTATCGTGGAGTAAACATATTCGAGAAATTACCGGTCAAGCTAATCGTAAATTGGGATTTGTTAAAAGAGTACTTGGCAAGTGCGACGATAAAGTTAGGGAAATCAGCTACTTCTCCCTCGTTAGACCCCACTTAGAATATGCCGCCAGTATTTGGGATCCTTATGAGATAGGCTTGGAAACTGAGTTAGAACGCGTGCAGCGAAGATCGGCAAGATATGTTAAAGGCCGTTATGATAATCTCGTTAGTGTTACTGACCTATTGCAGCAACTGGGATGGGAAAAGCTTTCAGACCGTCGATTAAAATTTAGACTAAATCTATTATGTAAGTTCCAAACCGGTCTATTCTCTGACGACGTTGACAATATTTTACGAAATCCGACATACTACAATAGATCAGATCATGAGAGTAAATTTAGGGAACTAGACTGCAGAACGGATAGATTTAAGATGTCATTTTTCCCACGAACGATAAGGGACCATAATAGCTGCCATGAGACTTTTATCTAGGTTTGTCGTTGGGCAGTGTAGCTCTTAGTAGTAGTAGTACTCCGAATACATGAATCCTTATCTGTTACCTAGCACATACTAACAGCACGCCTAGCATGATTTCTACATGGGTCTTGTGTCCCTGTCCATCTGTGTAGTTGTAGAATGCATGTATATTGACGGTCACTCTCCATTTTGATGACATCTGTAGTGTAGTGTTGCATGCTTGTGAGGCTTCGCCTCGTGACAAGCATTAGCGATTTATGCTAATGCATAATTAGTCGTAGTTACACTAACTTTAGGGTATAGTGTAATGCATGTTGGTGATTACTCACCCCCTGCCACACACCCCTGAGGTGGCTTGCAGGGTATTTTGTAGATGTAGATGTAGATCTCTTGCCAAGCAGGGATTGCTAAATCGTGTGGTTTGTGTTCTACGGGCGGGATGGACTCCTTCTTTTTCATATTAACATGGCCATTTCCATTTAAATGAAAACAGACCTAGTAGCCTAGCCTAGGTTACATCGACAGATATTAACAAACACCAATCATGTATTTCAGTATGAGTACAAAACCATTTCAAGCTAAAGACAGAATTCGTTTTGTTAGTGTCATCCAGGCGTAATGGACACCTTGTCCTTATTCATATTGACATGGACTTGGCAATGTAAATGAAAACACTAGGCGTAGTAGCCTAGGCTAGGTAACATCTACTAATATTAACAAAGACTTTTCATGCATTTGAGTATTAGTACTAAACCATTTCATGCAAGAGAAAAAATTCGTGTGGTTAGAGTCATCCGGGCGTGATGGACACTTTCTTCTTATTTATATAAGCATGGACCTGGAAATGTGAATGAAAACACCTCGCATAGTAGCCTTGGCTAGGTTTTTATTTACTAGTATAACCAAAGACCCTTCATGTATATGAGCATGAGTACAAAACCATATCATGCAATAGACTGAAATCGTGTGGTTATTGTCATCCGAGCGTGATGGATTCCTTCTTTTTTTCATATTGTCATGCCCTTAACAATGTAAATGAAAACACTATGCCTAGTTTCCTAGGCTTGGATACTTTTACTTATATTAAGAAAGACTGTCAATATATTTGAGTAAGAGTAGAAAATATATTCAAGATCAGACAGAATTGGTGTGGTTAGTGCCATCCGTGCGTGATTAAGACCTTCTGCTTATTCATATTATCATGGCCTTAACAATGTTAATAAAAACGCTAGGCCTAGTTGCCTAGGCTAGGATTCATCTATAAATATGGAAGATACATTTCATTCGGGTATTACACCGCGTAGGTCCATTGTTCTGGGACGACAGTTTCGCCGGCGTTGCAGTTGGCTTCTTCAGGTCAGTGAAGTGCGGATGCAGTATGTTGGCCGCATTATATATCTTATCCGTAGAGGTTAGGTCACTCGTGATTCACTGTTGCTGTTTTTCTTTTTCCCGCGCAAAACGCGTTTCCAGGCATTGGCGAGGGAATATCCATCTTCCCTATTGAAATTGTCTTCATTCTTGCTTATTTCAATGGCCTACCGTATAAGGCGTGGGAAATATCTCCTTTCTTCGGAAATTAGCTTAGCTTCTTCAAAATTGATGTTGTGGGTATGGCCCGTCCATGTGTTCTCTGCTATGGCAGATAGTTGTATTTGTCTGTTCTTAGTTGCCCTTTGATGCTCCATTAGGCGGCAGTTCAGGGATCTGGAAGTTTGCCCAATGTATCTACTCCCACATCTGCAGGTGATTTCGTACACACCGCTCTTTGACTGCATAGGTACACGGTCTTTTACTCTGAAAAGAAGGCTTCTGGGGTGTCATTCTGTAATTCGTCGGTTCCGTACTGATCGGTTGGGCATCCTAACCAACCGACTGGTTGGGATTCCGTACCGACTTGGACTTTGCCACTGAATGCGCCTATTTCAGCGATTCGGTGTATGCAAGTCGGTGCCATTCGGCTGGGTAACTCCTCACACTCAATGTTCCCCCCTCCTCCCAATTTGCCGAGTGTTTCCGAAGCTGAGGGTCACATGCTGTATTCCCACCAATGGAAGACGACTGAAGAAACAAATGACTATCGGAAGCTGCCTTGTGCTCTCGGGGTTGAAAACGACAACAGAAATCAACGATGTCAACAGAAGACACACAAGTACGTACAGAATCACACGGCTGCTCTCACTCTTCGGTGTGACGTCCCACCCGACGTAAAGCCTACCGTACCGATCGGTTTGGAGTTACAGAATGACCCCCCTGGTCTTGGAGACGCAATTAAACCTTGTAAGTACATTGCGATAGCTGAGAGTGCGAGAAATTCTCTCTGCGGTTCCCGTAACATAGGGGATCATGGCTAACGAGTCAAGTTTTGGTCTTTCCTCCGGTGATTGGTCGTCGGTCCTTGTTTGGGCCATGTTTATTTTTCTTTCCTCCCTCAGGATCGGTGGTAGTCATTCTTCTCCATTGTTTTCCTCAGGTGTTTCTTCTCTTTTTCCAAGGAATTATCGTCACAAATAGTGAGGGCTCGGTGAAACAGCCTCCTGATTACAGAGTTCTTCTGTAGTGGATGGTGGTGTGAAGAATGCTGTAGGTATCGCTCTGTGTGAGTCTTTTTCCTGTAAACCTCGTGGAGCAGTCTTAAGTCGTTCTCCTTTTTCACGTCCAAGAGTGGTAGGCATTTTTCTTTTTCTATCTCCATCGTTGACTTGATGGAGCCGTCTTGGTTGTTTAAGTGCTTCAGGAATTCATTCAGCTCCCATTCTCTCCGTGCTGCCAAATGACGAAAGTATCGTCCACATATCTCAGGAAGAGTTTAGGTGTAATCCTGTAGGTACTCAGCGCCTGTTCCTAGAACTTTTCCATGTAGAGGTTGGCGATGACTGGAGAGAGAGGAGATCCCATGGCCGCACCTTTCTTTTGTTCATAAAACTTCCCATTCCAAATGAAATAGGAGTTATTTAAACAAAAGTCCACCATCTTCGGGATGTCGTCCGAAAATCCTTCTGAGACGAGTGCTCGCACAGCCTGTACAGTTTTTTCCACTGGAATGTTTGTGAAAAGTGACTCCACGTCGAAACTCACTAGGAGATCAGTATCTGTGGTCTTCGTTGCCTTGCAGATCTCCACAAAATGCAATGAGTTTTTTACGAAGGTCGATATCATACCCGTGAAAGGTTTTAGAAGACTCGCGATGTGGCTTGCCAATTTGAGCGTAGCTGAGTCCACGGCACCAATACTCTAGGATACATCTACAAAAACAAAGATTGTCAATGTACTTGAGTATGTGTAAATAACAATTTCAAGCAACAGACACATTCGCATGGTTAGTGTCATCCGGGCGTGATGAAGTCCTTCTGCTAATTCATACTATCATGGCCTTAACAATCTTAATGAAAACACTAGGCTTAGTAGCCTAGGCTTGGATACATCATTTTGTATTATCAAGGACTGTTCATGTTTCTTAGTATTAATACAAAACTATTTTAAGCAACAGCCAGAATTCGCGTGGCTATTGTCATCTGAGCATGAAGGACTCCATATTCAAATTTATATTATCTTGGCCTTGGCAATGAAAATGATAACACTAGGTTTTTAGCGTAGCCAAGGTTAAATCAACTCATATTAACAAGGACTCTTCATGTATTTTAGCATGAGTACAAAACCATTTCAAGCAGTAGACAGCATTTGTGTGTGTAGTTTTAGTCTATTAACATTGCCTCGGTAATGTTAATGAAAACACTAAGACTAGTAGCCATTAATTGGTTACATCTACGTATATTAACAAAGACTGTTCATGTATTTGAGAATGAGTACAAAACCATTTCAAGCAACAGGCAGAATTGGTGTGGTTAGTGTCATCCGGGTGTGATAAAGTCTTTCTGCTTATTCATATTAGCATGGCCTTGGCAATGTTTATGAAATCACTAAGCCCAGTAGCCTAGGCTTGGATACATCTACTTGTATTAACAAATACTATCAATGTGTTTAAGTATGAGTAGAAAACAATTTCAAGTAACAGACAGATATCGTGTGGTTAGTGTCATCCGGGGTTGATGGACTCCTTCTTCCTATTAGAATGGCCTTGTTAATTGAAATGAAATTACTAGGCCTTGTAGCCTATGCTAGGTTACATTTATCCATATAAACAATAACATTTTCCGTATTTGAGAATAAGTACAAAACCATTTCAATAAATAGACAGAATTCGCGTGGTTAATTTCATCCGGGCGTGATGGACACCTTGTCCTAATTCATAATGACGTCCTTGGCAATGTAAATGAAAACACTGGGCCTAGTAGCCCTAGCTAGGATGCAACAAATTATATTAACAAAGACTTTTCATTTATTTGAATATGGCCTTGACGTTTTTGAGTATGGCCTGTGATAGTACATCTTTCTACAATAACATGGCCTTGGACTTGATTGCTTGTGATGAACACATACATACGATCTGTACTGCCAACTTATACTCTTTGATAAATAAATACAAGCTATTTTCTGTGGAATTGTGTAGCTTGCTGCATAATGAGAAAGCAGTTGGTCTACCTGTCAGTATTTTTTAAATCAAACGATTACAATCGACTTATTGCAATGAAAATGACATAATATCAGTTTCATGATCTATAAAAATCTCGTTGAAAATGAAAATTTGATTGAACATTTTAAATTGACCCAAAATTAGCAGTTTCGTCTCTTTTTTGTCGTTATTTCGTAATTCAAACATCATTTCATGATTTCATAATGAGTGATTTGGTGATTTGTCGCAATTCCATTATAGGATATTTTTCGAATCTGTGGGATATAATTTGGGCTTAATGACAAAAAAACAGTTTTTCGAGGTATGGAGATTGTCGTAAATTCCAAAAATACATAACGTATTGGTTAAAAATTATATCCTTTCAATTTGCTGTTTATAGAATATTTTTAATATTATAATCGAGTGTCTTTAATGCAATTATACAGTGTGTCCCATTGATCATGCGCTAATTTTGACCTCTTAATGATAGACACTTCTGTTAGTGCCAAATTGATCAAATTTGGCACCAGGTTGAAAAAAACCTACCTAATGTTTCTTCGAGTAGTAATTAATTTTCATAGATTTGACCTTTTGACCTCAGAATGGGGGTCAAACCCAAAATCCAAATTTTGCCTCATGGGCTTTCAATGTTTAAAAAATTCCGAATAGGTCAACATAGTCACAATTTTGTTAGCAAAACTTTTTGTTCCTATGGTTACAGAGGAATACGATGGAACTACGTTAATTTTCTAAAACCCAACTGTGACCCCTGATAGGGTACAATCTATGTCACAGGTGTACGAGAGACGACTCGGGGAAAATAAAGTGTTGGATAACAGGTTAAAAAGGGTGTCAAAGTCGATGGTAAGGTCCTCTGCAGCCTCTCTCCAAACTTTGCAAACTTTGCAACCAATACAAAGATATTACAAGATTCTAAAACTTGAGATCGAAGGTGGCGGATTAATTTTTAAATTTTGAAATTTATTTTTTAATTCCAACAAATTTAAAATTTTGAAATTTAACTGTTATATACGATGCACTAATGTGTATTGTTCAAAATGATGTTTACCGGAACTTTCTAGCTTTCTTAAGTTTGACAACAATGGGTATATTCTGGGACTTGTTTTCACAAATTCCGACTTTTTCATACCTCCGTGCCTCCGCAAAAACTCAACATTTTTCATAAAGAATTATTTTCAAACTAAGGGCCTTTAAATAAAAACACAAAATATTTCGTGCAAATCTAAGATGGTAAGGGCAATTGTTGTATTTTTGTCGGTGCTTTGGCATGGAATGACCCAGCAACAAAAAGCAACACAGCAAAGCAATTAAAATGTCCACCACAAATGAGTGGGATGAATTCAAAATAAACATATACTCACGGCAATTATTTTATTATTCGGCGACCTCTGTAATTATTAAAACTTGACCATAGAGACCTAAGAATAACAGACTACAAACTTATAGCTTGATACATTTCTTGAAGCTGCCAAGCGCGGCGCCATTGTCACGAATGAGGCATGGAGTCAGATGATCACATAAATGTATTACACGTATTTTCTATTGTATTTTATTGTTTTAATAGACTGATTAATATAAAAAGAGATTTAATTTATAACACTATAAAATCTTCTTTGTGTCTGCTTTAAGTGAGAATTCCAAGTGTTGTGTAAACAAACTTGCCCTCCATGACAACTGAATTCTTTTTTTTTCATGATTTAAATTACTTTTTACATAATTTATTTAATTTTTTAACATTTTCGCATTTTTTAATTTCGAATTTAGGAAAATTACAGCTGGTTAGGAAGAAACTAATGGTTTTATTTGTCAAATGACAATCTTAACGGCTACAAAACAAAATTATTAGCGATATTTTGGGTAATGAGCATAATTCAAGAGTACTTGAATTTGGCATTGCATGCATCAAATCAAAGAAATTGACATCACATTGAGAAAAAATAACAAAATCCGTCAAAATAATGTACATGTAGCTAATCGTCTTTATTGACCGTGACTTGCTTTACGGCAACGTGATGAATGCAAGAGAGAGTAATTAAATTAGCTTTAAACAATCTTCTGTTCTTCACACCTAGAATTCTATTCTTTCTAACGGTAGCGGAATACCCTTAGGGGCATCCAGGAATAAAATTGGTTATATTACCCGTTTTTAGTCAAGCAATCAATCCATTTCTATACCATAACCATCGGAAATCCCCGCAAACCGCCATTCGTAAACAAAGTGATTCGTAAAATATACCTCTCCGAGCATAGAAACGGGAGGATTTTCAGTCGAAGTAGGTGCACGCGTAATCGAAGTTAAGTTAGTTTTCTTTGGATACGTCCGGGAACCATGCCTTATATTCAAGGCGTTCAAACCTTTAAGAAGTGAGTAGTGTTCCAGAGACCCATACAGAAAGACCTTCCCAGAAAGACACCAGCTGGGATAATTATACCTCCCCTCATCTCCCATCCAGAACCCCCAGGATTTTAGTGCGAAAATGGTCGTTTTATGACATCACGGAGCCGACGGATGTTCATCACTACTACTCTTTGAATCAAATACTTCTTTTTCTTTTTCGTCCACCTTTGATAAGTCTCTCGATAGTTTTTACATTCTCATTTTCTTCGGCGTTAAATGCGTAGAGGAGGAAAGTAAAGGATCGGGTGTAAGTAATAGCCTCTTGAAAATGTCCTCGTTGGTGGCCACCCTGAAGTGTCTCCTAGTTAATCGCTCGCGGAATTTTCTAGTGTATTTATTTCTGGCCTCCATTGCCTCCTCTCAAAGCTCACCTAACGGAAGTATCGCATCTTGTGAAATCTCACTTCCATGCAGGAGGACATTATGCACCGTGGGAGGCATATAGTACCAGTACGGGCGGCGAGACACGTGCAGTGCATGCACACGAACGAGAAGCCGTTCGTTTTCGATACTTGCGGCTAACGTTTTGCCGTAGGAAACTACCTGAAGATGCACAAGAGGACGCACCGGACACGTCCGTTGAAGGAATGAATAAATGTTCTGAAATTCATTTTTTAGCAAAGTGTAATTAGCATTTATGAAATGCATATATTTTTATAACTATATCAAACCAGGGATGTGATCCAAAATGGCACTTTACATTCAATGCCGGACCTGGGAGGCTCAAAACTATCCGTTATGGTAAAGTGTCGGACTTGGGTGGCAACCAAACACGAGAGTACAAGCCTCGGCGTCGAAGGCGACCCAACCCTTCACCGCGGGTGTTTCATGGCACCAACTATCCAGTCACATATTATTAGTTTATGACTTTTTAACGTTTAACATAAATCTGAAAACAATGTTCACCCTGGTATTTCGATAATCATTCTAGTAAAAATGGTCTTTTAATCGCAGTTATACGAAGTATATTTACCATTTTACATGCTTCAGTAGTATAATGTACAGTTCTTTCAAAAAATCGTACCGCAGAAAATTTTTAAGTCCCGAGTTTAGGACGATGTGGCAACGGGACGGAACCACGCCACCCTGAGAGGGGGAGCAACAACCTCTCAAAAACGGAACGAGAGCCCTCCCTCCCCGTAGCTGGGGGAGTTTAACCACACACGGAAGGAAATTTTTGACATGCGAAAATGATTAGTTCCGGGGGGAGGAATTGGGTTTCTTTTCTTGTGATTTGTGAGTAAGAAGAAAAGGGAGATCTGCAAAGTTCAGACGCACCAAGACTCCTCGCACACGATAGATGTAAGCAGCCACGGAAAATAAAAGCATATCTTAGGTCTCAATCCTCGGAGTTCCTTTCGTTTCTTATGAGAATTTTAACTTATACTCGTATTTATTAACTTAATTTTTTAATTTTTGACGCATTTTCGTTATCTGGAAGTCCTTGTGATGTCGCAATCTATATTATATTTGAAATAGTGTAATATATTCTGGATCTAAACTAGATCACTCAATTTCGCTCTGAAATAACCGATAATGTCAGGCTCGAATTTGAGCTCACAACTGTCCTTGCAAAGTATTCTGGTAAAAAATGTCTTTGGGTGATATATTTCTGTGCAAACAATTGTATAATTTTAAAACAATGATCTTTGAATTTCAAATAATTTTAGAAAATAATTTCGTGATAATTCGAGGCTCAGGAAGAAGGACGTGAAGATTGAAAAATGCACCTTTCGCACTCATCTCATCCTTCTTGTGAATTCGATCGTTTTGTCATCCAATGCAGAACTTCAAATACGTGTATATTATTTGTTTACTAATGGCATATTATACCGTACATGAATGACTTGAGCTGGCTGATCTTAGATTAGTGGTTGTATCAGGTTCAATTCGTCACCATCTTGCTTCACTGCCATTAGTGCGTTTTCAATTCGCCATAGGTCAGATTTTTCTCATGCGAGATCTATAGAAAAAAAATTTTTAAAAGCACTTTCTACAATGCGGTTTGTGGCTTTTTCTAACATAATTATCTGAACAGCAAATATTTTATGACTAAGTAAATAAAATTGAACCAATGTCCTGTAAAAATGCAGAATTAATTATGACATTTTGAAAGTAATAGGAATTTCGATACCGCAAGGACTCCCAGGCAATGAAAATCTAAATGCTATATATTTAGGATCAACCTATTGCAAGCTTATAACGTTAACTAATACGAGTGAAAATCTAGTAAAAAAAGAAACGAGCAATGGGGATGTAAACCGAAGAAGTGGGCATTGAGTTTCCTCACTTTCTAGCAGCTGTGAACGAGAGATGATCTGTTCCCATCTATTCCCATGCTTCCACATATCCACGTAATGTGCAGAAACAACTCTATGGACCACACTTCAGTTTCTTCACTCCCAGTCGAAAAAGAAGCCGCTGTCCCCTTCCATTGTCACTTTTTGGCAGTTTAGGGCCTTTCCTCAAGCCACGGTGAATGAAGGGGCTTCCTTTGGTTCGGAATGTTTATTTCTCTCTCAGGAAAGATTGCAAGGACCAAAGGGGTGGTGACACTATGCAAAGATACTTGCTAATGGAGTTAACTCCCTAACTGAGGAGATTGAAAGAGGCATTTGAGAGACTACAAAAGTGAAATTATTGGCATCAGGTTACTTCTATGGAAACGATGAAAGTTAATCCTATTTCCACAGCGAAATAAAAATGGAGTACTGGCTTAAGTTCATGATTAAGTGGATCGGAAGTTTTTTTCCTAGGCATTCCAATATTGGAATTAAATAGCATCAAGCTACTTATATACTAAGATATTTCAGTTAATACGGCTTCCCTTGCCTCTCGAGAAAGAAATGGAAAATCAAAGAAGCGCAGTCGTATAGTACCAAGCATAACGAAAGAACTTGATATGGTATTTGATACTCTATAATGCTCACTGTTTTAAAATTAAAACATTAATTAGTAACAGTTTGCGTATAAGTACATCTTCCCTGAAATTTTCTTTCCCAGAATTATTTGCGATGATAGGTGTGCGCTAAAATTTGAGCCTTACATTATGGGTTACTACAGAGCTGAGTTACGAATGGGTTACGAATTTGAGTGATCCAGTTTTAAATCCCTCATCCAAGCTATTGTTCTTTTATTATTAATATCACACATTGTTTTAGCAAACTTAGTATTGGAATTCCACCTTCACCAGATTTATCTACGCAACTAAATAGATCAAAGAAAAAGTTGTAAGCGCACTTCTGAAAGATGCTTTTCCTGTCTTACTTTCGGAAAGAATTTGCAGCCATAAGCAGAAATTAAACGAAAGTCTGAAACGAAGTAAATAACTGAAAAAACTTCGCGGTAGTTCAAATATAAAAGGGATTGCACTGCCACAAAAATACAGGATAGCAAAATTAAGTCCAAATTGCGATAATTCTTAACATTTATGAATACACTTGCAAATTTAAATAATAGTTAAAACGAGTCCATATCATTTCCAATATGCCATCATTAATTATTGTCATTTTACTCTATTTTGGTTCAGTTTTTTTTCTTGCAATCATTTTCTGTTTCTTGAATTATGTTTGAAGAAAATCCACAATGCACATCGTAGGGGTTTCTCTTACGAATGTTTTTCTTTCAACTAATCGCGCATGGTGCGTGATAAATTCCGGCTGAAGGGGAATTGGGAAATTTATTAAAGGTGGTGAAGCAAAAGGGAGACAAACCTTATACGATACGGGGCCTTATACGATCGCCGTAGGTAAGAGGCGTTTGAAATAATTAGGAGCTCGGAGACAAAACCGGATATATCAGCCTGCTTAAAAATCTTCATATTATTTAATTACATGATATCTTTTGTTCACGGATTATACTCGTTCTTAATCAAAGTTTAAAGTTGAATAATAAAACGGTCACTGTCACAAAAACGATAGTATCAATACGAAACCTGAATTATTTCCATTCGCACGTCCCTTTGATTTTCTGAGCCCCGCATTTTCACGAAAATATTCGCTGTAAGAAGGTGAAGTTTCAACTCCCTCTCAAAATCGAAACCGTGAGCCATGTCATTCAATACGTTTCAGGGTCCTTTACATGGACGAATCAGACAAACGAAAATAATTAATCCGCGCTATTAAAAGCATAGAGTTAAGGCTTAATTTCACACCATTTCACTAAATCTAGGTGCTGAAAAAAATGGAGCAATAAATGGCATAAAATAAGTGTCGTAAGCACAAACATTTTGACATTTTAGGTGGGAAAATATTTACAGATCTCATTTCTCTACACTGACTATTTAAGGCTTTTTACACTTCTCTTTCAATATATTTGCTCCTGTGAAGCAATAATAACTTTTATGCCGTCAAAATGCTTTCCACTGCATTTCAAGTTTTTTTATTTTATAAATATATCTAAAGCGTCATAGATGTGGCTTATATCACATAAATAATATTGAAACAAGCAACATATAACATAGCATAAGAAATAATGTCGAACAAAGCAGAAATACCAAGAAAGTCGTGATGTTTTCAAGTGGAAATATTTTAATAATAAAATTTAAATAATCTAAATGAAATAATTCATAAATTCTCTTCGACTATATTCGATCTCGCACAGAAAATTGACACCCGATTTTGAACGTACAGTGTCATATTACTATTAACCAACTGCTGACCAGGACAATTTCCTGGTCTTAATTCCCTCTCAGATTGGCCACCTTTCACTTACATTCAAGCACATGCGCTCGTTTTAATGTTGACAACCGTACAACCGAATGTCGTACATCTCTTGTTTTTTTATTTATATTGCCTTTTACAAATGGTTGCCGTAAGTCGAGGCCTACGTAACTCGGGGACTGGCAGTGATTATATTCCATATGGTCCTTTCCTCTTCTGTCAACTGCGTTATTATCTTGTTCATTTCTTACCTTCATAAAAGGTGTAAGTCCTGAAATACAGGTCAGGGAGAAAGAGAATGGGTCCGGGACAATTTAGAGGAATTTGAGATGTGTAGAGTAGGTGATATTTCACTTTGTTTTTTAGGAAGGGAATTTTGCAAAGCTCCTGATCATCTCCAGGGAAACCAATAAATAAACAATTCGAATAATTCATGATCATTCTAGAGTGAAATGACATTATATAATACAATTTATTCAGAGAGCAAATCAAATAAAATAAATAACTACACCTTTCCCTTTTTTTTAAATAATTAGAGCTTGTGATTTTCCAACAATATTTTTATATCGACAATGATGCAATAATTAATATTGCTACAATTGAAAAACAGGCCCCGATGAAAATGTATAGTACAATAAAAAAATGAAATACGGAACACACTTCACAAGATTTTACATGCATTGAAATGGACACCCATTTTTTGTATTGATTCAGCGACATTACTTAATTTGCAAAAAAATCAGCAGTCAATTACACATCACAGATGGCATAACCAATTTTCATGTCTGTACAAATTACACAAGGGATACCCTGTGTGTTAAATCAGGCTCAGCCCCATTTATTATACAGAATTACATTTTGTTACAATGGTACTCAGTAAATATATATGTAGAATGTGATTGAATAAGGGTAAATGTACTTATATGTTATATTGGCATGGCTCACACAGTTTGAGTTGAATTAACACTGAATACAAATTGTACACGACCAGTGTAAACAATATATACAGCCTGCTTTAAAACCTAAAACACATTTTTAAAAACCTGGATAAAAATTGTGAACAACAATTGTTGTATTTTAAGGTTGATATATTAATGGCCGACGCTCTCAATTTGACTTATCCCAATTCATGACTTATATCGCGTTCCTCTAAAACGATCTCCTCCTCATTGCTCTTCTCGTTTCTTTTCATCAATCTCTTCTTCTTCTCCATATTCGTCACTCTCCTCTTGCCATTCATCTTCATCAATCTCCTCTTCATCAGTTACCAGACAGAATGTTATCTCCGATTACACCTCTGTTGTCTGGCTTGTACAATTTCTTACCATCCACCATCCATCCTTACCATCCGGCCAAAATCTCCTCCAAAGCCTCATTAAATTGCTCTATCTCTCTTTCTCTCCTCAATTGATCCTCAATCCTCCTTCTTTTCTCTTTTCGTGCCATTTCTGAAAACATTCTCTCCGTCAAAGTCATTCGATCCTTTTCTCTATTCTTCCCTTCTATTGGTTCATTTTGAAAAATCTCTATCCTCTTTTTTGCAAGCCGTATCATTTTTTCAATCTCTTCCTCATCCTTACGGAGTGTTATCTCCTATTGGCCCTCCTTTATCTTGGAACATCTCCAAATCCTCCTCAAAAAAACACATATGACCTAGAATTTTCTTGCTCGAAGAATTTTTCATTTAGTTTGTCTGATCCTGCACCTTGACCAAGAAGAGCACAGACCACATCGTTCAATTTACTCCAACGAGGAAATCCATTCCTGATTTATTCACCTGTATGAGAGACCCAACTCGTTCTATGAAACACTGTCTCACCAATATCATCTGGTTCAAACAGGAGTGCGAGGAAATCATCTCGCGAAAGAGACTTAATCAATATACTGTACACAAAGCCCACGATCAGTGGTGGGAAATAGAAAACAACAGCATGTAAAATATTAGGTGTCAACGACCAGTACACATTGTTCCCCTTCAAGCACTTGACAAGTTCCTCAATTTGGAAATGGCTTTTGCAGAACTCGACCTGTTTGTAGAAAGCCGCAATAAAGAACTTAAATCTGTCCTGGTGGATCTTTCTTCCCCTATAATCTACGCTAACTATTAGCCCACTCTCATCCACTTCCATTTGGTCAGCCAGCCCATACGTGTCACGAGATATCACTTCCTTATATATTTTATTAACCTGATCTTTCAGATCTTCATTTAATTCATGGGATGACTTATAGTCCAACCAAATTTCTAAATCAGAAAAGTATTCCACATTATAAATCTCTTTCATGAAAGACTCATTGGTAATGTTGTGTTCGATGGGTAAAACGTGAGAGAATAATCCATAAGGATATTTTCTGAGGATATAACACTCTCCCTCATCGTCTTTAGACTTCAACAAGTGAAATAACTCATCTGTAGACATAAACCCACAATTCAACCGTCTCGCCAGTAACTTATGGAAACTCCAACCTAAGAACATTCTGGGAGGTTTCAAATTATCTCTCAAGTTGAAACTATCAAAGAGCCACTGTTTCTTACCATCAAAATCCATCATTTCTCCAGCTAATTCCCAGATGAACTCAATCACTTCAGGGTCCTCATTGCATGCGGAGTGGAACAAAGCATTAAACCCATTATCACTCTCCCATAGAAGATATTTTCGTAGGTGAGTTACATCCGATTCCAAACCCTGCTTGATAAAGTTCCAAACCTGCTCTCACACTGAACGTCCACATTCACCAGTAGCATAAATCCATATGCTTGAAACCATTCCCTCTTCCTTAAGCGTAATGTTCAGCTGTGTTTCATCGTAAAGGCTTTCCACCACAAAAGGAAGTAAGTCTAGGCATAGGATGAATATTCTAAATAAGGGATGACTTGATCTTCCATCACATTTTAAGGTCATCCATCCCCTCAAAATATCACCAAATATGTCATTATATTCCAACAAGATATTCAAAACTTCCTTAGTACGCATTAAAAGACAACCACTACCCACGTCATAATCCCACGGCGTGGGAAGTAACCATTCTGCCTCATTGGTCAGTAAATACTGTTTAAATTCATCACACATTCCGTACTTCTTCACCAAATCCAAAATTATTTTCACTAATGTGGCATAATTAGTGGAGTAGATCAATTTAGAGAAGCAGAACCTAAATAAGTTTATCGGCTTCTTTTCATTATATTCAGGAATGTGACTTAGAAGTAATGTGTAGTCTAGCGATGCACTGCAATCATTTCTGTCAAATGCCAGAACTTGTTAGCACTTGTGCTACCTTTTCTCCAAATGAGTCCGCAAAATACTGAAGACTATAGACACTGCATTGATGAATGATGTGTCCTATCGAATTTTTTAGGTCTGAAGTATCATCTAACACTGAATAATTCAAGGTATCCTTCTTGAACATAAAAAAATCTCCTGCTTTTTTAGACTCTTTTGAGAACAGATATAAAATATCTTCGATGAACTTCCTCACCGTTGCATACTTGTCATCAATGAAAAGTTTCTTTATCCACAGCTTTGTAACCTTCTTCTTTCCTGCCTTTCTCAGCATCCTCCTGGCAAAGAAGAACTCAGCAAAGGTCCTGTGGATGAACTGGTATTCTTCTCCCCTTTGACTCACCAAGCCAATGTTACAGGCGTCTCTCATTTCATCATAGGTTATTTCACATGAATGTTTTTCCTCCAATAAGTTTGCCGATAACTTTTCGAGGGTCTTGGTTATTGAATCTTGAAATCTCCTGATCAATTCTTTTGACTGGACGTTCCCGGAACTATGAGCCTTCTCCTGGTTGTAAATGTTTATCTTCAGGTCTAAAAATCTCTGATAAATATGACCAATGTTCATTATTTTATTCATCTTAAAGGAATCTTCAAAAATAAGAGCGCCAAGCATGTGCAGGTGGAGTGGAGTCTCCGTGAATCTGTCGAGGCCTTTGTCTAATGACTTCCAGATCGAAAGAATTCTTTCAGCTACTGGTTTGAAATTGAGTTTATTTTCATTCTTTTTCCTTGATTTATCTTTCTTTAACAATTCATTCATGTCAGATATTAATATCTTGATGCCATCATCATGCTCTTCTTTGAACAAAATTTCTATACTTTCAATGGAACACTCCATTTTCTCCTTCCACAAAGGATTTGACAATCTACTAAAGAGCTGTACCCAATACCTATTCAGGAAGGATGTTTGGTTTTCCTTCCCGAATGGCTCCAGATGGTGGGATATGACATCCAATTTCTCCTCAAGGTGAAATTTCTCCTGAGGACGAGTGGAGACAGCCAGCTTGATGTTTATTTTATTAAGAGACTCAATGAATGAGGTAGCAATTGGTTTGTGAAGAGGGCAGATCGCGTCAAATCCATCGAAAATGACAATGATTTTATGTTTTTTCTCACATAATTTGTCAAAAATCTTTCTCTCCAGTGGCACATTCTTCCCACTTCCAACCATCGAGAACAAAGAATCATAGAGGTCTTTTTCTGAATATGGTTTATTTTTTTCCATTCTCTCCAAAACTCTTTTTACTGATGGTTGATTTACGTCCACAATTGAAAACCATTTTTCCGGATGATTATTTTTGATATTCTCATGCAGGGAGTAAAAAAAGTAAGTTTTCCCAGTTCCTGGTTCATCAGCTAGCAAGAACGGATCTGAGCTTTCGAAGTATGATGCTTCAAGTTGTCTTTGGACTGTACGAGATATAAAAAAGTCTGTCTTATCCAAATAAGTTTCAATTTCAATATTCGCAGATTTAATGTGAGCAAAGAGATCTTTTCTCAGTTTCAAGTGATGCAATGTTTTCACCTGACCTCTAGGCCAACAACGGAGATGATCAAATACCTGCTTGAAAGCCGAATCTTCGATAACATCAAGCGATGGAGGCAATATATAGCAGCGTGCCGGATGATTACTAGTGCTATCATCCCATTGCATAATGTCGCTGTCACTTATTCCGCGTTTGCATAGATCATTTATAGCAGCATTACTCACAAAAAACACATCCAAGTCAAATGTCTTGAGCATATCCTTATCGAGGTTTACGACATTTTGGATAATTTTTCTGACAATGGGCACTTCGAGATGTTTCAAGACAGTGTTTTCACTCCGAAAATCCGTAAAAGAATTTGTTTTACCCACCTCGATGTCCTTCTTTCCTAGGAGCCAATTAGTGTCCTCAGAAACCAAGCACTCCCTCATAAATTTATTAAAATGATCCTCCCCTTCTACACGAGAGATTAAAGTCTTTAGGTCGAACTTCCTACCACAAAATTTAACCTCCCTCTCTTGGATCATTTTCTTAGTGTGCTGAGAGAGATCATCCCAGGAGTAGTTGTTACACTCTATACTTTCTAGAACTCTCCACTTTGTACTGACCAATAGGTAAACGCAATCTGTATAGTCGCTGAAGTAAAAACCAGGGCATGTATAAATACATTCTGTTTTTGCGCAGAATTCTGGTTTTTCATCGATGTCCCAGGTCATTACAAGCGTCTTTATCTCTCCTGTCTTCAGAAATTCTTTGATACCATTTCGGGAATTTGGGTCTTCTTTATAGTTCATTAAGATTTGTTCATATGAGGACCAGTCAAAAAAGTATGGATCACCCTTGCCTCCCTTTTTGAGGAACAATTTCAAGTGGCTTTGTGCCAGCTTCACGTTGGACGCTTTTATTACTTTAAGGCAATTGTGATTTCCAATGACTGGGTCTCTTTTGATGCCTTCTGTTACCTGAATTCTCTCCCCCGGAGAGAAAATTTGATGGTAGTTAATCAGATTTTTACGAAAAATACTGCCACTTGTAAGACTACTATCAATATATTTCCTTAAATCCGGCTCTACATTCTTTTCATAATAGGAAAACAATGCCTTCTCCTGGTCGTTTAAACGGCTATAGAAATCTGGTTCTTTATCTTTGTAAAATGCCTTCATTTCAGGTACACGAACTATCAATTCTTGTCCATAGACACGCGAGTCGTAGTTTTTCCAAATTTTAGAGATTATTTCCTGACCCCCAGGACGCACTTGGAGGTTTTTCATCACCCCTTTATATTCCGTTTCTCTTTCCATATCACCATTTTTATACGGAAGGCCATTATTTTTGTAAACCACATGCATAGCTAAATGACACATCTCATGAGCTAAATTGCTAGATATCTCCGGTATGCCATGATCCTTATCACTCTTTGCTGCAGCATATATCTTTATTAGTTTTAAGTCTGTTAATCCTCTTTCTCCATCTGAACCTCCCGGTCGTATCTTTTCAATGTTCCTGCTCTCCAAATCAAATGCTATTTGCAATTCTTCAACGTCTTGCAGCACCTCCATCAAAGTTTTTGTTGTATCTATTTCATTTAAGTAGTCGAAATACTGTGAAACAGTTTCCAACTCAGTACCATCCCCATTTAGAATAGCAGATTTGAACAAGAGCTTCATCAAATGGCAGCCCTTAACAGGAATGAGGAGTTTCGACAAGGCTCGCTCACACATCCCCTCATATTCTTCTTCTTTTCTCTTTTCCTCCTCAGTGGCATAATACATACCCAGGCTCCTTAAACTGGCCCAGGTATCAAACGCCTTGTTCTCCATTGCAGTGTGCAAAATGGAATATCCCTGGCTGTTTACGAAATACATTCTTTGCTTTTGGTCCATTTCTAAAAAAGACAGGACAGATTTCACAGCTTCTGTGTCTCCCCTCTTTATCAATTCATGCACGGAATCCCTCTTTTTGAAGAAATCACTCAGACCCTTATCCTTAGAGATAAGTTTTTGCAAATTGTTGGATTTCTCTTTATCGACTGGGAATTTGGAATCGCTCTTTAACAATTCTAGGAGTATCATGGGGTCAGTGGAAAGGTCCATTGCTGCCATTTTCGATCGCGAGAAGTAGTTTACTTCTGCACCAGATAACAAGAGCAGAGAAACCATATCCACTTTACCGTGCTGCACGGCCTTCATGAGAGGTGTGTTTCCTTCTGAATCACATACACTGTGTACAAGATGACGTTTAGAGTCGGGTAATGCATTGGCAAGTTCATACGGGGGACCCTGAATGCCAAGGAGAAGCGCTAACATCTCAACATCAGCATTCTCGATGGCGACGTTGATCAGGTTCTCCTTATCACCACTCTTCATGTTTAAGTCTATGTCTGCATTTTCATTCAAAATCTTCCTCACCTCATTCTTGTCATTCTTTATTATTTCTTCTCTAAGTACCTTGTGCATATCCTTAGAAGCCATGTTTATCCGTTGAGTATCCAGGCCTTCCGATCTAAGAGTCGAATTGCACAGTTTTCTCCTGAAGGGAACAAAGAAACGAAAACATGAGAGATGAACCCGATAACATTTCATAAATGGAGGAAGTACAAGAATTCATCATTTATGTGGAAGTTAAGGCGTTGGTCAGCATTATGATTAAATATTGAAAATAATACCGTTAATTGCTCATCGGAGAATATGTAGGAACACAGACATAGGGTAGGTCAATGAATATTCAACACGAACAATTTACTAGAGACGTATGCAGAAATATGCCCGCGTCTTCACGTTGAAGATGGTTGTCCACCATTTTTGCCTTCTTTATATAATAGGGCATTCTTTTAACAAATATCCTCCTGCACATGCATTAACATGGTCCCCAACCAACGAAGACATGTTACTCAGTTCTTATGTTGTCTCCCTATTTACCAATCTCGTAAGATCCAAGACACGGCGGAAATCATCAATATCTTGTCTCATTGTCAGTTGGAGAACCAGATGTTTTCCCGTTATTTGTAGAGTACAACCTCTGCAATTCATATTTCCTGTGGATCGGAAACTACCAAGAGAAAGCAGAGGGGATGGCCATGTGCTCACTATTATCCCCAGAAACTGCAAACCTCTACTGGGTAATGTCTAGAATAAGGTTTTTTGGTCGCTGGACTGCCTACAGATGAGTAGATGGTTTTTATTCATAACGTACTGGCCGAGCCGAACCTCATAAAAAAAAATCAAAGGAATGGATGATGAACGAGTAATGACGGGGTCACCAGTAGTAACCGATTTCGTTAAAGTACAAAAGGAAGATAAGTGGGCCTATGATACTCCCCTGTGGGATACCTGTTGGGTGATTTCATAACTCGACAACGCACCAATTTGGAGTTACAGGGCGCATTAGAAGAGCACATACCTCCCTCACGATCACTTATCTATGGTTTGCACATTACCGGCACTTTACAACGTCTTACCGTGAAATTAAACGCTTAGAGCGATCACGTTACTGGAAAGTGCGCTACAGAACGCCAAAAACAAATCTCTTCATAAGACCAGCTAGGCAGTCGGTCTTTCATAAAGCCTAGTAGAAGTATATGCATATAAGAGCCAGTGGCCTAATATATCGTTTTTCAGCAACAGAAGTTGGATGTAATATGAACTCAGGAAGGCTGCCATTCAAGAATAGATTTTAATGGAAAATTTTATTCTTCTTCTTATCTTCTCTATGTTAGAGTAGTAACAACGATAATAATCGTATCAACGCCTGTTTGTGGGAAATAAAAATAACTTCATACTCCGTGATGAAATTTGCTAGCACTAAGGCATGTCTCCCATCCCTTATTCCTTCTAAGCGAAGACGAACACTACATAAATCTTGGTTATAATCTTACAAATTTATCTATATGGTCAACAACCAACGAAGGCATGTTAGTTAGTCCTGATGTTGTCTCACAGTTTAAATGATCGCTAATTTACATTAGAAAACTGTTAACAAATTTGAGCTACGACCCATAGTATAAAAGATAGGGCACAAAAACCGAAAGTGTACATTTTTTGATATTATAAAAATAGGCATTTTAAACTATTTGTGGAGGTTGCGGTATAAACTTTCCGGCGTTCGTGATTTATCCTCATGAAAAATGTTTTGGGAAAGGTCTATGATGAATTACAAGGCCATAAATCAGAGAGAAGTGGTGATTTCGACGTATTTTTTATAAATATATCGAGTTGTACGTAGTAGTTGCATAGGCTCTAGGAGCTATTATTAAAAATCAAAGTGTGTCGCCTGCTGTTTTGTGTTCGCTAACAATTGGTAACTCCCCGGACGGCAAACGACGCGTCGCCACGGGGACATCGAAATGTATTGGCATTACAAATATCGGCCAAAGTTACAACGATATACATCGAAAAACACCAAGTATAGATTATTTACAACTTGCTTACATCGTTCAACATCATACTCAGCAACATTAATGAACTGTATATAGTCTACTTTTATTTTTTAATCTTTGGTAAATTTATTTATATTAAAAAATATTGTGGCTTTTGATAACTGAATTCCGCGAAACAATTTTTTTTCTAAATTGTTTCCGCCCTAAACTATATGCATGCCAATTTTCAGCAAGTTATGTATCTTGTCCGGGTTAACAGCTTCATTGACTAGACTATATTTCATAATCGGCAAGGATAAGAGGCTGAACATTTCGCGGATATATTAAAATTAGCTAATCAACCAATATTGTGGTCCCAAAACGGCAGATACATCCCCGCAGGATTTAATGCACAGAATCATGTAATACGGAATAAGATATCTATATCATAAGATAAAAGGCTATGGAGTTTATTTATATATATATACATACATGTGTGCTTATACTGTTGTAAATAATAATATTTTATTGAAAATATCATCCTGCGAAAAAAATATTTCGGTACGTGACTTTAAGCGAAAAGCCACGCTCCGAAATTATTTTTTCCTAATTAATCTCAATTGAATCTGGACGAATTTGTCACCAAAATTCGACACATTGTGATTATCGAATACTTTCATGAAAGCAGGATGGCATTGGGCGTTTGAAATGTGAAAAATGTTTAAAGAACTCAACTGAATACCCATTCACAATTGTTAGGCATAATACTGGCTGATGACCGGAGAAAAACTTATAAGGATTCTATCATTTTATGACATTCTATGAATCAATTAGTAGTATTCACATGAAATTCCTTTTTTCACAGATTATGAATATTTTACAGTATATTTGTCCGTGTGAACACAGATGAACTTCCTCAATTAAACCATGTGTGTAAAAGGAATTGGGTGATATGATGCAAAGGCTCATAGTTTTTGTGAAAGTATTGTGAATTAAGATCCTGCTCATGCCACTACTCAGCTGCGATGGGCTCAGTGAAATGCTGAGTCAGAACGTAGAGAAATGGTAATATAGGGTGAAAAACAATTGAGGAAGAAAAGATGTTTTCGTCTAATGTCGCTCTCACTAAATTACTCATAAATGAGTGCATCAAGAGGAAAAATACATTTAGAAGTCCTCAGTTAAAGAAGAAAATGCATTGGGGAAATAGAGAAAGTATTCCAAGCAAGGGATCACAGTAAGGCCCCGTTTCCACTACTGACATTTCAACGACGGTAACTCTCTACCCGCGCAATGCTAGTAATGGAAACGCTCGAAAACGCCTACCATGGTAGATAGTCCTACTAGCATTGAGCTACCCTCGTAAGATCAGTCGTGTCAATTTTGTAACGGGAACTCAAGTTAGTCAAAATGCTTGTAAGAATCATGGAAAAACAGTTGAATCACGAAAAGCGTTGAGGGATCTCGTTTTCACCGTCTGCACACAATATTAAAAGGAATAAATATAGGACCGATATGGTTTACAGTGATTAGACGTTGCATGCGTAGTTAAAGAGATGATAGATTTTATTATGGGTAGGTTACACTATTCAAGTATATCACTAATAGTATGAAATGAATTGTTTTTCTTTTACATGTTATTATTATTTCTAATTTCGCTTGTCAACCAATGTTTCAACTTATGAAGTCAATACCTTGAAAATGACAAGCGTTGGGGAATCACCATTAGGTATCCATATATATTTCACTGTCTGCATTCAACATTGACAACCTATATATATTTAAATACGACCTATCGTTAATGGTGATAACCATTGTCGATGCGGATGTCTATAGACATCGCCGTCATTTTTCAAACGGATGATATTTTAATATTTGGGACGTGGACCCTTTAATCAAGTATCTATACATGATCGATAATAAAATGAAATTATGGAAATGTTTTGTAGTCCAGAATAGAATTAATTATTTCACATGCCAAACTATTTAGGTTTCAATTTATGAATTCATTATCATGGCCTTTATTTTTTATTTATATATTATTATTTATAATTTTTATTTCGCTTGTCGACGGAGATTTCAAATTATCTACTCAATGCCAAGCCCTTGAAAATGACTTCACAAGTCGAAACCTTAGTCGGCAAGTGAAATGAAAGGTTTTGTGGAATAATCAAAGGTTACTTCATTTCGTATAGACCATGGGGTATACCACAGTCGAAAAACAATCTATATATTTCGCTAATGATTTTCTTCCCGATTATGGCAGACGAATTCTCAATTCGCTAAAATTTAATATGGGCTGAAAATCTGATGAAGAAGCAGCGTACAGAAAAGCAATTGTTCAAGAGATGAATTCATATTCTTATAAATCCTTATATTAATTAGATTGTACTATGATTATTTAAGTATACCAATATATCTTAAGGTTGATACTTTACAATTTCGTGCAGAGAACGAGATTAAGTGTTGAAAAACACAATTTCGATGATAATAATAATGAATTTTTTTATTCATATGACAACACCCCCGAAAACAGCTTCTCATTGGGCATTTACATCGGGTGCATTAACGATAAATAACGGACAATCACAACCACTCAACCCCTGGATGGGAAAAACCCTACCCAGGCGGGACTCGAACCCGTGACCTTCGGGTTGAGAGGCGAGGTCTTTACCCCGCCGCCACCGAGGCCGGGTATGAATACATATGTTTCTTTTTTAGGCGAGAAGTCGTTCGTTTTTAAATCTCGTTCGTCAATTGTCCTTTAAACTGGTATAGCTACGTCAAAAAACGATGCTTTACTAGGGTTAGAAGTAGCTAATTGGAACGCAGGTAGGTTATGCCGGCTGAAATAACCGTAGTAGAATGTAAGTAATGGAAACGGAGTCTAAGGTGACAGAAGATATTTTAGATTCAAAAATGAGGAATCCAAAGAAAACCGTCGAGTGTCTCACAGCGAGAACATTCCTCCTTTCTCTGCCTGCTTCAATCGCTAGTAAATGTATCGCGTTATACATGAAGTCATAGTCATCTGAGGCAAAATTTGCCAACGTCTCTATGCCCGGCCATTTTCAATGAAATCTAGCGCCCGAGTTTGTTTATGTCAACAACGTAGCTTACGTCACACCCTGAGTGAATAAGTGCTTGAGTCCGCCACTATTACAAACATAGGCGCTGATGTCACTTACCTCTTCTTCCGGGCTTTTTACACCCTCCTGGTGCGAGTCACCCGATTCATGTCTGCAACCCACCGAAGCGCCAAATGGAAGTCTTCTTCCTAAAATGAAAAGTAAGCATTTCTACAGTGATTCGACGATTCGAACTTCTGCATTTATATTTTCGCGATGACATACTACTGCTTGTAAAACAGTCTATCCACCTTGAATACGAATTAAGTCTGTTCTTTTCACGTAGCTATGCACTCTTACATCAGAAAAGTACATATATGCGTTCTTTTCGTTTCGAATAGAATGAATAATGAGAGCACACTACCATAGACCTCCTTATCCACATTAATCATTATTAATGAAGCTCTTATCAAGAAATATAAATCATGTTAAACTGAAAGTATGAGATGCGGAGACTCCAAAACATCCACCTTTCATTTTAAAGTGGCAACTACTTATGAATTCACAAAGACACTCCAATTGAGTTTTACCCAGGGAGTGATACTAGTGTGATATGTTTAACCCTGAAAATATACGTGGAAATCATCGATATCTTCCCTTTTTCAAAAGCGGTATGTTTTACATTAAGTATGTCGTTGAAACTTTTTCGAGGCAAAGTATATTTTATATAAACATTTTGGCATGTTTGGCATTTATTCGAACTTTGGATGCCTCCAAATTTAAAAATACCTTGTAAAGTTGACGTGTGTTGTCAAGCTGATGAATGTAAGTGAAACGTTGTGCAACTGACGGCTATTAAATACTATGAATGTTAATATTACGTAATGGCATGCTTTCGTTTATTAAATTATCCTATCTTGTATCTAGCTTACTAAATTATATCTATCTCGCATGATCAACTACCCTACGCCTCTACACGCATATTCCCGCACCCCAAACGTGTAGACCTAAGTCAATTAAGTTTTAATAAGCGGGCCACTTCCGTGAGTTAATGTTACTTCAAAAATTAATTTTTAAATGACAATTTGGTGATAGTTACAGGAAAGACCATCAAATCATGATAACTGATATTCTGTAGTAATCAATTGAAACCTATATTGCCATATAGTATAAATATAAATGCATCATTACCAAGAGTAAAAAAGGTTTTTTTCCAATTCTCATACCTTTGATCACATTTAAATCAAGAAATAAGTAACTTGCGGAAATGTTGCAGGTATAAAATCGCTGAATGGACCAATAATGACATAGAAATAATATTATTTATAACGGAAATTAATTGAGCAAACTCTTAGTTAAGAGTTTACTGGTTGAACTAAAGTCTTTTTGATATTTTTGCAAGCTTACAATATTTGCCAAAGTTTCGGGCAAAAGATGAACCACGGTTCATTCCGGATAAAAGTTTCTTAAAAAAACTTCTGTAATTAATAATGGAGCTTGGTGGTTTCTCCATGTTTTTCGGGCAAAGCTGCGTCGGTGTATCTTTACGATGACGTTTCGTAGCCAATGCAGGCCACATCTTCAGATCAAGTCCGAATGCCAAAGGGTGAAAGTTGGCCTGTATATATACCGTCCTCAAGGGGGCCTTCCGTTAGCGCAGCCAATCAGCGTTGAGCACCCTTCTTTTGGCGCGTTCCTTCTCAGGAGTCTCTTCCAGGTGTTGTGGAGTCTATGCCCGTCATCCCGATTGAAATTAGCCTCCACCTTCTCTATTTCAATAGCCTCCCTGATGAGTCGAGGAAAATAAAACTTTTCCTTGGCTAAGACTCGTGCGTCATTGATGTTAAGTTGATGTCCCGGGTTCGAGAAGGCATGCTCTGCAACTGCTGACTGCACGCAGTGCTTGTTTTTGAGAGCCCTGCGGTGCTCGCTCAAACGAACGGAGATCGCCCTCTTCGTTTGGCCCACATACTTCTGGCCGCAGCTGCAGGGAATCTCATATACTCCTTCGTATTGCAGGTCAGGGATTTTGTCCTTAGATTTTGGAAGAAGGTCACCTATTTTCTGCACTGCGCGATATCTTGGTGTGATGTCGTGTTTCTTTAGAATCCTCCCAATCCTTTCCGTCGTTCCCGCGATGAAGGGTAAGGTGGCAAAGCCCCTTGGCTTTGGAGTCTCCTTGGTTTCCTTTTTCTCTTGCATTTCCCTCTTTATGGTCCTGAAAAGGGCCTTGGAGTAGCCATTCTTCATGAGGGCCGATGCAACATGTTCCTCTTCCTTACGCCTTGATTTTTCATCCGATATGACTCCGGCTCGATGAAGAAGAGTTTTAACCAGGGATCTTTTAATTTGAGGGTGGTGATGGGATGATGAGTGCAAATATCTGTCTGTGTGAGTATCCTTTCAATAGACAGAGTGACCTAGAGATCCGTCCTCGTTTCTTGATACTTCTACATCCAGGAAGGGTAGGCGTCCATCTTGCTCCATCTCCATCGTAAGTTTGATTGCTGGGTGCTGAGAGTTTAGGTGCAGGAGAAAGTCTTGAAGGGAATCCCTGCCGTGAGGCCAGATGACAAAAGTATCATCCACGTATCTCAGCCATAGTCGTGGTTTCTTAGCATAGGACTCAATTGCTCTCCTTTCAAAGTCCTCCATGAAGATATTGGCCACGACAGGTGACAGAGGAGATCCCATGGCAGTGCCGTCAACTTGTTGGTAGTAGCAGTCGTTCCATCGAAAGTATGAATTCTTTAGGCAGAATTCAATTAACTTAATGAAGTCCTCTGGTAGTCCTTCTTCGGAGAATGTCCTTATAATTTTCATGGAGTCATCCACCGGAACGTTAGTGAATAGGGATTCTACGTCGAAACTAACCAATAACTCATTGGGTCTCAGTTGAATGGTTTTGATGATTTCCGTAAAGTGATAGGAGTTCCGGACAAATGTCTCCGATTGTCAAGTGAATGGGCGGAGGACCTTGGCCAAGTACTTGGCGATGGCGTAGGTTGGTGAATCAATGGTGGTAACAATTGGACGTAACGGTACTCCTTCCTTATGGATCTTGGGCAGCCCGTAGAGCCTCGGTGGTTTGGGTGCCGAAGAAAGTAGCGAGCGCTGCTCCTCCGATGTGAAGGACGAGTGTTTGATTAGTTCCCTCGTAAGTCGCTCAATTTTGGGCGTTGGGTCCTTCTCTAATCGGCGGTAGGTGTCCTCGGTCAATAGACGAAGAATTTTCTCTTCGTAGTCTTGTCTGGACAGTAGAACGGTGGCATTCCCTTTGTCAGCAGAGAGTATAAGGATACTCTTGTCGTTTTTTAATTATTTCAGGGCCTGTCGTTCTGATCTAGTTATGTTGGTCACGGGTGGCTTTGCTCTTCGTAGGATCCGTGCAGTTTCTTCCCTTATCTCCTCAGCTTCGTCCTTAGGAAGTTTTAGTACTGCAGACTCAATGCTAGTGATGAAAGCCTCCGTCGGGATAGCGCTAGGAGCGATAGCGAAGTTAAGGCCTTTGGAGAGGATAGATGACTCCGCGTCTGACAGTTGTCTATCCGTCAAATTGACAACAGTTTTACGGAGATCAGCATCGTCAGAGGCTGGGTGTTGTTTCCGCTGAAATTTCCTGAACTTCTTGATCTGTGTATTCCTGGCGTTGTCAAAGGACAGCAGTGAGGATTCTGTTGTTATCCGGTCCAGCTTATTCCAGTCTTCATACGACATAGTGTTGGAGATGAGGAGGTGCATGTCGTACAGCTCCTTGGAGCAAAGATCAATGGCTGTCCTTGCATGGTGTATCCGTTCTCTGAGCAGAGCTTGGCTGGCACGAAGAAGAATTCTTCTAGCCTTCTTAGTCTGGATGTGGTGCGTAATTTCCACACACTGTGGAATTGTATCCTTGTCACGGCAGTGCTTTAGGAAGGCCAAGGACGAAATGAGCTTGAGTTTCTTCATGCGAAGATCCTCGAGTTTCCTAGTAAGTGATGAAATTCTCTCCCCGTAAAGGCGTTTAAATTTCTGTTTGAGGCTTTCGCAGCGCTGCTGTGCTGGTTTCTCCATGTTTTTCGGGCAAAGCTGCGTCGGTGTATCTTTACGATGACGTTTGACGTACCCCTTGAGGACGGTATATATACAGGCCAACTTTCACCGTTTGGCATTCGGACTTGATCTGAAGATGTGGCCTGCATTGGCTACGAAACGTCATCGTAAAGATACACCGACGCAGCTTTGCCCGAAAAACATGGAGAAACCAGCACAACAGCGCTGCGAAAGCCTCAAACAGAAAAATGGAGCTTGGTTATGGAACACAAATAGAGAATAATTACCGTTAAACTAAGAAGAAGTAGTCTAGTAGTTGTGAAGGCTGGTTTTATATCCCTGAAAAGTTCAACCACAGCTAGACGATAATGGACAGTGATGGGAAGTAATTGATTACAAGTAATCCGATTACCAGTAACGATTACTAACAATTGACGAACCTTTGTTACTAATCTCTACTTTCTTTCTCATCGTAATTTGACTCCCAATGTATTTCAGGAGAAATCGACACATTTTTGTGAACGATACTCTTGAGGTAATTTTTAATGGCGTGTAATTGATCATTGACATTGTGGATTACTTTATATTTTTATTGTTTTGGACGGCATGAGCAAGTGTTCACAATCACGTATTATTATTTCCACCACAATCCTCTTTAGCCTATTCTGAAGCCGGATCTCCACCAGAAACATTTTCCGAATAATATGTTTCACTATATATGAAAGCTTTATCATAACCAAACCTCAAAATATCAAGTATCGCAGCAAATGTACCGGCTGGTATACCGGTACAGGTTGAGAATCACTACTGACTAAGCGTCCGGGTAATATTTATCGCTTTGGAGCGTATCGCTCGATATGTAAGTTATCAAAACAGTATATCGGACTGCCATGAGCAGGTCGGATAAACCCGAGTTTTTCTAGATGGTAATGTTTTCTTATTTTCAGGTTACTGAATGGGCCATGGAGCAAAAGTGCAAGAAAGTCCTCGGCATTGGTATCGAAGCGTATTGTCTGCGAATTCAACGGATTCACCTGTTTTCCGCTCACCTTCAACCACGTACGCCACATATGTATGCTATGCTATGTATGCGCAATTATACTAACCTTTCACTACGACTACACTCCCATCCAATTAACAACCCTATCGGGGGATTTTTTATAAATACGCTACATCATCAAAGAGACTACAACCACACCCCCTCTAATCACTTACCCACTCTGGGAACCTTTATCTTTAAACAATATGCTACAATGCTTACGAGACTACATTAACACACACCTACATTCACCAATCATTTCGGTATACCTTTGACTAAAAAATATACGCTACAACGCCTATGAGACTCTATTAACAACCACCTCCAATTACTAAGCAGCATTGGGGATATTTTTATTTAAAAAATTACGATACAACATTAAATAGGCTACAAATATACCCCCATCCAATCACAAACTCACCCAGGGGATAATTTTCTTTTCAAAATAATCTACAACTTTGACGAGGCTACTTCACACCATATTAATCAATAACTCACTTGTGGGATATTTATCTTTAAATCAAAATGCTAAAATGTTTACCAGACTAAAAGTGCATCCCGCACCAATCTCCAACACACTTCGAGGGATTTATTACTTTAAGGAAATTGGTTACAACATTTACCAAATCATAACAACGCCACCCTCAAATTGACGACCCATTCGGGGGATTTTTTTCTTATAAGAATAAGACACAATATTTTACGAGATTATATCTAACCCCCTTCCAATTACCAACGAATATGGGGAATTTTTTTCTTTAAAAAATATTGTACAAATTAACAATACTGCAATTACACCACGTACAATTACCAACCCGCTCGGAGGATTTTTTGTTAAATACGCGACAAAATGTACCACACCATAAATTTACAGCCCTCCAATCACTCGTGGTAATTAATTAAATACGCTATAATATTGACGATTCTGCAACTACACCACTTCTAATGACCAGCACACTCAGTAGTAATTTTTTTCTTTAAATAAATACGCAACAACCTTTATGATACTACAATTACAACCTCTTCTGATCACCACAAGTATTCCACCCTCCAATCAACAACCCACTCGGGTGATTTTTTTCTTTAACAAATACGCTACAACATTTACGATACTACAAAGGAGCAACAAAAACATTTGCGGAACTGCAATTACATCACCCTCAAACTACCAACCACTACGGGGGAATTTTTCTTTATACAAATTCTCTACAACTTTAACTACACTGAAACTAAACCACCCTACAATAATCAACCCAATCGAGTAATTTTATCTGTAAAAATATACGCTCCAACATTAAAAAGACTACGGCTAAACTCTTTTTCCATCACCAACCCAGTAAATGGATTGTTTAAATTAATTAAACGCGGTACAACATTTACGATGCAACAGTTACTCCCTACTTCATTCACTAAACCACTCAGAGGATATTTTCATAAAATTGTTTGCTACAGAACTTATCACACCAAAACTACACCACCCTCTAATCACCAACAATCTCGGAGGATTATTATCTTTAAAAAAAATATACGCTACAACATTACCGAGACTACATCTACACACCCTTACTGTCACAAACATACGTGGGGAATTTCTTTCTTTAAACAAATGCTCTGCAACAATGACGACAATACAACTACACCCCTTCCAATCAACAATCCACTCGAGGGATATTTTACTTACAAAAATACTCTACAATTTTCACAACACTTAAACTACACCGCCTTCCAATCACAAATAAACTTTTTCTTGAATTAAATACTCTACAATTTTTACAACTTCTTCATTCTTGCATCTTCAGCTTGCGATCATATGAGTAACAGATTTCAATTTCAAAATTCAGACCTCTATAAGAATATAAATCGCACATTCTTTTTGAACTCAAAGAAACTACATGCTATTTACCTGTTACTAGGAATACGAAACCAAGGACGCGCGGGGAAAGTAAACAGGCAATATTAGAGCAGTGTACACCTACATATACAGAAAACCCTGCAATCAACCTCAGGGGTGTGTGGTATGGGGTGAGTAGTCACCAGCATGCATTACACTATACTCTATAACCAGTGTAACTACGACTAATTATCATTAGCATAAATCGCTAATGCTTGTCACGAGGCGAAGCCTTACAAGAATGCACGACTACACTACAGATATTATCTCAATGTTCGAGGGACCGTTAATGTACACCTATGTATTTTGCAAATACACAAATGTACAAAAATTCAACAGTTATGCAGAACGAATGCAATGCGTGCATTTAGTACTAGGTGGCTGATAATGATGCAAGTGTTAGGGAGTACTACCACTACTAAGAGCTACACTACCTATCAAAAAAACCTAGATAACAGTCTCATTGTCCGCTGTTATGGTCACTTATAGTTCATGGGAAAAATGACATTTTAAAACTATCCGTTCTGCAATCTAGTTCCCTAATATAATTATCATGATCTGATCTACCGTGGTATGTCGGATTTCATAAAATATTATCTACGTCGTCAGAGAATAGATCGGTTTATAACTTACATAATAGATTGAGTCTAAATTTTAATCGACGGTCTTAAAGCGTTTCCCATCCCAGTTGCTGTTATAGGTCAGTAACAGCAACTGGGATGCCTTTTATCATAACGGCCTTTAACGTCTTTTGCCGATCTTCGCTGCACGCGTTCTAACTCAGTTTCCAAGCCTATCTCATAAGAATCCCAAATACTGGCGGCATATTCCAAGTGGGGTCTAACGAGGGAGAAGTAACTGATTTTCCTAACTTCATCGTCACACTTGCCAAGTACTCCTTTATCAAATCCCAATTTACAATTAGCTGGACCAGTAATTTCTCGAATATGTTTACTCCACGAGGGATCAATAGTCCGTTTAATACCGGTAAATTATCGATTCTACCGTCACTAATTTTCTGTTGTGTATTTAAAAGCTGTTACAACGTGCGTTATTTCGTTTCCAAAAATTCATGACAGCGCATTTTTACCGATTTAACTCTATCTGTCACGCATCGCACCACTCCTGTATTGCCTCGATGTCCTAAGTTAGCGCTTCCTTATTATTAATGCTACGAATTTCTCTATACACCACTGTGTCGTCTGCAAATAATCTAAGCTTACTACCAACTGTTAAACCGATGTCGTTTATGTACAAAAGGAACAGAAGTGGGCCTAAGACACTTCCCTTTGGGACACCCGATGTGACTTTTACTTCATTAGAGATAGTGCCATCTAATACAACTCTTTCCACGTGAGTAAGATAAATAAGAATTCTCTAATCCAGGAAATTACGTAGTCTTCTACACTGTAGGATTTTATTTTCATGGGTAGCTTACTGTGGAAAACTTTATTAAATACCTTTTTAAAGTCAAGAAAAATTGCAAATATCGATAGGCGGCATCTTTTTCTGGAAGTGATCATTTACTTTTACGGATGTAATCTGTAATGAATTGGTGAACATACTTTGAAAGTAGGAATTTAATAAGTTGGCTTTCTCCGAACTGCTTCTTACTAATCATCCCTTTTCGTTTCGTAGTGGAATAACTGTTGATCTATTGCCTTGAACGTCCTTTACCTATGACCAAAATGCCTTTGGGTTTTCCTGTAACTGTTCTAATAATTTTCCTCTTTTAAAGTCCATGAATGCATCCCGAAATGCGAAATCTGTATGAGAGAGAGATATATTCCATCGTAGGAGAAGGACGCGGAAGGGGCGAACGTAAGATATTTGCAGAGACAGCGGCGGTAGACAGATTTCAATACAAAAGTATTCCTCAAAAGTATTCATAAAAATATCTTAGAAAGACCGCGGAAGTAGCTGCCGATATATTTAAGGTTGAGTGAGGACGAAGAACGACCCAAGAAGACAGAGGAGGGACGGAGAAAGGATAGTTTTTCGCACACAGACGCCAGGGATCCATAAATTACGAAACGTAGAATGGTGAGCAATAAATACCAAAGTTAACTAGAGGAACCTTTAGGTCAAAATGGTCACATAAATCACGATAATGAGAGTGACTTAATCTGTAAGAAATGATACTCATGAACACATATGGTGAATTACTACAATAAAGTATTTGCATTTAAAAGAAAGGACTCTCATGCCTAACTGCTTATTGATCATTGAAAATATACTACCTAATTGAGTTTTTGAATTTGGAATACTTATACGGTGGCGTTTGTAAAATGGGTTCATTAATAGTTCTAATACAAATTTGAGTTTATTAACTGGAACATGCATCTTATAAATGTGTTTGTTAATGTACTAATGACACGTGAAATGTTTTATTTGTCTATATATACGTTGCAATGGGATTGTGTTCTTTTTAGTTATGGAGGGAATGTTACAACTTAATTTCGTCCTTGAGTTCTTATTTCCTCCCGCTATTGTCCCCTTCAATACGGTTTGTTTTATCTACCTATTAGGGAAGGAGACAAGGGAGAAACAAATAGAATTGGTGAATGAGTGGGGATACTTAAATACTAGAGCAGCTGAGTGGCTAGGCAATATAATGTTGAGACATGGGAGAAGCAGTGAAGTCAGTCTTGAAGGTGGGGTAGCCTGGGCCAACTGTCCAGCTCCGTGGCAGTGGAGCACTCATACAGCTATGGAGAAGCATTTCTATTTATAGGGCGTATCAAGGGAGTGTAGCAGTGGAGTTTCAGTTGACCGCAGTTTTTTTATTGAGTCAAAGTCTGTGCAATCCAGTTGCAAGGTAGTTTCAAGCCAGGTTTCACCCATTTAGTAGAGTTTCAGTCCAGAATCAGCTTAGTTTCAAGGAAGAAATATTTACCGGAAGAGGTGCAGTTGACAGTTCAAATTCATCAATAAAAAATTATTACATGCACATGCAAGACTTGAATCGATTTGAAAAACTATATTCACGCATTCCAATTTAAACAGTTTCCAGTAAAAAAATGGTTAACTTTTTAGAGATTCATTTTATGCATTTCAAATCCACACAATAAATTTATGTTTGCGGTACACATAAATAATTATTCAGTGATTGTGTATCCTCTTCTCAGTACCAATGTTATGATAGTAGTGTCTAAATCATGGACGCACATTCTAAATCATCGACGTTAAATGTCTACTTTCCTCGCACCTGACTTAACGTCTTTTTCACCCAATATTTACTAAAGTATTGACGGTAAATCCATTTCAGTTATCATGCTAAGGATGCGCTTTTATAAAAAGTTTTCACTCTGCGAATCAACCAATTTCTCTCGAAAAAGTAATGTGTCAAGCCGGAGAAGTGCGTTTTTCCTCTCCACTATCGGTAGAAAAGTCTTGAAACTCTGTCCATTTGTAGTTGCTAAATACATATATATTAACATTCCCTGTCCATTGTGATAATATTTGTAGTGTAATAGAGCATGCTTGTGAGGCTTCGCCTCGTGACAAGCATTAGCGATTAATACTAATGCATAATTAGTCGTAGTTACACTAACTTTAGGGTATAATGTAATGCATGTTGGTGAATACTCACCCCCTGCCACACACCCCTGAGGTGGTTTGCAGGGTAATTTGTAGATGTAGATGAGAAAGAGGGTCGTTATTAGAAATAGCAAGGTATGAAAGGCCGGGCTAAAATATTTTGACCCTGGCCGACGCTATCCGCCGTTCAGAATACCAAAAGGCCTTCTTTTTCATTGCAATAGCGATTAACGATTGCAAAAAGCGTCATTATCATTGTAAAATCGAATTACGGTGAATATATCTGCATTCTGAATAGCGAATTTCCACTGGTTCACCAGAATGATGAAAATGGTGAATTTTCTCGATGTTCAGACGAATAGCTCGGTCGTTATATCATTCAGAGTAGCAAGCTTAGCATGAGTGTGGTTTGAAACATAAAACACTAAAGAAACTGACTTTAAGAATGAAGAGACAAGATACGTATAAATGGCTAACCAAAAACTGGGACCTTGATTGAAATCGCGAAATCTGCCATACACCCCTGAAGTGGCTTGCAGGGTATTGTGTAGATGTAGATGAGAAAGAGGGTCACTATTAAAAATAGCAAGGTATGAAAGGCCGGGCTAAATTATTTCGACCCTGGCCGACGCTATCCGCCGTTTAGAATGCCCAAAAGCCTCCTATTCATTGTAAAAGCGACTTTCGGTGGCAATATCTGTATTATAAATGACAAATTTCCAATGGTTCACCAGAATGATGAAAATGGCAAATTTTCCAACTGTTCAGACGAACAGCTCGGGCGTTATATCATTTAAAAATAGCAAGCTTAGCATGAGTGTGATTCGAAACATAAAATATGAAACAATAAAGAAACTGCCTTCAAGAATGAAGAGACAAGATACGTATAAATGGCTAACCTAAAACTGGGACCCTGATTGAATTCGCGAAATCCAATACTAACAAATGTAATTAACGTATACGAATTCTACAATGGATTCAATTGGTTTAAGCAAACGACATCATCAAGAGACGATGAAGACACATTTTAAACTCTATTCAGTCACTTGAAGAGTACTTTTCTTGTTTCAAGACCAATTACTTAACTTTAAATAACTGCGTATTATGTTTAGATAAGGAATACAACACATCCTTTGTGATTCGGAAACACACCTGGATTCATCACTAAATCAGAGATTCTGTCGTATCACAGAAATCACACAAAGAGTCAAGAGCGGTTGTTTCAAGCCTAGCAAGAGAATGAATTGAAGCATACAATAAAATTGAGCACTTAGACAAAGATAGCTGCAAAAAAAATATGAAACACATTTACCATATATCAAAAGTAGTAGTTTATCGATATCTCAGAATAATAAAAATGAGAACCAATTGGTCCACACGATAGTCAATTTCACAAGGCGATGTTGATATCGTAGAAGCCAAAGAGGTTTCATTGAGGGAGTAATTATCCGGAATACGCTACCTTCATGAATTCTGCTTAGCAACATTTATGTTTTAAATTATGCACACTCTTGTAAGCGTCACTCCAATGACCAATCATTCTTAACAGCGTAAGATAAAGAGCCTATATATTGTGCTATTCAGAATTACATTACGACTGAGGTATTCTGAAGAGTAGTGTCGAAATTTGCTATTTTCATGATTCTGGTGATCCAGTCAAAATTTGATTATTCTGAGTGCCGAAATTGACACCGAAAGTTGCAATGAGAAAAGCGCACTTCTTAAGCTTGACGCATTACTATTTCCAGATAAATGGCTTAATTCGCAGAGTAAAAGTCGGAGTCAGGTCTAACGCATGAGATATATAAGACGACGAATGGCTGCACGTTCACCTCACTGACCAGAAGAAGCCGACTACAACGCCAACGGAACTGTCGTCCATGGAAACATAAAACAACGTGGTGTAAAACGTGGAAGACCTGCATCTTCCCATCCATCGACCCGCGGCAGACTACAAAAAGGATTTCGAACTCCTTGAAAGAAATCTTCGTTAATGTCGTATAAAATGAAAATTCGTAAAATTAAATAAAAATATAAGTACATATACAGAAAATGCTATTTTACTTTAACATTTTTTATATTTTTTTATAATACCTAGCAACGAAATCGCAGTAAAGCTCGGAAGTTATTGTCATTCGTCAAGGGCAATTCCAACGATAATGCACCGTCGCGTGGTCCCGATGACCTCTGAATGGTATTTTCAGAATGCCAAGAAAAACCACATTTTTAAGGATCAGCTTCAGATTTTCTCTATTTCCCTATACTTTCTCCCTTCTGTAGCCGTCCAGTTGGCTTGTGATTTGATGTTAAGTTTTTTTCATTATTCCTAAAAATTCAGGGTGTTGGTGGTATTTGGTGGTTTTTCAAATCACCTAGTTTCCCTAGCAGTTTTGAAAACTTCTTTAACGGTTCTGTAACGAGGTATTTTAACAGCAAATTTGTACCGCAATCTGCCGTTAATTGGGAAAAAAGGGAAATACCTACAAAGACGTCCACTCATTAAGGGAGAAACCACAAGCCAAGGGTACTTTTCAAGATGTTCTATCCTCACGTAAAGACACTCTTCCGCGGTTACCTTCCTAGGAGTTGAAATAGGATACTTGTAGTCACTTGTGGATGTCCAAGAGCCTTTTAAAAGTTCTGCTATTTTTCTATCAACAGGTCATTCCATTCCTGGCACAATGAAGAGACCTACGTCACAGTTGAAATTTTCAGGCAAAGGAAGTGAATAAATTGAAACTTCAGTCGATGTTTCGTGGCTACGTGGAGGGGATTGTAAAATGACCCTGGACTAATCATGAGTCTCATTGCAGGTTGTACAGCATGAAGGCATGGTGTTAACAAATTGTGTATTTCCTCCTGCTGCTTCTGGCGTCTTTTGTTGTTGGACGCGAGAGAAAAAGCTTCGAAGGTCCGCGGAGGCACTATTTAGTTTTCCGCTTTGTATCAGGCCTACTAGAAAAAGACGCAAGTAAACAAAAGTAAACCTTAGCTAGTCCTTCCTCGACGAGTTGCAAAAAAAATTATAAGCATGTGTTTTTGTCACCCTATAGCGTAAAACTCGAAAATTATTTGGCTTTACTTAGAGATTCCTCAATTTTACTGCCATCAAAAGGAGAGGGGACAAAAATAAAGTTTGTGGACCTCTTTCAGCATTTCTATGATAACACAATGAAAATTTAAGTCCAGAAAATAGGAGTGTGCTCAATTCCTTGATCAAAAAGCAGATAAATATTAATTGAAACTAATGTGGGCACGAGCTTGAAGCAGGCCGTCCGACACTAATGGCGAGCGCGAGAAAGCGCAAATAAGTTATGTTGTTGTAATTAACCGACTGAACTTACCATTTTTGGCTGAAAGGTTGATCTGCACGTCAGATATATCACAGAATAAAGAAAGAATGCACGGCACTAAACCTGCGAAGAACTCTTGAACTTGTCACTCACTACAACTGGAACAATACACTCGCTAGAGCCGGCCAACTGACATGTAGCAACTAGCACGAGAGCGGAGGGTTTCGCATAATAATAGGCAATGCTGAAGGAGGGCGTGGAGACTGTATTCCCCTCTCGCAGACGCACTACGGCTCAACTGCACAAACTCAGGGCACGATTCTCTGCATACATATTAAAATGGGTGTATATAGATCAGCATAAATAGTATAATCCCTTATAACAATATTCCGTTACGGCACCAAAGCTTTCACGACAAGAGGCCTACAAAAGTACAATTGCGTACAGCGAGGATACTGTGTCTGTTTAGACTAGTGGCTTAGAGATAGTTTCCATTTATCTTTTAACAATTAATATTGAGTTGGTGAAATAAAAACTTGTTTTTATGAAAAAAAAGGGGCACGGGGGCCCGGCCCCCTCCTTATTCCGCCCCTGGTTTCCCATCCCTTATTCCTTCTAGCAAAGACGAACACTTCATAAACCTTGGTTATAATCTTAGAATTCCCTAAGCATATGTACGAACAAGTATACTAGGGTTGAATTAAAAAGTGCTCACCACTTTCGTGTATCGTAATTGTAAACTTAATGAAAATCAACTCAAACAAGTTCAATGTCGCCCCGTAAAAATTACAAAAAACACTAAGTACATAGGTTCTTCCTCGAGGAAATTAATTTATAAAATTATCATTACCTACAAAAAACTCAAGTGCTACCTTAAAAGCTAGTTTTCAGGAATTATAATGGAATTCAAATTGTTTCTGTATCAATTATACTGAGTATGAATCTAATATTATATTATGCCCACTTTTTGCATAAACTTACCTAATAGGATAATCCTATTACGACCTATGACAACAGCCAATTAGATCTCCTAGGCCATTACTGCCAGTTGAGTAAGAAATCCTAGATTCAGAATAGCAGCCTGTAAGTTACATAATGTCAAAAATATTTCATCTTACGTTGAACGTGGAGATGGCGCCTGGCTATGGTAAGAAAGTAGAAATACTGCATATTTTCCACTTCATAACATATATTCAAATTCACTTCGCGTATTTGTCGCACAGCTTTTTAAGTATAGGTTGCATGTATTACAAGAAGGAACATCATCAATTCAATCGTATTGCTCTCAATGTAAACCATGTCTCAAAAATCACTTTTACAACACCTGGAAATACAAGAAGATATGAGGATACCCAATATTACGTCTTATTATTAGTAAATTGTCACTTGAATATATTAGTGCTCTGTTTATAAATGGTGTGAGAAATCAAATTATTATGCCTCAAGTGTCATTTATGATAATACTTCCTTTTTTTCATGTTTGTTTTGGAAGAGGATAAATATATATTATGTTTTCTTAATTCAATATTATTACCATAAATATTCGACCTTCATTTCCAATCCTGTAAACGAAAGATAAATATAATAAAATATTTTTTTAAAGTAACCTTGATGTTTTTGTACGTCAAAACTGATGAAATTAAATAAATGGCTAATCAGGAACAAAAAGGAATATGATACAAATATTCATGAACTAATCAATTGTAACGAAATCGAATCTAGTGCACATATAAAGAAAACATTCCGACATCACTTCATTCATCGTGTAAGTACTCATGTGAAAAACATTTTATGGAAAATAAAATTGAATTCAGGACTAAATACAAACTTTCATATAACACAATTACTGCACTACGTCCAAGAGTAATGGTTTATGGTCACTAGCCTACGACAATTCTATCAGACCAGTTGTCAGTAATGTTAAAAGGCCGTAATTTCAAATGCGCCAAGTTCATCTTCAACTTGGATGCTCATTAATTTCTGAGAGGAACAATATTAAAGATTTTAATTTTTAGAAAACATTGAAAACAACAAATATTTCCATGATATGATCAATTTTGATGACTAGAAGTTAAATCTCTATTTAACTAATTTTTCCCTTTGATTCGGTACACAATAATGTTTTAGGTAATTAAAAAGCTCTAGTAATATTAAAGGTCTAAAAAAAGATTTCTTTGAACTTTATGACATATGTGTAAAACAAGGATATTAACAACTTAAAAATAGTCAATATCTTATGAAAAATGTTGACTCAATATTGTCCACGGTGGCAATAATCTTAGCAATTCCCACATTGAGTAAACTCTTGGATATGGTACTTCCTACACCAACCTTCAATCATAGGTATTCGCATGAGTGGTGCCGTTGGTGCAACAAACATCACCTAATGGTGAGAAGTAATTAATTGTATAAGGCATAAATTCGTGATAATAATAGAATAAATATTTATAATTGTCCAGTAGAATGAAATGAACCTAATACTTGTAAATAACTCTAATACTCGAGTGTTTTTTCTCTCTGTCTTTTTGACAACCAGCGCTTTAACATTCGCTGTGGCTTACTGGCAGTGTGAATCAAGTGTTGCATTTCGTACATAGTCTCAGGCATGTGCAAAAGTTAACAATTGAGAAGTGCGTTTGCGGTGGCGTGTTAGGAGTTAATTGTTAGTTACAGGAAATGCAATAAAAATCGGTTGGAGTGGATGCTCCTTGATAACATACCAAAGTTGTTCATCAGGTGTCAATATTCTTTGAAAATCTCCTCAGTAATACTTTTTAAGCTATTATTTGTCAAGAGTGAACTCAGAAAAACATTGTAACAAGATCACCTGGAGTGACTCAATTAGCCATTCATTGAGGATGACACAGCAATTAATGTTAACTACATGGATGTCATTGAAGAGTTTTAAGTTCTTATTCTAATAGAGAGGAGAATATTGCTCTAAAGAAAGTTGTAAAATGTAAGTTTATTAATTTAAAAATTATAGCAGTTTGGTAATTCTACAATATTTTCAAGGCAATCAATTACTTTTCGAAACATACGTGTATAAAATAAATTCTATTTTAGTTCCCCTAACGTTGTTTGTTCAACATATTACATAAATATTTGCGAACAGTTTCTTTATTTCTTTAATACAATTTTCAACCAATAGTTTTAATAATAATAGAAACAATCCCAGGAACCACCTAATGAAAAATCTGCACACTCCTATTCCTCCAATATAACTATCATGTAGAAATTCCTAGATAAAGTATGCTTCGCTCTACCAGAAAAAGTACGTGATTGTACTATATTGGATCATTTATTGCCAAACCATCTTAAATTACAATTTACAACAGAATAAGGATACGTTGACAATCATCTTTTTCTGGACATGATCACAAAAATAAATCCTGATGGCACAGTAACCATTGACTGGTCGAAGAACCCCATGAGATTAATTTGTACTTAAATTGCCAATCCCCCCACCCTCTTAAGCACAAGAAGGTCAAGCAGCGCTAACTCTAAAAATCAGGGCACTACGTTAGTTTGATAAAGTTATTCACAGTAAATATATTGAATAACGATCGGGGATATTTTACAAGAAAAACATTTCTTCAAAATAGAAGTTCACTCCAAAATGAATTCAAGTAAAAATTCATCTTCCCAGAAACATAAATCCAACAATACAACTCTCACCAATTAAAACCAAATAGTAACGAGCAGGTATTGTTTTAAACATCTATCAGAACAAATAGCAAATGGGTAAATGAGTAACGAAAAAGAATATAGCCCATTTGGTCCATAAAACTTAACACGAACTTATATATTCGAATATTTAATCTGAAAATCTTATAAAATTGAATAGAACAGTCGTATACTCAATGCCATTTAATCAATGTGACAATTGGTTTGTAAGTCAAACATCCCAATGTTTTATAAATAGAATTTCCAAGCATATATTTCATTAAATCCAAAAATTAATTATGTGGACTGGCAGATTATGCAATCCAAAATAACCACTTTTAATTTCTAACTTACAAACATTTAATAATTAGAACAATACCTGTGCATAAGAATATTTAAAGAAATGGTTCATATCACAAAAAATGATACAGACATCATCTAAAAAGAAAATTTTAATTATTTGATATGATATTAAAAAATATTTTAATAAATACAAAATAAAAAGCATAGATGTTAGCAAAAGTTAGAAAAACGTTTTAGTAAATGTATTCATATAACTATTAAAATGGTTATTGCTAATCAAATTTTGAAACCTCATCGAATTAATGTATAACATATACAATATAGTTTCCATATCGCCCTGTAGAAGCGCGCATATATAAATGAGAATCATCTCCAAAGAAAAACAAATTTATTTAGTAATTAATGGACCTAAATGTCTTGAAATACATGGATAATATTTACAATTACAGCAGCTAAGCCAAATTTCTGCCTGCAGAAACTCAATTTCCTTCCACTCTTTAAAAACACTTATCCATACTTTTCATTGAAACCAACTCGTGAAAAAAATCACTGCACCTAGATTTATTCCTTTAAATACATCATACCCATTTTACATTTACTACTAAATCTGCATTTTGAACCTTCTTCAACTCTCAGAAAGGCCCATTTTTCAAAGAGTCATTGCCGCAAAAAATGCCATACCAATTATTAAAAAGCAAAAGAAGATGAATAATTAACATTACGAAGAGAATTTTACCCTGATGTCATAAAATGGATCCAAATATTATACAATGTAATCCTTTGTAATAACCCTTTTACGATACAAAAAACTCTGTGACTTGTAGAATTTATTCAGATTACTTGACGCTCTTCATTATATTTGAGAAAAATATTCATAAAATGATGAAATTTTACAGAAAATAAAACATAACAAAACAAAATTCAAGTAATTACTCAAAGCTAATGCAACGTAGGATGTTAGACGGCAATATGTCCTCTGTAGGGTTGAAGGAGCAAAGCGAGGACTTCCTGAAAACACAGATATTATTCCATTATATATACAACGGATCAGATTATTCGAATGTCCAATAAATGACCTTATTATACAACTCGAAATCAAACACACAGCGCACGGCCAATAACTGAAATATATTCAATACCAATTATTACGGTCATAAGCAAAATATGAAGAATAATTAACATTACAGAGGGAATTTCAACATGATGGCACAAAATTGATCCACATATTAAAGAATGTATTCTTTCGCAATAAGCCTTCTACAATAACATAGAACTCTGTGACTTGTAGAATTTATTTCCATTATTTGACGCTCTCTCATATATTTTAGAAAAATATTTATGAAATGTTAAAATTTGATCGAAAAATAAAATAGAAAATAATACAAGTTTCAAGTACTTACTCAAAGCGAATGCGACGGAGGATGTTAGACGGCCATATGTCCTCTGGAGCGTTGATACAGCTAGTCGGCGACTTTCTAAAAAAATGCAGAGGATATTTCAATTAGAGAAGACAGTTCAGATTCATAGAGTGTAAATTAAGTGAGAATAAAATGCAAATGCAAATTCAAATTACAGCGCACGGAACTAAACATACTGTGAAGGAATTTATTTATCGCGAAATAAAATCAAAATGGCGTATTATAATCTAACTGGCGATAAGAGACAAAACGTGTCGTTTCATTAGGTTAATTAATCGTTTCCATGGGAATGAGGAGGGAGTGGAGGTGGGGGAACAAGAGTAACTTGTAAAAGAAAAGTACAATGTAAGAACTTATAGCAAAGTGGAAGGGGAAGTGAAAAAGTCTTTATAAAAATAACTGTTTGAATTATTTGTCCAGTATTGAAATCATTTACGTTCTTATAAAATCATTACATTTATTGAATCAGATTGAATTATGACGCATATAATTATAGTTCATACAACGATAAAAAAGTACTTACGGAAGAAGGCAGCAAGTGACGGATGATTCCAACGGTAGGTGGTTCAATACAGATCAGTGGTTCAGTTCAGGACTCTGAAAATAAAAATGCACAGTATAGTTATATATTATAACAAATACCAAAATTCCAATAATCCAAAGTTACAAAACACGCACCACTAATCTCCGTGGAGTAATTCCACCCACAAGAAAGCATATTTTGCTGGAAACAGAAAATCGTAATGGCGAGTAATCTTTTCGTTCCACGTGACTGTTGCGTCGTCGGCTCATCGTTTATAATGGGAAGGTGGGAGGGGAGGTGAAGGGGAACAGGAGATCACTGAAGTGGAAGGAGTTGTGAAAGAACGTCTTTCTCTTCGATCGAGGTGGAGGTATCCACGTAGGAGAAGGCGTGTAATCTAATCTGATCAGTACTCTTTCCTCAAACAGAGCGTCTCTGAAAGAATCGAGGAAAACGAATTTTTCCTTTCGTTTGAAAATAAAATAATAAATACTTCTTGAATTTCGTAAAAACGCTGGCGTAAGAAAACAGAAATGAAAACATTTCAATTAGTTTGCCGAGTTTTGGATCAAATTTTATCCACTGCTACTCAGTGATTCAACCCGAAGGTTGGAATGGATAGTTGAGGGTAGAGATCAACCCGGACCAAGCCACAGGCTTGTGAATATCACACATTAAGGGTAGGGGGGGCCAGTTCCTTTCCTTGGGCCACCTCGCACTCCGAGGTTTTTTGTTGTACGTGGGCGTGCAAAGGCTTCACCTGGATTTGAACCCAGAACCCTTCAATCAGTAGCCAAACGCTTTTATCTAAGGTTAATTTTTAAATTATTTTGTGCCTTGTAACGGCGTGGAATAAATGTACCTATGTCGTTTAATTGCAACGCTCATATGTTGAATTAATAGAATATACGGATTTCCAAGTGACATATGCATATAATGTTTATATAAAACTTTTGATTGATAACAAGTGTAGGGTTTTTTATAATAAAATGTTTAAAACTTAAATAGTATACACATTACTTCGTGGCAACAATCTGAGCGCCATGTGCAGCTGATAGAAATGCTCGTAAGTATATTTTGACGGTATTACACGAATCATTTTTTTTGGCAAAATGAGATAACACTGATTCAGTTAAACTCCACGATATTTTAAAGATGAATTTAATTAGTCTCTAGCCAAACTCTTTGTACTTATAAGTAGTGTAAAGTCGAGATTTCGCACTAACAGTCGTAGCCTCAGTGACTCAATGCTCGGATAAAATATTTGATACATTCAATGAGAGCCATGATTGTGGCAAATATTGTGGAAGGAATTTTTATGATTTATTATCGCCAAACTGGAAAAGAACTAATATGCAGGGCTACCATATTGTCCACTTTACTTTTTCACATCGTAGGTTTGAATATATTTAACGGCAAGGAACGTTCTCCAATGAGAAAATATATCAGAATAGACAAAGAGCATTCTGGATACTAATAATAAATATGAGATATTCTCAAGATTTAGCTAGAACTCTCGTAGGCTAAAGCGTATATTAGATTAATTTTGGTTCGAATAGAATTGCATCTTATAGCTTTTAGCGTTTAGAAATGTTTAAATAAAACCATTTTTTAACAAAAAAAACATTATCTTATTTTCGTCCCCTCCGTTGAGGATATCCTGGCTACGCCTCTGGAATCCCCTCATATTTTCATCTTACTTAGGACTAGCTTGTAAAATATATGGATTATATATCTCGTGGTTTTAAGCGGTAATCGTTAAGAGGGTAATATTTTACGGTAATAGCACCCATAAAATTCAGCGACCAAATTTATAAACGTGTATAAACAAGACTTTATTCTTTTTGAGAAATGATATCCACGCAGGTGATTTATAAAATTTCCGAAATACGAGGAATAATGTACTAAAATGTACTACTCTGATTCCTACATATAACACAGAACCGCATACATTGCCATAAATCATGAAATTACGTTTCGGTGGAAATATTTGTTTTGAACAAGTGGATATCTCTCGAACGTCTCTCCGCGGAACACACAGACGTCATCGCTTCGTCTTCTCCACCTTCTTCTGCTTGAGACGGACGTCTTATCTGATGGACTCGACCACCTGAACGGAACCATCATCACGGACCATCGGCGGAACGAGGACAAGGTCTCGAGTCCACGTTCGATTAAAGGCTTGCGGAAGAGAGCATTCTTTTCTCGTGAACTAAGACATCCAACAATATCATAATAATTTAGCGGAATCAATACTTTGTTGCTCTACCTTTTGAGAAAATATTTTCAACTTCCATTCCATGTTCAATACGGCATTCGTTCCCTAAAATGTAAATAGCTGAAAGGCCTGATAACATGAAAATAATGTGACTAAAAATACAATTAATTTCATTTGTAAAGCGACTTTTTTCCTAGCTGGGAAAGGAAGTTGTGTTCCAATTCATTGACGCCTAAATGCTTTTTCACAAATTGGCATTAGTTATTTTTATATTAATAAGATACCTTTCGATAAAAGAATAGGAATACCTGCAATTACTCTTAATAATTGGAGGGAGTATTATTTTACCAAACGACATTCTGATCCTACTTCTACTATGTCCTCCATTTAATGCAGAAGCTTATTATTTTATTTGAAGGATATACTGAACAAAAATGCTTCAGTTTTAAGAGATTCATTTTAAACATTTTAAAGCGACACAACAAATTTATAAGTTTGTGGAACACGTCAATACTTCAGTGATTGAGTTTCCTCTTTCCCCGTACCAATGTTATGATAGTAGTGTCTATATCATTGACGAACAACCTCAATCATCGACATTTAACATCTACTTTCGTCGCACCTGACTTAACGACTTTTTCACCCAATAAAAACTAAAGTATTGACAGGAAATCCATTTCAGTTATCATGCTATGTATGGGTTTTTATAAAAAGTTTTCTTTCTGCGAATCAACCTATTTCTCTCAAAATAGTAACGTGTCAAGCCGGAAAAGTGCGTTTTTCCTCTCAACCATCGGTAAGAAAGTCTTGAGTCTCTGCCCATATGTAGTTGCAAAATACATATATATTAACGTTCCCTGTCCATTGTGATGATGTTTGTAGTTTAGTAGTGCATGCTTGTGAGGCTTCGCCTCGTGACAAGCATTAGCGATTTATGCTAATGCATAATTAGTCGCAGTTACAATAAATTTAAGGGTATAGTGTAATAAATGTTGGTGAAAAATAACCCCCTGCCACACACTCATGAGGTGGCTTGCAGGGTATTTTGTAGATGTAGATGAGAAAGAAGGTCACTTTTAAAAATAGCAAGGTATGAAAGGCCGGGCTAAAATATTTCGACCCTGGCCGACGCTATCCGCCGTTCAGAATACCAAAAAGCCACCTATTCATTGTAATAGTGATTTCCGGTAGCTATATTTGTATTCTGAATTGCAAATTTCCACTGGTTCACCAGAATGATGACAATGGCGAATTTGTCCTGCTGTTCAGACGAATAGCTCGGTCGTTACATCATTCATAATAGTAAACTTAAAATGAGTGTGTTTTGAAACATAAAATATGAAACACTAAAGAAACTGCCTTCAAGAATGAAGAGACAAGATACGTATAAATGGCTAACTTAAAACTCCGACCCTGATTGAAATCGTTAAATCCAATACCAAGAAATGTAATTAACGTGTAAATGTAATTGGTTCATGTAAACGACATCATCAAGAGACGATGACGACACATTTTAAACTCTATTAGGTCACTGGAAGAGTACTTCTCTTGTTTCGAGTCCAATTACCTACACTTTACTCTATTAGGTCACTGGAAGAGTACTTCTCTTGTTTCAAGTCCAATTACCTACACTTTACTCTATTAGGTCACTGGAAGAGTACTTCTCTTGTTTAAAGTCCAATTACCTACACTTTACTCTATTACGTCACTGGAAGAGTACTTCTCTTGTTTCAAGTCCAATTACCTACTCTTAAAATAACAGCGTATTATAAATAGATGAGGTCTACAAAACATCTTTTGCGTTTCGGAGACACATCTGGATTCTACACTAAATCAGAGATTCTGTCTAGCTTTGAACTTTCTGTCATTAAACATTGTGTCACAATCGCAGTATATCACAGAAATCACACAAAGAGTCGAGAGCGATTACTTCAAACATAGTAAAAAAATGAATCGTACATTATAGTTGAGCACTTGGACAAAGATAGCTGCAAAAAATACAAAACACAGTTCCCATATATTCTCGGCCACATCGAAACTGGACTTACACAACGCGAAACTCAATAGCAGTTAATCGATATCTCAGAATTAAATAATACCAATAAAAAATAAAACCAATTGGTTCACACGATAATCAATTTCAATTTTAAAAGCCAAAAATGATTCATTGAGAGAGTAATTATCCGGAAAACGTTACTTGAATGAACACAGCTTATTGGCATTTATGTTTCTATTATGAATACACTTGTAAGAGTCACTACAATGAATAATCATTCTTAACAGTTTAAGGTAAAGGGCATGTATATTGTGCTATTCTGAAATACATTACGACCGAAGAATTCTTAAGAGTAGCTCCGAAAGTTGCTATTTGCATGAATACGGCGATACAGTCTAAAATCGGTATTCTACATGCCGAAATTGACATCGAAAGATGCAATGAGAAAAGCGCACCTCTTTAGCTTGACGCGTCAACATTCCCAGATAAATGCCCTTATTCGCAGAGTGAAAGTCTTTAATAATGCCCATATTTAGCATTATAACTTACATGGAGTTCATGGCAATACGTTAGATAAAACTGTGTAAAAAATCGTTTAGGTTGATGTTACGAAAGAATATTAATTTTACATTGAAGCATTTAACCTCGAGAAAAGAGTCCAAGTCCCGCTTATAATTCAAGATATCTCTAAACATATATGTACGCACATGAATACGAGGTTTTATTTTTAAATTGGAAACCTTGTATACTTGAAATAATATTTCAGATTCATTCACCTAGACGAATAACAAAATTTGGTTTCGGTCATTCATAATGGTAAGCTCAAGTGAAAATCAACTTCAACTTAAGAAAAAACAACTTCAATGCCGCCCTGTGAAAATTGTAAAATATTACTGAAATGAGTTCATCTTCAAAAAGTGTATATTATCCAATAAAGCCTGAGTTGATTACTTAAAAGATAACATTCATGTATTATATAAGCAGAAATATTGTTTCAGTATCATTTCAACTGATACCATTATTTAAAACTTTTACTGTTCAACTCTCGCTAACATTGACCTTATTCAACCATCCCATTACATGCTTTTACAACAGTTAATGAGACCAGGCCAATAATGCCAGTTGACTTGATAATTACAAAGTATAATTCGAAAATGGGCTCAATTATAGCAATTATGTGAAGATGTGAGAACTATTATCTATCTGCCATTCAGTTACGAAACATTTCCAACAGTGAATTGAACATAATTTGTTATTTCTACTAGCCACTGGATAACATTAACGTATATGATAGAATAATTTCATACTCTTCTGTTGAACGTGGAGATGGCGCCTGGCTGTGGTAAGAAAGTAGAAATTCAGCATATTTTCCACTTCATAACATATATTCTAATTCACTTCGCGTATTTGTCACAAAGCTTTTTAAGTATAGGTGGCATGTATTACAAGGTGTAAAATCATTAATTCATTCGTATTCCTCTCAATGAAAACGTTGTTTTAGAATATCTATGAGTATATACAAAGAGAAGTCATCAACATGTATTTAGAAAATAAAGTAAACTTTAAGGGAACTGTAAGTCAATTTAAGCACGTATTCTTCTCTATTTACTTAAGAATAATTGGTCCGACATAGCATTGAATATTAAAGACGCTGAAAATTCATGAAAGATTGCAGAAATATTAAGCTTTTGTCTTAAATATCACTTTTACAACAACGGGACATATAAACAGAGAGGAGGATATCCAATATCACGTCTTATTATTAAATTAAGTGTCACTTGAACGTATTAGTGCTGTGTTAATAAATGGTGTGAGAAATTATTATTATTATGCCTAGAGTGTCATCTATCTTAATGTTTTTTTTAGTTTTATTTTTAGAAGGGTTTAAATGGAAACTATGTTTTCTTATTTCACAAATTATAACCTTGCATAATCGACCTTCATATCTAATCCTGTTTACGATATTAAAAAATAATCAATTTTTTTTAAAAGTAACCTTGATGTTTTTGTACTTCATAGTTGATGAAACTGAATTAATAACCAATTACAAATAATAAGGAATATGTTATAAATATTCATGAACTTCTCGATAATAACGAAATCTAATCTAGTGCTCCAAAAACAATTCTGTCATCACTTCACTCATAGTGTAAGTACTCATGTGAAAACATTTTATGGAAAATAAAATCGATTTAAAGACTAAATACAAACTTTCTAAGATAAAAATATTGCCCTATGTCCAAGATTAATGGTTTGTGGACAGAAACCTAAGGCAATCCTACCAGAACAGATGTTAGTATTTTGTAAAGCCATTTTTTCAAATGCACAAAATTCATTTTCATCTTGGTTGCTCATTTTTTTCTGAGAGGCATATGATAAAATATTTCAATGTTTAGGAAACATTGATATAATACCAATATTTTCATTAGATTATAGACTTTGCTTACTCGACGTTAAATTCATTTTCACAATATTACCCCTTTGATTCGGTAAACAATATTGTTTAAGGCAAATGGCAAATCTGAAGTAAGTTAAAGGTCAAAACATCAGGGATATTAACAATTTAAAGAAAGTCAATATCTTATGAAAAATGTTGTCGCAGTATTGTCCTCCGTGGCAATAATCTTAGCAATTCCCACATTGAGTAAACTCTTGGATATAGTACTTCCTGCATCACCCTTTAATCATATGTATTCGCATGAGTGGTGCCGTTGGTGTACCAAAATCACCTAATGGTGAGAAGTAATTAATTGATTAACCCAAAATTGATGAAATGATATAAAGAATGTTAATAATTTTGTAGGAGAATTTAATGAGCCATTAACTAATAAATAAAACAAATATTCAAGTGTGTTTTTTCCCTTTGTCTTTGTGACAACCAGCGCTTTAACATTCGTTGTGGCTTACTGGCAGTGCGAATCAAGTGTTGCATTTCGTGCATAGTCTCAGGCATGCGGAGAAGTAAACAACTGAGGAGTGCTTTTGCGCTGGTGTGTTAGCAGTTAATAATTTGTTACAAGAAAAGTGGTTGGAGTGGATACTCCTTGACGTCACACCAATATTTTTCATTAAATTACTTTGTAATTTGAATATTTTCTCAGTTATACTTTCCAAATTATCGACTGTCAAGAGTAAACTGGGAACGACACTATCTCAAGATCACCTGAAGTAAATAAAATAACCATTCATAGAGGAATACACAGCAATAAATTTAAACTCTATGGATGCCATTGAAGAGATTAATGTTCCTTATCCAGGTGAGAGGTGAATGTTGCTCTAAAGCAACTTTTAATATAAGTTTAACTTTATAGCAGTCAGGAAAAGATTGATGGTTTGCTTTGTATCATATTCTACAAAAATTTCAAGACAATCAATTACTTTGCGAAACATACGTGCATAAAAAATTTCTTTTTTTTGTTTCCATGAATTTTTTTTTTCAACTTTTACAATAAATATTTGCAAACAGGTTCTTAATTTATTTAATACCATTATTAACCGCTAATAATGAAAATCTAAACAATCCCAGGCACCACTTAATGAAAAATCTGCACACTCCTATGCCTCCAATATAACTTCCATTTAGAAATTCCTAGAGAAAGTATGCTTGGCTCTATCAGAAAAAGTACGATATTGTACTATATTGGATCATTTTAATGCTAATACATCTAAAATTACAATTTACAACTGAATAAGGAAACATCGACAAACTTCTTTTTTTAGTCATGATCACAAAAACAAAACCTGATGCCACATTAAACATTTACTGGTTGAGGAAACCACATGAGGTCAATTAGAACTTAAATTGCCAATCCCACCACCCTTTTAAAAACACAAGAAGTCCACGCAGCGCTAACTCTAAAACTCAGAGCAATACGTTTCAGTGATAAAGTTATTCACAGTAAATATTGAAAAAGGATCGGGAATATTATACAAGAAAAACGCTTCCTCAAAGTAGTAGTTCACTCCAAAATCTATTCAAATAAAAATTAATGTTCCCAGAAACAAGAACCCAAACCACTCACCAAATAAAACCAATAAGTATCGAGCAGTTTTTAATTTAAAAGGTCCATCAGAACAAACAGCAAAAGCGTGAATGAAAATTTAATATGAAAATAGCCCATTTGGTCCATAAAACTCAACACGAACTCATATTTATTCGAGTATACAACATGAAAATCCTAACGAACTGAATAGAAAAGTCGAATAATTCAATAACACGTAAAACTGTGACAATTAGTATGTAGGTCAAACATCCCAATATTTGAAAAATAGAATCTTTAAGAATAAAACTTCATTTCTTCCAAAAAATAAATTATGTGAACTCGCAGATCATGCAATCCATAATAACCACACATTTAATTTCTAACTTACAAAAATTAAATAACTATAGCCTTACCTTTGTCAATGATTATTTAAGAAACGGTTCATGACAAAAAAACAAAACATCCTACAATAAATATACAGACTTTGCCTAAAAAGTATATTTTAATAATTTGATACAATATTAAATTATTATTTAATAAATAATCAATAAACAGCAAAAAAGTTAGCCAAAAATAGACAAATCTTTTAGGCAATGCATTAATATACTTTTTACAATAATGTTTATGCATCAAATTTAGAATCCTCATCGAATTTATGTAAATTATATGCAACATAGTACCAATTAGATGCATGCACATATAAATAAGAAGCGTCCCCAAAAATAAATAAAATAATTTTGAAATTCATGGACCTAAATGTCTTGAAATAAATGGATAACATTTACAATTGCAGCAGCGAAAATATATTTCAGCCTGCAGAAATGCAATTTTCATCCACATTCAACACACTTATCCATGCTTTTCACTGAAATCGCCACATGACTAAAACACTGCACCCAGAATTCTTCCTTTAATAACGTCGTTCCCATTTCACATTTATTGTTAACATCTGCATTTTATAACTTCATCCACTCTCAGAAATGCCCATTTTTCAATTCATAATTTCCACAATAAAATCCCTTTCCACTTTTTTTGTATTTTTCACATAAATTCCATTTTCTCAATACTGTAATACTGGGTAATTTGGAGCCGCGTCCCGTCCCTCTCCCCAGCACCCTTGTCTCACTTCACAGGCCCACAACCTTGTATTGGGGGTGAGAAATGGGGTAAGGGAATATTTATAGACGTGAAACTAATCACTATCCCTATGCCGGTTGTTCGTAAAATCTTCCTAAAAATGATGTCGAAATCTTACGAAACAATCTCGAAATTAGTCATTTTCAACCAATTATTTCTTCATAACTGCTATTACAACTTGAATGTTTCTGACATTTCACAACAGCGAAATTTTTACCCTTAGTAAAGTAATCAATATCCCTGTTTATCGTGAATGTTTTGCAAAAAAACATTTTCACTTGCGAGACGAAAACTCACCTTTGCCATTAATACTCCAACAAAACTTATAAAATCTAAAAGTTCTACAAAATAAAAATTACGATAATTTTCATGAGTAACTTTTCAGGAATGGCATTTGCAAAGAATAAATTGAATGATAATCAACACCAATTACCACAAATACCGCATATTAAAGTATATATTCTTTTGTTATAACCTCTTTATGATACATAGAACTCTGAGACTTTTAGAATTAATTTTCATTATATGACACTCTCATATATTTCAGAAAAAATTAATAAATTATGGAAATTTGACAGAAAATTAACAATAAATAAAACAAAATTCAAGTACTTACTCAAGGCGAATGCAACGGAGGATGGTAGAAGGCCATATGTCCTCTGGAGCGTTGATACTGCCACTCGACAACTTTCTGAAAGTGCAGAGGATATTTCAATTAGATAAGACAATTCAGATTCATCGAGTGTACATTAAGTGAGAATAAAATGCAAATTCAACTTACAGCGCTTGGAACTAAATATATTGTGCAGGAATTTCATTTCTTTGAAATAAAATCAAAATGGCGTCTTATAATCTAACTGGCGATAAGAGACAAAACGTACGTGTCGATTCATTAGGTTAATTAATCGTTTCCATGGGAATGAGGAGGGAGTGGAGGTGGAGGAACAAGAGTAACTTGTAAAAGAAAAGTACATTGTAAAAACTTAAAGCAAAGTGGAAGGGGAAGTGAAAAAGTGTTTGTAAAAATAACTAACACCAAATTTCAGTAATGTGTGTTTGAATTATGAGTCCAGTATTGAAATCATTTCCGTTCTCATAAAATCATGTCATTTATTGAATCAGAGTGAATTATGACGTATAGATCTATAATTAATACAACCATTCAAAGTACTTACAGAAGTTGGCAGCAAGTGACGGCTGATTCCCGCGGTATGTGGTTCAATACAGATCAGTGGTTCAGTTCACGACTCTGAAAATAATAATCCACGGTATAGCATTTCTCATATTAAATAAAGTTCCAAAATTCCTAAAATCCAAAGTTCATAGTTATTAGCATGAATGGTGCCGTCGGTGCACCAACATCACCTAATGGTGAGAAGTATATATATTTTTAAACTATAAATACGTGAAAATGATAGTATGAATGATAATAATTTTGTAGGAGAATTATATGAACCATTAACTGGTAATTTAATGAAATAAGTGTTTTTTCCCCTCTGTCTTATTGATAACCAGCGCTTTCAAAATTCCCCGTAGCTGGCATACTGGCGGTGCGATTCTAGTGTTGCATTTCGTACATAGTCTCAGGCATGCGCAGAAGTAAACAACTGAGGAGTGCTTTTGCGGTGGCGTGTTAGGAGTTAATAATTTGTTTCAAAAACCGCTTTAAATAATTGATTAGAGTGGATACTCCTGGACGAAATGAAACGGCATAAGCGTTAATGAAAAATGTATAAGAAAATAGCTCATTGGGTCAAGAAAACTCAAAACGAACTCTTATAGTCGAATATATAGTCTGAAAATCCTAATGAACTGAATAGAAATGTCGTATAGTCAATGCCATGTAATTACTGTGGCAATTGGTATGTAGGCCATACATCCCAATATGTGAAAAATAGAATCTCCAAGGAAATTATTCATTCCAAAAATAAATTTCGTGAACTGGCAGATTATGCAATCCAAAATAACCACACATTTAATTTCTAAATTACAACAATATTATAATTATAATATAACCTGTGTATAAGATTATTTATAGAAATGGTTCATGGAACAAAAAAAATACAGACATCGACTTAAAAGAAAAATTTAATAATTTGAATTGAAATTAAATAATATTTTAAAAAATAAAAAATAAACAGCAAAGAAGTTAGCAAAAGTTAGACAAATGCCTTTGGTAATGTATTCATATAACTTGTACGATGATTATTGGGTATCAAATTTTGAAACCTCGTCAAATTTATGAAAAACATATACAATTTAGTTTCAAAATCGTCTTTTAGAAGCATACATGTATAAAAGAGAAACTATACTTAGGAAAGTTAAAATAATTTAGCAATTAATGGACCTAAATATCTTGAAATATATGGATAAAATTTACAAACACAGCAGCGAAAACAAATCTTATTCCTGCAGAAATGCAACTTTCATCCACTCTCCAATCAGTTATCCATGCTTTTCACTTCAATCACCACATGACTGAAACACTGCACCCAGAATTCTTCCTTTAATAACGTCGTTCGCATTTCACATTTATTGTTAACATCTCCATTTTAAAAATTCTTCAACTCTCACACTCACCTTTAACATTAATACTCCTACAAAATCTTATAAAAACGAATATTTCTACAAAAATAACTTTTCACTATTTTGCATGAATATATTGTCAGGGATGCCACTTGCAGAGAGTAAATTTAATTATAATCAATACGAATTAATCAAAAGCAAAAAGCATTACAGGAAGAATAATTAACATTACACAGTGTATTTCACCGTGGTGTCACAAAATGGATCCACATATTAAAGAATGAATTATTTCGTAGTAAGCCTTTTACAATACAAAAAACTCTTTGACTTGAAAAAATATAAAAATAATAAAAATAATACAAAATTCAAGTACTTACTCAAGGCAAATGCAACGGCGGATGGAAGATGGTTATCTGTCCTCTGGAGCGTTTATACTGCTAGTCGTCGACGTTCTGAAAATGCATATGATCTTTCAATTAGATAAGAAAATTCAGATGCATCGAGTGTACATTAAGTGAGAATAAAATGCAAATGCAAATTCAACTTACAGCGCTTGGAACTAAATATATTGTTCAAGAAATTCATTTCTTTGAAATGAAATAAAAATGGCGTCATATAATCTAACTGGCGATAAGAGACAAAACGTACGTGTCGATTCATTAGGTTAATTAATCGTTTCCATGGGAGTGAGGAGGGAGTGGAGGTGGGGGAACACAAGTAACTTGTAAAAGAAAAGTACAATGTAAAAACTTATACCAAAGTGGAAGGGGAAGTGAAAAAGTCTTTATAAAAATAACTCACACCAAATTTTAGTAATGTGTGTTTGAACTTTGAGTGCATTATTAAAATCACTTACGTTCTTATAAAATAATTACAATTATTGAATCAGAGTGAATTATGACGCATAAAATTATAATTAATACAACCATAAAAAGTACTTACATAAGATGGTTGCAAGTGACGGCTGATTCCCACGGTAGGGGGTACAATACCGATCAGTGGTTCAGTTCAGGACTCTGAAAATAATAATGCACAGTATAGAGTTTGTCATATTAATCCAAATGCTAACACTACTATAATCCAAAGTTACAAGACACGCACCACTAATCTCCGTGGAGTAATCCCGATCACACGAAAGCATTTTCTGCTGGAAACAGTAAATCGTAATGGCTTCTAATCTTTTCGTCCCACGTGACTGTTGCGTCGTCGGCTCATCGTTTATAATGGGAAGGTGGTAGGGGAGGTGAAGGGGAACAGGAGATCACTGAAGTGGAAGGAGTGGTGAAAGAACGTCTTTCTCTTCGATCGAGGTGGAGGTATCCACGTAGGAGAAGGCGTGTAATCTAATCTGATCAGTACTCTTTCCTCAAACAGAGCGTCTATGCAAGAGTCGAGGAAAACGAATTTTTCCTTTCGTTTGAAAGGAAAAATAAAAACCACTTCTTGGATTTTGTAAAAACGCTGGCGTAATAAAAACAGAAATAAAAATATTTCAAATAGTTTGCCGATTTTTGGATCACATTTTATCCACTCTTACTCAGTGATTCATCTCGAAGTTTGGTTTGGATATTTGAGGGTAGAGCACAACCCGGACTAAGCCACAGGCGTGTGAACTTCACACATTCGGGGTAAGGGGGCCATTACCTTTCCCTGGGTTACCTCGCACTCCGATAATGTTTTTTCGAAGGCGCCTAAAGGCTTCGCCCGGATTCCATCCCAAGACCCTTCAATTAGAAACCAAGCGCGTTTATCCAAGGCTAATTTTTAAAATTATTTTTTTTCTTGTAACGGCGTGGATTAAGTTTACATATGTCGTTTGAACGCGACGCTCACATGTTTAATTAATATATTATACGAACTTCCAAGCAATATTTACAAAATATGTATAAATAATACCTCTGCTTTATGAAAAATGTATGGTTATTTTTAAATAAATGGTTGAAAACTTTAATGTATAAACATTCCTAGGTGGCAACAAGATCAGCGCCACGAGCAGTGGAAAGTAATGTTCGTAAGTATATTTTGACGGTATTAACACGAATATTTTTTTTGGCAAAACGAGAGAACACTGAATCAGTTTAACTCAACGATATTTTAAAGATGAAATTTATTAGCCTCTCGCTAAACTATTTGTACCTGAAAGTAGTCTAATGTCGTGATTTTGAACAAACAGTCTTCAGTGACTCAATGCTCGGATACATTATTCGTTACATTCAATGAGAGTAATGAAGTGGTAATTTTGGTGAATTTTTATGATATATTATCACCAAAAAGGCAAAGAACTAACATGCAGGGCTACCATATTGTACAATTCACTTTTTCACATTTTAATTTTTAAACTATTCAACGACAAGGTATCCAATGAGGAAATATATCAAAATAGACAAAGAGCATTTTGGGTTCTTAACAAAAATATGAGACATAAATGTTGTAAGATTTAGCTAGAACTCTTTTAGACTAGAACTGGTATAAGATTTATTTACGCTTGAATAGAATTACGACTAATTTCTTTTAGCCTTTTTAAATGTCCAAATAAAACCATTTTTTAACAAAAAAATATTATCTTATTTTCGTCCCCTCCCTTGAGGAAATCCTGGCTGCGTCTTTTTGATCCCCTTCTATTTTCCTCTTAATTAGGGCTAGCTTGTAAAACATATGGATTATATATATCATGGTTTTAAGCGGTAACCGTTAAGAAGGTAATATTGTGCAGTCATAACACTCGTACAGTGGCGCCGACTCCATGGGGCCTGAGGGGGCCCGAGCCCCCTCAATAATTCGTTTGGGGGGGCCGAGAGGGATGCAAGCTGCCTCCCGGTTGATTTAAATGGAAGAATGACTTATTTTTGCTCAAATAATGATCACAAATTGACCAAATACAACATAAACCCTACGGAAACCGGCCAGATAATAATGGGAGGTTTGTGGCGTTTTGGATCCTTTGTATTACCGTAGTTACTCACACATAAGACGGCTTTGAAAAAAGAACAATGTAGGATTTTAGAGAAAAGAATAAGAAATAAGAACTCCTTGCTCCTATTAAGTATTATGGAAGACGTTTTGAGGGACAGTGGGGGTTAGGATTGTCTTACATGGTCTTACGTAACGAGGGTCTGGAACCATATTACGTAAGATCTTGTCCGTATTGTAACATTGTATTGTTCTTCAATAAAACTTAGTTGTGGAGGTTAAGCATTCTACTTTCGTGCATTTTGTAATCTCACCCCTACCATAATGCTACTCTTCTGCCGCCTGACTGCCTGGCTACAGTACCTTCACGGTCAACCAAAACAGGATGTATGCAGGAGACATTGGTTGATCGATTGGTCAATCCACCTCACTACATTGTTGTGGAAGGTGCAACAAATATGCTAGTCAGAAATTGTCGATTTCCGCCTGGGTATCAGATGACATTGCTGCCACACCGGGCTCATCTACACGTTCGCTTCCGAGGCATACGCAGCTTGGAGTCGTCTGCCGCGAATCCTTCTCTCGGGCTCATAGGGCAACCCCGATTTAGGCGAGTAAAAGCGACAAAAATCCTCATCCTACTTGTAAGTAAATACGGTATAGAATTGAATTTTAGATACTTTTTAGAATTATAATGACTTTTAATGATCAATGTCAGAAATGATGACCAATAATGGTAAAGATGACCGATTTGCAGCCCTGCGGGCCAGCGCTGCGGCCGCGGTGACTGCAAAAGGACTGAATCAGAAAGAAGAAGCACCTGAAACCCTGCGCGCCTCCGCCTCGCGTCGCCTTGACACTTCAAGACATTACGACGCCGCGGCAATATGGAGCTCACCCTGCTGGCGCAGTCATTCAGTGTGGATATTTTCTTTCAGTTCAGACGTGTTTAGCGTTTCGACTTTAGTGTTTAGGAGACTCTTTTATGTGACTATATTTTATTTGTTTACTTAAGTCTCTTAGTGTATTGTGAATTAAGTTTGCAATGGATAAATTTGTTACCAAAAAGGCGCGCTTGGAAGTTGATGGTACTGCAAGTCAACCTCCGACAATTATTGTGTCGTCAACTGCTTCATCGTCTTCAGGCGAGAAGTGTTCTCAGCCGAAACCTGGACAATCCGGCAAGGGAAGATCATTTCTGAAGTCTTAGAAGTTTATTGCAAAACCTGCAAAGAGGCGGATGCTAAAAATCTATAAAAATTTTCTTCAAAAAAAGAAGATGCATTTCTTTCCATAGGCTTTTCTAACTGGAAAAAGCCTTTGGAAAAATTCCGTCTTCATGAAAATACGTTTACGCATAAAGAAGGTGTTCTGAAACTAAATTCTATCACTAACCGAAGCGTTGTCTCCCAATTGAATGAACAGTTAGATAGTGATATGAAGAAAGGCCGTTTGGCTCTTGAGACAATTTTTACTACCGTGCAATTTCTATGCCGACAAGGACTAGCAATTAGAGGTCACGAAGTTGTAAACTCAAATTTTTTTCAATTGTTGGAACTCAATTCAATTGTTGGAATTGAAAGAATGACGTACCTGAGTTAAAAGATTGGTTAGGGCGTTCGGGGTACAAGTGGACATCCCACGATATTCAAAACGAGATCATTGATCTACTAGGAAAGACTGTGTTGAGAAAGGTATTGGCTTCAATCAAGAAGGCTGAACATTATTAACATTATTCTATTATAGTTGACGAAACAAGTGATTCTTCGATTCACGAACAACTGTCATTTTGTATTCGTACTGTCGATGATTCCTTAATCATCAACGAAGACTTGATTGGCTTATACGAGACCCCCAACACTGAATCACAAACTCTGTTTATTATTATAAAAGACGTTCTGGCTCGTCTTGATTTGTCAATGGATAACTTAAGAGGACAGTGCTATGGTGGTGCCTCGAATATGAGAGGTAGGTTCAAAGGACTACAAAAGTTAGTTTTGGATGTACAACCAAGAGCACGTTATGTGCCCTGCACTGCTCACAGTTTAAACTTGGCAGTTGTAGACAGTCTCCGCGCTCTTACGTGTATGATGGATATTATGGCTTTTGCCAAGGACTTAATAAACACCGTAAGGGAATCCACCAAAAGGATGGGACTTTTCAGAAGCATACGCTGTGAGAGCGCCAACGATCAACCTGGTCTACGACCTCTTTGCCCGACTCGATGGACAATGCGAGCTTCCAGTATCTTGAGAATAGTGAAAAACTTTGAAGAACTTCTAGAGTTTTTTAAAACATTAAGTGCAGGGGACAAAACAGAGGCAGGTTACAAACGTGCAGGCTACTTTGAGTCAATGTTACAATTTAAGACTCATTTAGTTTTACGTCTTTATAGCCATGTAATGAACCCAGTAGAGGATGTCAATGAAAAAATTCAATGCCCTCATCTAAGTTTTGCTGATCTGGGAAAAATATATGAGGGCTTGATTTGTATATTGAATGGAAGGCGTGATAGTTTTGAACACTTTTGGGAATTGTGTTTAAAAGAGAAACCTTCACAAGTTGATGATCCTTCGCTTCCTCGGAATCGACGTATGCCAAATAAATATGAAAACGACGAAGCCAGCTCACCGCACACTTTCAAAACCCCAAAGGAATGCTACAAAGCTATTTACATTGAAGTTTGTGAAACGGTGCAATCTTGCATTACTGAGCGGTTTCCATCCACTGGACTCACGCAGGTTATTGCAGTTGAACAAGAGTGTTTGCTTTAAGGTGAGCAGAGGGGAAACAAATTTTGTAAACTCAACTGAGTTTAAAACTGATGATCTCAGGCCTGACCTCGTGGAAATTATGGATATCCATGATGAGAAAACCACCTTTGTTATTTCCACAAAACTTTATTACGCTGGCACGACGCCAGCACTTTAAGTTTCTCCAAGTAGTTCCAATAACGACAGCGACAGCAGAACGGTCATTTAGCGCCCCTAGATGTCGGAAATCATATCTTCGATCAACAATGGGACAGAAGCGATTGAACAACTTCTCCATGCCCACCGTGATATTTTGAATGAATTGGATATCCGACCAGTCATCAACGACTTCATATACAGTAATCCGGTCAGACGGTCGACATTTGCACCTTTCTAAAGACACTCTTGCCCTAATAATGGTATTTATAGAAATATTAAAAATCTTTATAAAACAGATAAATACATACAGAATGTTAAATTTTCAGTTTCAAAATGTTAGTGATAGTTATCAGTACTGTATTTATATATTACGATTATATCTATATTTCGTACTATAGCACTGTATTATTTATTTTCAAGTACTTCAGTATTTTAGAGTGTAAGACCCAATTAAAACCCGCTATTTACATACTTGTTGACTAAAAGTATTAGGCGTACTTTATAAACTCTGCTAACTGTATTAAATGATTAACGTTGAGATATTGTTTTAATTAAATGAACCGGAAGTCTTCTGCGAAGTAAACTTAAATTAGCTATACCACTTATTAATCAAAGTGCTATTGCTGAGCGACAGCAATATTTTATGTTTTATTCTTTTTATGATAGTTTAGGATTTATTTAAATACAATTTTAGTTTGTTCAGAGCTATATATTCACTGCTCTGTAATAGTCTATGAGCGTAATTACAACTGTAAATGAAATTAGCTTTTGACCAAAATACCGTGTTGTTGATGTTTTGTTTCTTTTTTCAAAGCCAAAAAAATGTGTCAGGCTTGTAGAGTTTCCCGAAGTGTCGAGTTATAGAGAGTCGAGTTTTCGGGGTTCTAATATTGATCATAGGACCCCTCTAAAAGGCTTTAAAAAAACTTTAAAAGTCACTATTTGTCATCTAAAATTTAGAAAATTTCCCGGGGCAAGACCCTCGATATGGGCCCCCCCAATATTTTTTATAAGTCGGCACCCCTGCACTCGTAACATTCAGCGACAAAAAAAAGTCATGCATGTACAAGACTTTATTCTATTTGATAAATAATATCTACGCATGTGATTTTTAAAACTTCCGATATACGAGGAATAATGTACTAAAATGTACTTCTCCTCTGACTTTAACATATAACGCAGAACCGCATACACTGCCAATAATCTTGAAGTTACGTGTCGGTGGAAATATTTGTTTTGAACAAGTAAATATCTCTCGACCGTCTCTCCGCGGAACACACAGACCTCATCGCTTCGTCTTCTCCACCTTCTTCTGCTTGAGACGGACGTCTTATCTGATGGACTCGACCACCTGAACGGAAACATCATCACGGACCATCGGCGGAACGAGGACAAGGTCTCGAGTCCACGTGCGATAAAAGGCTTGCGGAAGAGAGCATTCTTTTCACGTGAACTAAGACATCCAATAAAATCTTACTTTAAAAATACATTGGTGGAATAATCTGCATATTTTTTACCTTTACTTTTGGGTTTAATAGGTAACGCATTGCGTCAGTGAAAGCAGGATTTAATTTGACAAAATATCTAAAATGTGGAATTAAGTATTTGTTTTGACTGACACAGTCGCGGCAGAACGTCCTTAAGGCATGAAGTATCTTATTAAACATGCTGAATGTAATGTTCTTCATGCTAAAAAATAAAAAAAAACATAATTAGCTCTTCTAATTTCCATATAGTAGGGGGTAGTGCGACGACTCCGTAGAGGAACAACGTGGTAGGGTAGAGGGTTTAGGTAACAACACCCTAGGACACTTTGACTCGTTCCGATCACGAAGCGAAATGAAAATATTATGGACTGCTTGCTGTATTTCGTCAACATACAAGAGACTTGAAGGTATGATAACTAACAACCTTGTATATACAACGAAGGACGTACAATGTATCAAAGAAGAACCAATGGGGTGTCATTTACACCCCGCGCACCCTCTCCCGGGTTAATCCTTAGTGAATAAAGGGGGAGTAGTCAAGTAGAGCACTTTGTGTGTCTTCACAGTGCTTCTATGGTTGCTCTAACGGATTCCATAACAATGGCTACCATAAATTGAAAACGCCTGAGGTTGCGAGTCATCTGTAGAAATAATAATAATTTATAAAATAGTATAAAATATTTGGTTTTATTTATCTAAAGAAAATATGTAAAAAAAATTAATGTATCTTACGTAAGCAAGTGGGTTCGGCAAATGCTTAATTTTGCTTTCAAGTGGGAGGGGTCAAAAATTGCCAAAAATCTGCTTACGTAAAACATGAGCGCTCCCTAACCTCAGTTTTATGATCAGGACTATGCTGACTAGTTCCCGAACATAAATTATGATCAACTTGAGGTAGTTTGAGCGAAAAATCACTTCACCTGGAATTTGATGAATTTGACTTCATTTTAAAGATAAAACTCTCATCTTTCCAATTATATCAAAACATATCAACCCCTTGCCGAACTACTTTACGAGTAATTTACCTGAAAATGTAAGCTGTTTTACATGGAATAGATTATGGCTGAGCGCTCCGGAGGGAGAATGTTGAAAAAATATGGAACTTCTAGCACCTAGATTTCGTCAAAAAACTAACGGTGTATAATTTGCATGTTTTCTCAACTTTTTGTAAAAAATAAACTATAACTCACCGCAGCAACTTTTACAGAATCACAAAAACCCTGCTGTTTTGAAGGGTTTTCAGCCTTGCGGCGGGAAAAAATGAGTCAAGTTAGAGACTTAAGTGGCTTTATTTATTTAATTACTGAGAATTTTGGTCAAAAATATAACTATATATCTGCGTCATTAATATATTACAATATTTATTTCATACTTCTAAACAGACGATGAAATAAATTTTTAATATGGTCTCCATTATGACTAGTAGGGAACTATCTCTGACTAAAAACCACATTAAATAACGCTATGACATGTCTCTACATATTTATTAAATTAAACACCAATATTTATTATTAAATATTGATCGTTCCTGCCGTGATATAGGTTCCTACACGGCAAATATCGCTAAAATACTCGATAGTAATAATTATAAATACTCATGAACAAATCCTATATACATCAAAGGGAAACGACATCTCCATTTCAAATAAAACAATATTGGCAAATTCCCACACAGTATTTTATAAACACAGTTAGAATACACCACTGACAAAAGTTTCGACACGTAATGCCATTATCAAGTTTGATAATATAATTGATAATGGCATTGCGTGCCGAAACCTTGGTCGGTGGTACATTTTAACTGTGTTTTTTTATTAAGGTGACCATCCGTCCTCCTTGAGGGAGGACAGTCCTTCTTTTGTAAGTTTAGTCCTCCATCGAAAGGCAGAGCTCTGAAGAAGCTAGGATACGTCAAGCGTATTGTGGGAAGATTTTCGGATGAAAAAGTAAAAGAGAGGTGCTATTTCGCACTCGTCCGGCCACACCTTGAATATGCAGCGAGCATATGGGATCCTGCGCAGAAAGACTTAATCTGGGAACTTAATAAAATACAAAGGAAAGCTGCGCGATTCATCAAAAACTGCTACGGGCGTACAGACAGCGTTGTTACACAGATATTTAAACGAATTAGGCTGGGAGCCGTTAGAGACTCGGAGGCTGAGCGCTAGGCATAGATTGGTTGAACAATTGAGAATAGATATCTTTCAGAGCGACACGGAGAACATCATATTAGAACCCCACTATATTTCCAGGTCCGACAGAAACGATAAATTAAGAGAGATATTTTGCCGAATGGATAGGTATGGGAATTCGTTTTTCCCCCGAACAATAAGGGACTATAATAAATGCTAGGCGTAATTTCATTAGAACGTTTCCTTTTTTAAATGTAAACGGCTGGTGTCCTAACACCCCCCGCCACATGCCTATTGAGGCGTCTTGCGGGGTAGTATGTAGATGTAGATGAAATGTGTCCTCCTACATGTCCTCCTTTTCGATATTTGAAGACCATTCTGTAAACCTCTGTGATTGATCAATGCCAAGCTGGTCCGTTACACGTGCTGTGACGTATATGTACTTTGATATGACGATTCGTCAAGGCTCGGTAGGTACAGAGCGGTACAGACGCAATCAACATCTTGAAATGAACAGGTTGAATGGGAAAATCAACATGTTGAAGTTGATCAAAGATTGGTGGAAATATTCAGCCATTTCAAACATAATCTTATATCATATATGAACATTTATTTGTTCTTGTTCAATTTACGTTGTGGTGCCTTGGAACTAATGCAGCAGTTGAAAGAGTTCTTTTGCAATTGCTAATGATTTTTGGGCCAGTGAAAAATCGAAATTGAATGTTGATACTCAATAGCTGTAGCTCTTGCCGTAACATTCGATATGAAAGATAATTTTTGTTCAGGTATTTCCAATATATTGTTAAAAAATAATACATTGATTAAAAATATTCATTCAATGGAAAATTACTCATTTAACCATTGAATACCCGCGCGGCCTTTTGAGACGATTCTACTCGCGTGTGGCGTTTGAAACATCCCAAATATGTTTGTACTTATAACATCATATGACTTATTTTTAGACTGATACAATTTTTTTATCATTCTATAGAGTACTTAAAAACATGTTATCAATATCATTGAAAAAAAAATTATCTTACTAGAGGAATATGTTAGAAAACTTCTTCCAAATTTGAAAAATATAATATTCCTTTGAAGTTTTTATTTAAAAAAATATAAAAACACTATATATAAGCATAATTACTAATCAATCATTGTATTTACATGTTGACTGAACTTATATCGTGAATTGAGTTCAATGTAATCTTTGGTAACATAACTACCACATACCTGTTTTCCTTGCAATTTTCAATCTAACTAATAGGGATTCCGCCATAAATAACAAAACACACACTTTTTTGCACACTTGAAAAACTATATTTACATCAATATATCAATGAAGGGATTAGTGAAATACATAAATGACATAAAACATTAATAGTCTGCAACAATGATAGAGGCAGTGCATTCAAACTTAATCTGAATCGTTGTTTTCTTGGTTGATGCAATCTTCGCACACCGTCTTCATATGCACAAGACACATATATTTCTTGCAGATTTCACAATTTGTCTTCACTTTCCGGTATTTGTTCCTTGGGCAGACTGAACACCTTGCCTGTCTTCTTTCACCTGCATTTCTGGGATTTTTCTTCTTGAGCTTGTCCTGCTACTTTCTTAGCAGACTGTCGGACGGTTTTGGGAAGGCATTTCACTGTAGCTCTTGAAAGTGCCATAGGTTTGACCAAATTTACAGCAACTTCTTTTAGGAACATACGCCTCACAACGTTTTTGTCCGTGTTATTGAACAAGTAAATAACTTGGGAGTTGATACCTGCGATGTCCAAAATCCTGTAGAATACTACAAGCGGCCACCTGTTGCATTTTCTTGCAGTTGAATAAGTCCCACATTTTTGATCCACTACATCAACACCAGTTTTAGTATAGTGTTGTAAAAGGTTATGATTTCAGGTTTTCTCTTGGCACCAGTTGAAACGTCGATGCTATCATCGTGATGTAAGCTGGAAACCAAAACGACAGATCGGTTTTTCTTTGGGACGTAGGATACAAGGGTTATTTTCTCTTGAAAGACAAATATAGACTCGAGCTCATTTCTTTTTTTACAAATCATTTCTGGCGGAATCTCTGCTTTATCTTTTCGGATTGCGCCGACATATGTCAATTTGTTGCTCAGCAACTGGTTCACCAAGGGAATGCTAGTGAACCAGTTGTCAGCTGTAACTTTTCTTCCACTATTGAGGATTGTTCTTGAAAGACGCAAAACAATTTCAGCAGGTTTGTTGGATACTTCATATGGATTGTCTTGGAGTTGTTTTCCTGCGTAAACTTCCAATATCTTGACATTAAAAGTCTTGGAGTCAGTCATTGTGAGTATTTTTATACCGTATTTGGCCGGTTTACTTTTAATGTACTGTTTGAAAGAGCAACGGCCTCTAAAAGGAACTAGTTGCTCGTCAATGGTCACGAATTCTCCCACGGTAAAATTTTTTTCACAATTGTGAACAAACATCTCAAACACATCTCGAAGTGGCGCAAACTTGTCAATCTCCCGCCTCTCCTCTCTGTCGTGTATGTTATCGAATCTAATGGCTTGCATTAAAAAGAAAAATCGATTCAGGCTCATTGTTCCATAGAATATATCGATTCCCGTGCCATCCTTATTCCTACAGATCTCTCAGGTTTTGGTGATTTGATCTAATTGACCCGGAGTAAATTAGAAGACCTAAGAAAGCTTTTATCTCTATCACTACGTTTACCAATCGATCTCAGATCGGTCTGAGTTCAGACCGATCTGAAAGTTCAGCACGGAGCTGACTCCGATCGCATGGTTTACCAACACGGTCTGAAAATATCGATATTGAACTATCGATTTCAGTAGTTTGAATTATTTTGAGATTTCTTGCATATTTCAGCCGCACACTTCTCTCCTTTCCCTTCTTGCAACAAGTCACGCTGTAAATGATATCGATTATATTTTGTTTACCATCGGCAACCAAAAGAAGAACGATAAGCGCCACGCTCCGGCCTCTTTGGATCGATCTGAGATCTCAGACCGGTTAAGGGAAAGCGGGCTGACTCGGCTCGCTTCTCAGATCGATCTGGCCAGCGCGCTCCGTTTACCATACCGAGCCGAGCCAGTCAGATCGATCTGAGATCGATTGGTAAACGTAGTGCATGGAGCTTGTTGGTCTGCAGTCTCTCTCTCTCTCTAGTATAGGTTTCTCTAGTTTTGTCAATGAAAATATTTGTGCTAAAAGTTATATTCTGTATGATTTGATCATCAATAAACAGATGGAAACATTCTACAGGGGTTTGTACATTTTTGGCATTGTTTACTGGCCCTGGAAGGTGTTTCGCAATGTTTCCTGCTCTCGTTCGGACATTTGGTGTTTGATTAGACTCTTTTTTGCAAATTGATTTTTTATCTTTACCAACAAAGTAATTCTTGGAGTCATTATAGGCCTACTTGCACAATCACTTCCAGCTCCATTCACAATGGCCTCAATTGTGTCATCTACAGTGTTTCTATTATTCTCTCTGTACATACTCGACCTTCCTAAATGTCTTAAGCACACCAGTTACATGCTCTATGCCGACGACCTCCAAATTTATCGCAGCTGTTGGCCATATGAAATTGACGAGGCAGTATCAAAAATTAATGAAGACATTTATAGAATAACCGAGTGGGCCACGCGTCACGACTTCATCCTAAACTCAAGTAAAACTAAGGCTATTATTATCGGTAGTTCCAGGATGCTACGTAACATTAGCCACATTACGACTACCAGTATCGTGGTTAATGGTATCCCTATTCCATACTCCAGTAATGTACATAACCTAGGGATTACGTTGACTGCTAACTTATCATGGGATTGTCATGTAAATAATATTTCTAACAAAATTCATTCTATACTTTACCAGTTAAAAGTTCACAGAAACTTACTTCCTTTTAATACTAGAAAAACACTTATATCGTCGCTTATTTTCTCTGTAATAGATTATTGCTGTCTTGTTTATAACGACCTCAACGAAGAAAATAACCTCAAACTTCACCGGGCCTTAAACTCCTGCCTTAGGTTCATTTTTGACCTTCGCAGGGACGTCCACATCACCCCCTATTATAAACAACTAAGATGGCTCCACGTCAAGTCCCGTAGAGAATACCTTCTGGGATCATTTTTGTTTGTTCTATTTAAAAACAAATCACCCAAGTATCTGCATGATTTGTTCCTTAGTTGTCCCTCTGTCTCCACAATGTCCACTAGGTCTGATCCTAATCAATTGTATTTTCCAGGGCATCGCACCACAGCATATAATAAATCATTTCTTGTAACAGCTTGTCACATATGGAATAAGATGCCAACTGACATTAAAAATTGTAAATCTGTTAAAACATTTAAAATGAAATACCATGATTATTTACTTTCCCGGGTATAACATAAGTTACTCTTATTATTATTTTTTTTCTTCAAATTTGTGTTCATGTTATTATGGTTCCTTATTCATTGTATCATTTTTCTATTGTTAGTTATTAATACATGAGTTTTTTTGGTTAATTTACATTTATAGAATGATAAAAGTTTTTCCTTTTGTACTTGAAAAGTTTGAAATTATGAAAAGTTTGTCCTTTTGTACTTGTAAAAGATTGTGCCTGCAAAGTGTTTAATTATTATCTTTGTTCTTTTGGATTTTTGTCCTGAACAATAAATATTTTTCTTACTTTCTTACTCTTACTCTATTAGGCCTACCTTGTTCTCGCCCCAGCAATGGAGTTCCTTGAATATTACTAGAATCTTCACTAGAACTTGCCTCGACAACTGAAGTATCTCCACTGTCGGGGACGAAATCTGGGTCATCGTCACTGTCGTCTATGTGCGAAGCCGTATCGTGATCAGAATCACTCTGAGTGTCCTCTTCGTCATGGTCAGAATCCGGAATGATGTCGTTGTATTCAAAGTCTTCCTCACTAATATCCTCCTGGAGAAATTGCCGTATCCGGTTAGCTTCGCGTTCGTAAGAATCCATGGTCTACCAAAACTGCTTCTGTCAATACGAATAATAAATAAAATAAGAAGATACAATAATAAAACAGTCCATTGAAAATGAAAACACAGTGTAAGTGTGGCAAAAAAACACATACGAATGTACTCGCGCGGGGTGTTTGAAACACCCCAGTGTTACACTCAACCGTACACAAGTACTCGCGCGGGGTGACGTGCTCACCCCAGACCACTTTGACAGCTCGTGACAGCACAACAACTCACTGCATACTATCGAAAACCGGTCTGAGCCACTACACAGACTGTAGTTAGAAGGTACTGAGACCTTCGACCAACTCCATCCAACAGGGATGGGGGAAGTTGGCCAGGGGCAACTAACTCCATCTTTTGGTGTTGTAGTTGTATAACTCAAGTGAAAAGCGTTGTTTATAACTATTTTGTTTAACATTTCATGCATAAAATTCAAATTAAAATCATATAGTCTTTGCTCAGCAAAATTAAATGCCATTTTTTAATTAAAAGCTGGTTATAACCGAAAAACAAATGAAAGCGTCTTCCGTGTGCTATTCTTTGACCGTCTGGTTTTGTGATTGAGTGGTATTGTGATTTTTTAAAAGTTCTACGTTAGCCGTTTATTCGCCGTTTTTTGCGTTTACCGGTTCTAAGAAGCTATTAGAGTTTTGGAGCATTCTCAAATATGCGTGACTCCTGTGCAGTGAAGGATTGCTCATCAAAGGGTTGTAAGTTTTCCGCGAACGGTGTCCAGGTAAAGTATTTTGTATTTCTTGGTGCGTTTGCTGTCATATGTTTTGAAATTATTTAACTTTTATGTCCTCTAACGCATGGTGATTTCATGTTTTCTTTCACTTTAAATGATGAAATCTCGATGGAAGTATGTCCTCTGCAATTTCAACCTTTATTTAGATGGTGTTACCCCTGAATAACTCCTTGTTCAAATTTTCATTATGCAATATTACGCTGATTACGTGCCATAATTTGGCGAAAATAAAATTTCATCCGAGGGAATTTTTATTATGTATGTGGTGTTTGATATTTTTGGAGGTGAATAGGATGCTGATGTATGTCAATGTCGTTGGAAATAATCGTTGTCTGCCTTGTCGCATGGGCTACTAAAGCTTATTAGTTAATGGCTTTTAATTCTTGTTAATAATTTAGTCAGCTATCCAATTAGTAATTGGGATGTTTAAATGTATGCCAATCTAATTCTGCTTGTATTGCCTGCTGTTCACAGTATCCAACTCTGTTTTGCATGTTTTGCCGGTTTTGGAAAGAGGATGGCTTTGTCTAGTTGTGAAGATGCATCATGTCAGTCGGAGCAAGATATGTCTTGCATGCCCAGTGAATGCCCTACAACTTCCACACTTGAATCTTTCCCTGAGAGTATCTGTACACCCTCCTCATCCTCTTGCAATACTCCTATTAACACATCTGCTTCTGCTGTGAAGGACAATGTTTTGAAGGAGCTAGGCTTATCCCACATAGATATGACACCTAGAAATAGGATAGCCACGGTCTTAAATCATACCTTCTAATTACCCACATGCTAACCCCTTAACATTCATCATCATCTTTTCTATTTTATATCGTGCTTGCTTTCAATCATATATCTTAAAGTGCATGCCTATCTTCTTTAGTTCTCAAGAACGACTAAAAAAAGTTCTCTTTTATTAGTTGTTGCAAAACATGTATTGCAGATGTAATCTTTTCTAATTTTGCCAAAGATGACAGCTTTCCACTTACTTTTGCATTTTAGTTTAGTAATTTGTATACACATTAAAAATCTATCAACAGCTATTAAATATAAGTATGGAACTATGAATTTAGCAATTCAAGTAAATACATGGTTTGCTATAGGTGTGGATTTATTGATGAGAGCAGACCTTTTTGTACTGTTCATGCTTCCTTATGCATGTCGTTTTTTCAGAAAACGGTGGTCAGGCAACTGAAAACATAGTGTAAGGTTGATTCAAACCCTTTCCTCTTTTTCAAAATATGGGCAAAAGGATTTTCTTTGCAAGTCATTTTTGTATTTTTACCTGTGCATTTCTGAATGTTCTCCTATTTCATATATGTGCTATCTTATTTTATTTGGTATGTTATTTCAAACTGCTATTCAAATTGTTATGTTATTTCAAACTGCTATTCAAATTGTTATGTTATTTCAAACTGCTATTCAAATTGTTATGTTATTTCAAACTGACCTTTGGATTTAATGAATGAGTGATTTTTTTTTAATTTCACCCCATTATATTTACTTTTCTCTTATGCAGAAGAAGGTAGTGAGAACAGCAAAGATATGGGTTCAAGTTTTTCTTTGTTTATTATCTATATTCCATTGTATGTTATTAGGTTGTAGCTGATAGAAAAATTTGAGCATGTACTTTGGGGATAGGGTATGCTGATGATTGTAATAATAATTTTAATTTTGTCTTTGTGCCATGTGTAATTAGGACTAAACTGTCATCTTTTACATTTAATTTGTTGTTAGACTAACACAAATCACTATGGGTACCCTGCCCTGGGTGGTGAATAACTTACCATATAGGAATTCAAACACATGACCTCTAGGTTAGGAGGGGAGGACCACCGCTGAGGCTGGCAGAGTGGAAAATTTTAGGAAGAGATAGGGTTTTTCTCAAGAATTGGGAGAGAGAAAGTTTCTGATGCTGCATTTAAGAAAGGAATCCAGTGAATGAAAGATAAGCAAAGTGTTAACTGTGTGCCAATTGATGGAAATTCTTTAGAAATAATCTCTTTTTTGATCTCTTTAATTTTCATTTCATAGTCCCATAATGAGCTTAGTAAGTGAGGTTAATAGTATATTTTTTTTAGTTCATCTGATGTTATTCTTTCTGTTATTTTGAGACAGTTCTGAAATTATTTTTGTAGCTGTATGTTCCTACATCATGGATTGTATTTTTAGTCATTCTTGAGTGGTATTTTAATTTCTGATCTTTATAATAGTCTGCATGTATCCAATTTATATAATTGATTTGTACAGTTTACTTTTTCATGAAATAGTTTCCAAACTGCATTATGCTGCTACACTCATTTGCATCACAAAATAATATGTACAGAAGTCATATAAATGTGGCATAACTTTTATCGAATTAATGTTTTCACTGTGGCTATTTTATTTTCAATTAATAATTTAAATACTTAATTCCAATGAAAAAACTAATGTTTTTCTTCTCTATTTTACCCTTATGCAGGAGTTCATGGAGGACTTACTGTGGATATAAAATATTTTACTGTATCAATGTTATGTAAAATAATTTGAAGTTGTGATATTTCTTTACAATTATGTACTTTTTGCCAATAAAGAAATATATATTTTTCCTATATTCGATTCTAATTTAAATACGTCAACCTGAGCCAACCGTGCTGTCCTGATGCTGATACTGGCTCCTGGCAAGGAATTTCAGGTAGATTAGTGATAGCTGTGATAGTGATTGACTTAAGTAGCCAATAGTGAAGATATATTAATAGTGAATTATTTGCCAATAGTGAATATCGCGCGGAATTTCATTGTTATCTAAGGGTAATAGATGACATGAGTAGTAATTAAAGAACTGGTATCACCAGAGGGACGCTGTAGTAGAGATTTGAATTTGGCGGCAAATGCGGAGGAATCGACACTACCGCCATCCTACGGTGTTGTACTCACAACTCACCCCGAATCAATGGGGCCGATTCTATAACTTGGCTGACGTTCGATCGTTAGGGATCCGTTCACCTTCGGTCGAGCTCAATTTATTCGAGTGATGACCAACGAGCGATTCTATAAGGGCGATCGTTCAGCAGAACGTCGAACGTTGCGGCGTTGTCGGATTTACAGCATAGTTCGCACTTGTTTCTCTTCTACGCATGCGCAATGAGCTGACATTGGAGTGAATGCACTTGTTTTGAATAATTTTGAAAAATATTAATTTAAATAAGCATTGAAATGTCTGAATAATTGAACATTACTTCCTCACGAGTACTATAAACACCCTAAATGCGTTCTCATTGGATTAATTATTTCCTAATTACTTGTCATTCTATGACTTCTACGGATGTAATGTCGTCTGGGGGCCGATTCTATAACTTGGCTGACGTTCGAACGTTAGGGATCCGTTCACCTTCGGTCGAGCTCAATTTATTCGAGTGATGACCAACGAGCGATTCTATAAGGGCGATCGTTCGGCAGAACGTCGAACGTTGCGGCGTTGTCGGATTTACAGCATAGTTCGCACTTGTTTCTCTTCTACGCATGCGCAATGAGCTGACATTGGAGTGACTGCACTTGTTTTGAATAATTTTGAAAAATATTAATTTAAATAAGCATTGCAATGTCTGAATAATTGAACTTTACTTCCTCACGAGTACTATAAACACCCTAAATGCGTTCTCATCGGATTAATTATTTCCTAATTACTTGTCATTCTATGACTTCTACGGATGTAATGTCGTCTGCTTAGATTGGCATAGACGTCTGCTTGAATTGCCTCTTATATTTCAATTACACTCCTATCGTCTTTACTGGATTCTGAAACACTATACATTTCAGACGGGTGATCAAAATTTATAAGCTTATCATCAGCAAAATTCTAAAAAATAATGTATTTCAATGACATCAGTCTCCTTTCGTTCGAAACATTTCGTATTCCACTACAAATACAACGCTTTCCCTCGTAAATGAACCTTGTCGCGGATTAAAAGATAAATAGTAGTTATCTAAATAATGAAGACAGAAATTGACATTTTCCACTGACAGACCAGTGCATTTTTATTAGTGGAAAATTTCAATTTCTGCCTGTACTATGTAGACAGTCCACGACATCTCGGCTGAAACTTCTCGTCATCTAAATAAATTAATGCTCTATGGTTCACTTCAAAGATAATGTTCCAAAACAACACTCAGACGTATATATGTCTCCTTGGTATATAACTTCGGACATGAATTGATTAGGATATTCATTGATACTTAAATACTATCATCTAGCTAGTTCCCATAATTAACGTACTACTCAACCTTCAATACCATTTAAACACAACCTTCTTCCCATGAAATCGAATAGAAATACTATATAACTCACTTTTACAAGACCGGTCACCGTCTGTCAAGAGCTTACATGCAGCATATATGATTACCTACCTTGAGGTATACAATTAGCTGCTTTTAATCACTTCCACTATTTCTCCAGGCACACACAGCAGAACTCAAAAAAAGGAACAATACTTGCTAATGACACCACGTCGAGTAAATGAAAAGATAAATTTTGAGATAGCAAAATTTAATGAATGTAGCATAATAACACAAGATACATTGCATAAGTAGACAAAACAATCATCACCCTTTCATCATCACTTGGACGTAAACAACTACACTCACAATTTAAGATACTCTAAAATAAAACAGTAATCCCTGCCCAGGGAAAATCAAGATGCCTATTGCTAACTAGTCACTACCTGCCTTACACGCAAAGGGTTTAATTATTTCAACAAAATCACATTGAACACAACAATGCAATGAAATAATTAGATGACACTTGGGGTGCTACAATTCCCTGAATGAAGAATAATTAAACACTACACTGTTTATCCTTTCACTGACACGTAAACAACCATATTTAAAAGTCAAGAGCATTCCACGAGTCACCAAATTCAATTTACATAGATTACACGTGTTAATTTAGTCAATATGTGAAAACAACGAAATGATTGCTGTTACGTCTTCTCCAACACTTACTACGTATTTGTAACATTTATAATAGCATTTCTGTCATAACACATTATTTAAAGAGAACAAGTCTAGCTAATTAACGTAAATATATCACCACTTAGACACACGTAATCCAGCGCAGAACATAAATAACACATATCACCACTGGCATGTCTCAGTCTAAACACTCGATAAACCTTCGTTTAAAAGTTATCACAAAAAATGAAACGGTTGTTTCTTGTAAATCGAAACCTTAGTGATGCAAACTTCATTTAAAACTTTAAATTAAATGCTCCACTGGGGTAATTTTCTTGAAATCGCCACAACTAAAAACACAACACAAGACGTCCGTTCGAAACTATCTTCCAATATAACGACACACAGCATTCTATACCACAATTCACATTTAAAGTCCAAGAATAATATGTTTTAAGTGATTTGTAGCTCACAAAATACATCATACTACGATACTTCTTCAAATATCATTCAAATGAAAGACCAAAACAAACTGTTCTTCGATCGACCATGGCCGCTTCGACATGTATTTTGACGTCGAAGCCGAGGAGTCGTGCGTGAGGCAAAAAACGTTCGATCGTGAGTTATAGAATCGCGATCGGCAATTGTTCTATATAGAATTCCCATAATCCAGCGGGAATGACTCTTTAACGATCGAACGTAAAGTTATGGAATCGGCCCCAATGACGTAAAGCGTTGAGTCTTCACTCCATGCCTTCGACCATTAATGTAATAGACACGACATATGCGCTTTGGAGCAATGGGAAGGAGTGTTGTCAAGATGTTGCAACAGGGGCCCAAGTCTGTAACTTGGATTTCTCCCGAAAACGGGAGATAACAGATCCGCCGGGCGATAAAAATAGCCGTTTCTCCCGTCGGTAGTCTGTAACGGGTTTCTCCGGGAGAAAGGAGGAATACGAAACGCCCGTAGACAACTTGTCGCCCGACCCAAGTCTGTAACTCGGCGAAGCGACTTCCGGAGGCCCCAGATGGGAGACAAGTTACGTCGGCCTTGCTAGACCGACGTAAGTTTTCTCCACAGGAGAAATGTGCGCATTACGACAGTGATTTTAAGTTTTGACCAATGGCATAAGAGAGTTCACGATGATTTACTTCTGCTTGGAAAACAACAAATCCACCGTTCATAAGGATAAAGTCTGTACTTTTCGCGTATTTACACGTACATGAGTATAGTATATACATTCTGTCAGTTTCCAATTGAAAAAGCAATGAGGACCGAAACATTAGCATAGACCTCATCCACATTAATTATTATAAACGAAGCGTTTCTCAATTACGATCTGAAATCTCAATTTTAGACTACGTAAATATCGGCATGTAAACATAATGTGAAGCGGAGTCTTCAAATTTGATGTTTAAAATTTAAACTTCCACCTTTAATAGTTCACAACAAATGAAAATCTGCTGCTCCGATGATTACATCAAAGAAGAGTTTGACGAGTAATAATGTGCACGATGCACACGTTGAATTAAAGCGCTAGCGAATATGTTCTGTCTTGTATTTGTTCGTATATTCTAATTCATCCATGTGTGTGACTATATAGTCTTCTAGTATACTTCCCATGTATTATTTTACACCAGTGACACAAGGGTAAGAAGTCATCCGTTAACTTGCTCCACTGACAAAGGATTTCGGCATTTTTTTAAGCTGTTTTCTCTACGCTTATATTCCGAGATTTATTTTGATTGAACTCAAATTCCAGATTGAACACCGCTATAGAAGTGTTTGGGATGCTGATATAATCCTAAACTACACTCTATCGACTAGAACGACTTGAGCATATACCACGGCATATATCACTCGATTCATGGATTGTACGCTGATACGTTTTCCCACAATGAAGGAACTCTCCCTTGGTGTTTGATATTTTACATTTGGAGTATTGCTCTTGTGATACGTATGTTATCCTGAAAATATAAGTGAAAATCATCGGCAACTTCCTTAAAAAAATCGGTGTGTTTTATAATGTGTTACTGTGGCCAAGCATTGGATATATTTCATACAAGTTTTGTGGTATATTCGGCGTTTACTTGAACTTTGGATGCTACTTTTTAAATGCCTTGTAATAATGACGTGTGTTGTCGAGTGGTTTAGCTGATTAATGTCAGTATACTGACAGTACACGTGTTTAACGATTGTGCAACTGACGGCTGTTACTGTTTTTAATCTTGTCAATCGTCCATTGATCATGTAAGTAGCCCATTAAATAAATGTGTTCATTAATAAAATTACATATTAGAAAATTATTCAGTTTAATATCCATGTAACACTTTCAACAAATGTTATTCCAATGAAGTTTGCCCGGCCGATGTGATATGTCATAATACTATATACCTACACTTTAGGAGTGATTTAAACTAGGATGAAGTGGATAACGGATACTCGAAAGAACAATGGTATAAATTATCTGACTGGTACATACTTTGCAATAGCGTAAATTAATCAATATCGTGAATATTCGTCTTCAGAAATTTCAGTTAGTGAAACGTCGTGCAATTGTAACGTCAGTTAACAGACGGCTATTACTCTGTTTTCAATCTTGTCAATCATCCATTTATCATGTAAGTAGCCCATTCATTAAATGTGGTCATTTATCGAATCACATATTAGATAATTATTCAGTTTAATATCCATATATCGCTGTTTGAACAAATTTAATTCAAATGAAGTTTGTTGATACGGGATGTCTTTCTGTCGGGAAGATTTAATAATATGCCCTTTCGGTGAGTTTTAAAATAGGATGAAGTGTAACGGAAACTCGAGAGTATAATGGTATTTACCATGGTATTAATTATCTGACTGGTACATACTCTGAAATCGCGGAAATTAAACAATATCGCGAATATTCGTCCTCAGAAATTTTGTAAACAAAGCAGACTAATCCTTCGCTCCTACAGCTGTGAAAAGGTACAGTGGATTTCATTGGCTCTCAAAAGTAGGTCACTGAAATATGCCCAATAGTCAGCTTTGGCTTCAGACATTTTCATACCCTCACTTTTCTCCTTCCGCTACAGCCGGCTGAAGTTTCTCCACCCAGTTACAGACTACGGTCGGGTGACATTTTCGGGAGGAATCTCGCTTCTCCTGTCTCCGGCGCCCCAAGTTACAGACTTGGGCCCCTGGTGACGTAGGCGTTGGTACAAAATCTTCCGGAGTTGCATGTGTGAGATAGGAGCGGTAAAGGTGAGCTTTCGTCCCGCCAGCGTTTTCGCGAATTTCACCCACTTACAATAGAGATATCGGTACCAAATTCACATCACTTATAAAGCAAACCTTGCGCATTTGTAAAATACTTTCAACACAACAATTCATCAACTACTTTAGGAATGGGAAACTTTCAAACCTGAGAAGTGCGTTTTTTCCTCTCCGCCATCTTGTGAAAAAATGCCGTTTCCTCTTATCCACTGTACGTGGCGCAGCGATCGAGCAGTTGGTTCTCTAGCATATACACACCCTGCACACCTCTCCTACACTATTTCTTCCCGCCTTCCACTCAAACTCGCACCGCAACAGCCATTTACTACAATGCAATTCCATTCATTCCACCGCAGTAAACATTGCACATTTCACTTCAAATGAAGGATTTACACTTCCTTATCACTCGCATTCATTCCACTGAACTAATAACATTTCACGTTTCACTTTAAATGGAGGATTGCGAGTTCCCGCAGCGAGGACACGAGTGTCCATCCCCGGGCAACAAACACCCGTGCCTTTCAAGTAATAACAAGCTGACTCCGCCGAAACGAAAGTCTGGATCGCAGAAATTTGTGTGTGCGTGCACGATTGGCAACTCATGGCGACCGTACACCACACACGCAAGACAGAAAATGATTAACGCCAACAAGCTTCTCAACTCTCGTTGGCGAATGAATACCGGTTGACTTTTCAACAATCAACTTCCAATTATTGACAGTTAATTTCCCCCTTCCACAGTACCCGAGAGAAATCCGTCAACAATACTATTTACTTAGCCTCTAACAAAAGCCCACTTATAATAACCTTGTCATCTGACGAATTTTATACCAGAAAGAATACGCAGAATAACATTTTAGCCTTCTACCAATTCCCACGAATAATCACCAATAAGCGTGAGGGATTCTATTCTTAAAATAATACGCAGAATAACATTTTAGCCTTCTACTAATGCCCACGAATAATCACCAATGAACGAGAGGGATTCTATTCTTAAAATAATACGCAGAATAACATTTTAGCCTTCTATCTATGCGCACCGAAAATCACCAATAAGCGTGAGGGATTCTATTCATAAAATAATACGCAGAATAACATTTTAGCCTTCTACCAATGCCCACCAATAATCACCAATGAGCGAGAGGGATTCTATTCTTAAAATAATACGCCCCCCAAGTTTATTGGAGGGGTGAGTTCAGGGCAAAGGAATGGAAGGGAAATTCGTTTTTCGGTTTAACAAAACACGGAAATGCAGTACAAATTAGCATTTTGAAATTTCCTCCACTCCCAGAAATGCCCATTTCCACTTTACCATTCCCGCGAAAACTGCGTTTTTCGCTGTATTAATTCACGAAAATGCGTTTTTCACTTTTGAAAATGGCCAAATCGGGCCCGCGTACCTTCCCACCCTAGCACCCCTGTTTCACTCCAGGCCCGTAAGCTTGTTGGGGGGGTGGGGTATAGGAATATAGTAGAAGTGAAATTAGTCTTATCCCTCTACTGGTTGTTCGTGAAAACCTCCAAATATGGCGTCGAAAACGGACGAAAAAGTCGAAAAATTGGTCATTTTCAAACGTCTATATCTCAAAAACTACTAGTCACACGGGTATGATTCTCACATTTTTACAAATGCGCAACCTTCCCCTACTCATAGGTATCACATTCAATATCGTAAGTTTCCTAGGTTTTTCAAAAAAAATGTTGACCGTGCGGGACGAAAGCTCACCTTTACCATAGGAGCTAATAGGAGGTTTAGCGGCTTTTTCATTAATAAAATAGCCTTTATTAAGTATTTGAGGCATATTTCGTGTTATCACGATAGTGAATAGAATGAAGAATAGCCTTATAAAATGGTGTGGTATTGTGCGGCGTACAACTGCAAGGAAAAGTACATAAAAGGTGGCCCGTCCTTTCATGGGTAAGTACCAACATACTTGTGTATCATATACCAATGATTTCTATTTGTTTCAAAAACCTTAGTGCCATCAGGCTATGGAAGATGAATGTGTGGTACATGCATCGTATGGAAACATTTTCCCGATATCTGTGGGTGAAATAACCAGTTAGGTATACGTTTTAAATAATAGCATCAGTTGTTATTTTAATATTGTAAACTGAAAATGGTTTTTATGATTGATTTATGGTCCCCGAATAACCATTTTATTTGCATTATGTTTTCCATTGTTAAAGATAATGTAAACAATCGAAGTAGCGAATGGGTAATCAAGTACCTATATCAGTGGTTATTTTAGTTGTACAATGTCATTCAAGGTACTACTCGATTAATAACCACCTTCAATCTACTTACAATCACCTCAAACGAGAGCCAAAGCTCACATTTACCCTTTTTTTTACCAAGGAAGTTGGTGAGTTATCATTAAGCCATCTTCAACTGTGTTTAGTTCTATTGTGTTCATTGCTTGGTTATATATTTCCCTTAGCTAGCTAGTTAGTGCATCCTCCTATGCAGTGCTTCTTCTGAACTTTAAGTGTCCATAGCTTTTAAAGTGTACGTTTGCCCAGTTGCAGTACGTGGATTGACCTTAGTGAGAACTTATTCACTTGGAATATTCAGTATGCCAGGCTGGTGAGGATACACATAGCCCATTGGGATGTGGGAAGCTGATCAAAACTTCCTGTGAGGGTACATTCACACTCATGGCACAGCCTAATCACCAGGTATCACTTTTAAAGGTTTTTATAAACATTTAAGTCACAATTGTGACTTATGTGTTTATAAAACCTTTTATTTCCTCCAAACACAATGTTTCTTTTGGTATATTTGTTTCCTGTACTTAACTGGTTATGTCTGTTGAAAAATTCTTTATTATTAATTCATTCCTTGTTCCTGGAATGAAAGTATGAAATGTTTGAGTTTTAGATATTGGCCTTGCTTCTTCAAGTCATCAGCTGTGTAGCATCCTCCCATTTTCCATTATTTCTTTTTGACACACATAAGCAAAGTTAAAATTCTTGATATTGTCTGTCGCCTAGACAAACCATTGTCTTGGAGTCATAATTTGATCAGTTTGCATATTTGTGATGTAAACCACTGATTGAAGGTAACATTTTCTATGACATTATCTTCTAGTACGTTTTCCAATATTGTTTTAACATTGTTAGATCCTGCACATTCACCACATTGTTGGAACCATCGCTGTACTTTGGGTGGATTGCACATCATATTTGCCAGATAGTGGTTATACGTGGACAAATTAATACTGTGGTCTTTATTTAGCATGTTTCATTTACGCCCATCCATTTATAATTTCACATTCTGATGTAAAGAACAAATACATAGTGTGTGTGTGTACCATTTGCTCCAGCAAGAACACAATGTTTAGGCCACAGATAGGCAAATTTTGACTAGCCAATCTTCACACCAGGGTATGACTGTTTGAAATGAACATATACACTTCTTCAAGGTTGTTTAAAATTAGCCTCTTTTCTATGTGTTCTTTCATACCATCCATTCTAACACTCACAGTCTTTCTTGCCAGGCATAATTCTGCTGGCATCATCATTGCAGTAAAAGTTCTTCACAGTCTCAGCAACATCTGGATCCAAGTTCCTTCCTGGTTTAGGATTTGGTGTTGACAAAATCCCTCATTCTTTTACTAATTGCTTAGCTTTGCATATCATGTTGTTACTTGCAAGAGGAAATTCTTGCTCTATTCTTTTGATACTCCAGTGTTTAGAAAGGAGGGTCAAAATTGTAGCTTTTTCACTTTTCATAATGCTTTCTTCAAACATTTCTTTTAGTTGTTGCAGTATGACATCACAACCATCGTTGTCAGGCACAGGTTCTTCAGCTGGAATGTGAAATATCTTCTCTTTTACAACTTTCACAATTTTAATAGTTTTCTTTAATAGTTAATTATGTTAATTTTCCTCCTACAGTTGTCACAAATCATTTGTTCTCTATTCACAAATGGTAGTTTTTCTATCATCCTTGGTAGCACCTTCCTTAATTGTTTTCTACTGCTCTTGTGCCCTTACACTTCAAAAGGGTTGCAGGACTGTGTCTCTATATACTTCTTATGCATTACCACATACTTTTTCAAGTTATCAATTCTTATAAGCACTAGTCCCTTGAATCACCTGTGAACGCCACAGAAGCTCAAGCAAGACTGAGCTTCCTTACCAGACACTTACCAGTTCACACTACACTCACAGAAAGAGAGCCCTTGTGGCAAGTTTGAATTTGTGTGATGCATGTTTGGTGCACGGGTGGTGCCGGTGGTGCACCGAAACCACCTAATGGCTGTGGCTGTGAATAGCTGAGGGTTGAAATTTTGTGTACGAGTACTACTTCACATAATTTTACTTCCTACCAAATTTCAAGTAAATCTGAGATGGTCGGGTTGAAAAGTCCACTTTTCTGTGATTATTTGGCATGGAATGACCCATTATGCTATGGTTAAATGGTCAATTTGTAGCAATATACAACTTCAGGATTTGTAGCTTGTTATTACTGTAGGGTGGCCTTTGAATGACTTAATATTGGTAGCATTGCTATGACAGCTTTTAGGTTTAATATTTTTTCCCATATTGCAGGATTAATCACTGTCATCCAGGGAATTCATTATTGGAACCAGAACCGTTCGATTTTTCCGAATGTTGTGATAATTAATGAATCATGCAATCCAGTTTACAAAGTACTTGGTTACCTTACATTGGAATAATATTTTGTGCCTTATCATTATACAATCAATGGAAGATTAAAGTTTGTGTGTTAGATATTAGAAATATGACGAATGAGTTATTTTTAGTGGTTCAACTCCAAAACGTTTATAATTTTCTTATTAATCAACCATCAAGATGCTGCGTGACTAAGTATATATATAAAAGAATGTTATGTTTTAAAAACTTTTTGGTTTCTTACTATCATACTTGTGATATACATGTTATTAATTGTCCTTTGGTGTGAAAGTGAATTGTTGGCATTACTTGATATTGTATTCTTTTCTTTTTCAGGTATTATGAATTACTGTCATTGTGCTTCTATTGCTGGTTAATTGAGGAGGGTTATATGCCCATTAAAATTCTGTTCCTACTTCCTTATTGCATATTTAATTACAAGTTATAGAGTCGGGAGTGATATGGTAACTACAGATAAATAGAATTTTTGAAGTATGTTTACTGACAACCCCAGTGTTTGATTATTTTCCATCATGTTGGACAGCAGCTAATAAATCATCGAAGGGAAAGTCTTCAACGTCTAACATAAAGTCTGAAGTATATGGACTACTGTTATATTTCAATGGTTTCAGCATACAATCAAGTATAAATGACCTTGAAGTTCTTTTTTGCCTTCTGATGTTGAAATGGATACTCAGGTAAAAATATCTCATTTTCAACTGCTTTAAATCTGATTTTCAACTCATTTTCTCCACTCATTTGCAATTCATTTGTAATTCCTTTGCAAATTGAAACACGGGACAAATCAGTAAAAAATCAGTTGAAAATGAGTTCCTTAAACTGTTGAAAATGAGATTCAAAAGAGTTGCAAATGAGATTCAATAGAGTTGACAATGAGATTCAAAAGAGTTGAAAATTCCCAGACAGCACAGAAACCTGTAAAAACGTTTTTTTCCTGGTAAAAATGGTTTCATATATGGCAAAAACCGTTCTGTGCCCGAAACAATCCAGATTAAAACGTTTTATAATGGTTTTCAGAATTCCAAAAAAAAAACCGTTTTTCAGAAGACGTTTGATCAGGTTTTTAAACGGTTTTCATAAAAACGTTTTTCAGAAGACGCTTTATCACGTTTTTAAACGGTTTTCATTGAAACATTTTTGAGGGGGAGTTGATACATAAATTACAGTTAAATCCTGGTGGTCGGCGCATTTGGCCGCCAACAAAGTTCCGTGGGTCGATTCTCGCGGTCAAGGCCGATATTTTTCTCATGACGAATATTTCAACTAGGTTAACCTATTCATTAATTAATTTTGTCATAATCAATTCCAAATTTGTAAACTATACAATGGTTTAATTTTATTTAATGCGACCCGCGGTTTCATCGCATAGGCGACCTCGATAGGTACATGATGCTGCCTATGCGATGAAACCGGTCGTATTAAATAAAAAACCATTGAGAAATTTACTAAGTTTACATTTATTCTGTCAGTATATGAATATTCACAAAGTATACTTCACAGGCGTTATATAACGACTGAGAATATCGAGTTCATATAGGCTATTTTTGAATCGTTTCAGGAATTCGTGTAATTTATTTATGGAAACTTGCGTAGTCATACATTTTAAAGTTTAAGCCTGTGTTAGATTAAAAATTAGCACTGGCCATTATGTGAATTCTTTCCTTCCTCAGCGGACGGAACGAAGGAATTGAATAACGAGGGCCATAAATCACGTAAGTGTTCCGTGGCCCAATCCAACGTCAACCCTTCGTCCGCTGTATCACTAAGGAATAGAATATTCCCTGATGGTTATACTTTGTCCACTATCTTTGGTGAAAGCGTTGCCTGAATGACGTTCGTATACCGAGCGTCACTTGATTAGGTAACGTATAGGCTATAGCCAACGACTGCTGGGAAATTGCGGGAAGCAAGTGCTGAACCCGCAGTCGTGTCTTTGCATAGACACTCGACTGGGTTCAGAATCCGCTTCCCGCCCTCCACACCCTTACCCTCTGCACCCGCATTCCATGGTGTGGAATGCGGGTGCAGAATTGTGAGAGAGGGACGAGGGTGCAGGACGCCGGAAAAAACGACTAACTCGAAGGGTATCCGCAGGATATATAGAGGTAAGAATATAACCTCTTTACTATCAGCTCCGTCTTTTCATTACATTTCATCCTGTAGCGATAATTCAGCACCAATTGGCGAAAAAATATTAATACAACTCAAAGGCATTTTCATACATCATGTGGGTGCAGTGCACCCTTTTTCTCCTCTTTCAATAAGTTTAACTCAGTCAGTTCCTCTCTGTTGCTCTTCCCATTGCATTCTCCAACGAAAGTTGACTTGTATTTTTCCCACACACCTCACCCTCCTTGAGCACTCCACTTCTCGATGCCTAGCCCCCAAACGCTGTTGTACCCAAGCTAGGGCGTTGCCTTAGACGAAACCGCCCTTTCCTGAGGGAGGGGGAGGGGGGTTCGGAAAGGATGGGAACAAAAGCGCTCCAATGATTTCCAGATGTTGACGACAAAAGCGAGAAGAACCGTGGAAGAACCCACAAGCGGGTTTCGAGGAAACATTTTTCTCAGAATTTTCCAAAGCTTTCCTTGCGGATGGGTATGCGGTGTATGTGATTAGTCGTGTTTGGAGAACCATAAAGTGAACTTTGTGCTTTGCTGGTGCCTGCGACATCCCTGTGCAGAACGGGAAGAGCACGTCGTGACCATAGAGAAACTGAAGAATTGCAGAAGTCAATAGTAAGTACCTATTCTATAAAATTTAATTCACTCTTAAGCCGTTTTTTACACGATTAATGTACCCGCGCGAGTATATGCATGCATGTTCACCTACTTTAACACATTCAGCGAATTAGAAGAGGGGCTATTTCAAGGCCACGCGTTGACGCGCGCATTTCCGCAATAATGCGTGTTTACACGATGCATTTTTCATGGTGAATGTGTTCACGCATCTACCCGCGCAGGTACATGAATCGTGTAAACACGGCTTTATATTTAGGATAGAGTTGGTGAGGTAAGAGAGAGTGCTACAAAATATAAGGTTGGTAGTTTGGAGAAAGTACTGGCTTTCCAACCTGAGGGTGGAGGCTTCTAACTTGACAGTTGCGGTTATAATGAGAGGAATCACGATCCATAGTTGGATTCTATGTGGGAGTGCGGGGTTTAAATAGCGGCATTATAATTCAAGTGCAGTTACTCCACTCGTCGGCTGAGACGTGAAACCTTGACGCCTTCATGAAGAGAGCCGACACTCCCCTCCCATCCGCAAGTAATAATAATGCTTCCCTTACACACTAATTCTCGAGGGAGCAAATGGCTTCAGTGGTCAATCTCCAAACAGCCAATCAAATATTTCCAGACATCATAATAATTCGTGATAACTCACTGCAGTGATTCGCTGAGGTTTACTGCTTCTGCAGCTAAGTTTGACGGTTTAAGTAACTATAATATAACTATCAATTTTTTCTTTTTATTTTCAACTCGAAATATTCCAAGGACAAATCTGTGGCAAAGGGCCAAAAACTTTACAGGGTGAACATTTTTAGTTTTGGTGGAATTAATTCGTATTATATGATATGTCATTTCTTGCTTGAACTACGACCTTGAAGTGGTGGAAGGGCTTGTGCGTTCCAATAACCCCTAGAGCTGGACTGGCAGGAGCAAGAACATTGCTCCTGGTAATCCAACAAATAATTGGACAAAAAATAATGAACTAAATAAAGGTCGGGTGATGTATCGACCTAAAATTAAGTCTAGGGTCCAAATATTGCTTCAAAGTTTTTATCACTCAACTAAAAAATCAATTTTTACAATTTTTTACATTGGAAGGCAGGATACTTAATGTTTGTAATTTTTTTATTTGAAAGGTATAAAGCCATGCTTTAAGTTTGCAGAATTTTAAGCTGTGGACTTGAGTGGTTTTTTTATTAATTTTTTTTAAATTTCTTGATTTTTCAAATTTTCCAAAGTTTAATGCCCATTATCTTTGTTGGGCATACAAATAAAAATTTGGCCCATTTACAGTCCTTTAGATGAGGAATAACCAGTAAAAATTTTGTTTAGTTGACTCAACTATTTATAAAGATATTAAACATTGAAAAGTACCAAAATATCGACGAAGTCGACATCAACACGGCACCATTTATTACCCTCTGCAGGGGTGGATTAAGGGGGGGGGGGGCTACCCCCGTAATTCCCGGGAAAATAGAAAAATGGTAATCATCAAGGTGGTTCTCCGATGCAAGTTTTTATTTCACCAGCTCAATACACAATGTTTAAAGATAATTGGAAAATATCTAAAAGCCACTCGTCTGAACAGACACAGTATCCTCGATGTTCGCAATTGTACTTTAGTAGGCCTTTTGATGAACAGTGTTGTGAAAGCTTTGGTGCCGTAACGGAATAATTATAAGCTATTATACTATGTATGCAGACCTATATACACCTCTTTAATATGTATGCAGAGAACAGTGCCGCGAGTTTAGGCAGTTGAGCCGTAGTGCGTCTGCGAGAGGGGAATACACACCCTCCTTCAGCACTGCCTACTATGCGACACCCTCTGCTCTCGTGCTCGTCGCGACATGTCAGTTGCCCGGCTCTAGCGATTGTATTGTTTCAGTTGTAGTGAGTGACAAGTTCAAGAGTTCTTCACATGTTTAGGACCCTGCGTCCTTTTTCCTTTATTCTGTGATATACCTGACGTGCAGATCAACCTTTCTGCCAGAGATGGTAATTTCAGTCGGTTAATTACAAAGACATAACTTATTTGCGCTTTCTCGCGCTCGCCATTAGGGTCGGAAGTCCGGCTTCAAGCTCAGGCCCACATTAGCCTCCATTGCTATTTATCTGCTTTTTGATAAAGGAATTGAACACCCACCTATTGGACTTTCATCTTCATTGTGTTATCATAGAAATGCTGTCAGAGGTCCACCCACCGTAGTTTTGTCCCCTCTCCTTTTGATAGCAGTAAAACTGAGGACTCTCTAAGCAAAATAATTTTCAAGTATTAAGCTACAGGGTGAGAAAAAGATGCTTATAATGTTTTTTGCAACTCGTCGCAGAAGGAATAGTTAAGCTTTACTTTTGTTTACAGGCGTCTTCTTCTAGTACGCCTGGTACAAAGCGGAAAAGTAATAGTGCCTCCGCGGACCTTCGAAGCTTTTTCTCTCGCGTCCAAAAACAAAAGACGCCAGAAGCAGCAAGAGGAAATGCATAATTTGTTAATATATGAGCCTTCATGCTGCACAACTGACAATAAGACTCAAGCTGAGTCAATGGTCCTTTTACAATCCCATCCACATAGCCACGAAAAATCGACTGAAGCTTCAATTTATTCACTTCCTTTGGCTAAAAAAAATTTCAACTGTGACATACTAGGTCTCTTCATTGTACCAGGAAAGGAAAGACCTGATGATAGGAAAAAAGCAGAACTTTTGGAAGGCCCTTGGACATCCACAAGCGACTACAAGTATCCCTTTTCAACTCATAGGAAGGGAACCGCGGAAGAGCGTCGTTACGTGAGGATAGAACATCATGAAAAGTACCCTTGGCTTGTGGTTTCTCCCTCAATGAATGGACTTTTTTGTAGGTATTACCCTTTTTTCCCAATCAACGGCAGTTTGCGGTACAAATTTGCAGTTAAAATCCCTCGAAACAGAGCCGTTAAAGTTTTCAAAACTGCTAGGGAAACTATATGATCTGGAAAACCACCAACACACAGTCTATCACAAAGGTGCAGTGCCCAGTTGGCCCTGAATTTTCTGGAAAATACAAAAAACCTGAAAATCAAAACACAAGCCAACTGGACGGCTACAGAAGGGAGAAAATCAAGGAAAATGGAGAAAATCTGAAGCTGATACTTAAAAATGTGATTTTTCTTGGCCGTCAGAACATACCATTCAGAGGTCATCGGGACGACGCGACGGTGCATTATCATTGGAGGAGCCCTTGACGAATGACGGTAACTTCCTAGCATTACTGCGTTTTCGTAGCTAGGTATTATAAAAAATTATAAAAATATTAAAGAAAATAGTATTTTCTGAAAATGTACTTATATTTTTATTTCATACAACTAATTTTCATTTTGTACGGCATTAAAAAAGATTTATTTCAAGGAGTTCGAAATCCTTGTGTAGGCTGCCGCGGGTTGATGTATAGGAAGATGAAGGTCTTCGGCCTTTTGCACCGCGTTGGTCTATGTTTCCTTGGACAACAGTTTCGTCAGCGTTTCAGTCGGCTTCTTCAGCTATTTGTCGTCTTATATATCTCAAGCGTTAGACCTGACTCCGACGGGTGAGATATATAATACGACAAATGGCTGCACCTTCACTCCACCGACCTGAAGAAGCCGACTGAAACGCCGCCGAAACTGTCGTCCGAGGAAACACGGTGTAAAACCCGGAAGACACTTCACTTCTTCACAAGAATGGCATTCTTTACATCGTTTTTTTACGTGTTTCAAATTTGATCAGATAGATTTACTCAATAATTTATCACATCTCTTGTATATAATATAGCCACACCAAAACTACGTTCCAAGCACTACATTTCTTTTAATTTTCCGAGGGAAGTCCACACGGACCACTATTGATATGTATGCAACTCCCAGGCGCCGCGGGAAGTAGTGAACCGCCCCCCCCAAAACAACGACCTTGATCCGCCCCTGCTCAAAGGTAATGCTTGATGCCTTTAAAATCATTATCACAACTCATTAATCAATTTTTCACCTCATTTTACAAGTTATTCTTTATAAAGTAAACATTTGGTATAGTAAACTTAAGCTAAAATGTAAATGCAGGCCTTAGAATACAAAGAATATTTGGGAATTCAAAGAAACTTACCCATATATTAAAATTGGTCATTCCATAACAATATACCAAATGATTACTTAATAATGAATACCATACAATTGTATGGTAAAAATATTAAAAATCACCAAGCAACAAATTTAACTTTTTCTGGACCACTTACTCATACTCAATGTTACGAATGTGGAAATGAGAAAACTGATGAATGTAGCAATAAAAGCATAACAATAATTTAGTGTACAACGGATATTAATTACACAAAGCTATCAATGAAGTGTTGTTACAGGCAGAGCCCAAGTCTCTCCGATTCATGTCAAAGCTATCCCATTTATGCCAAATTTTCGGTCTAAGAATGAACCACAGGCTAAACATGTTACTATGTATCAAGGATATATTTCATTAAATAAAAAAACAAAGGATACACATAGTAAATGTTTAAATAATGAGCATTCATATCTTCCTCTTTCGATTGAGACTTTCAACATCTCCCCTTATTCAAAAGACTACCTGCAGCGCTGTGGCAGTGCGTCCGCAACTTGCGGCTGCTGCACTTCAAACACGAGCAGCGAATGCGCATTAGATGCGTTTCTCGATGATTCGCTCTATGAGAGCGCTGCTGCAGCCATGTGTGTTTACTGGGGTCTGCCAGTGGAATATGTCAATTTCTGTCTTAATTATTTAGATAACTGCTATTTATCTTTTAATCAGCAACAAGGTTCATTTGTGAGGGAAAGCGTTGTATTTGGAGTGCATTACAAAATGGTTCGAACGAAAGGAGACCGATGTCATTGAAGTACATTATTTAGTAGAATTTTGCTGATGATAAGCTTGGAAATTTTGATCACCCCTCTGAAATATATAGTGTTTCAGAATCCAGTAAAGACGATTGGAGGGCAATTGAAATATAAGAGGCAATTCAAGCAGACGTCTATGCCAATCTAAGCAGACGACAATACAGTTGAACCCGTAAAAGTCATAGAATGAATGACAAGTAATTAGGAAACAATTAGGAACGCATTTATGGT